>OY992769.1:22306374-22522049 GCA_963921325.1 Logfia minima
TCCCGTGCATCTCATCCTGATATTATAAAAGCAACTTCTAGATCGGATGGAGGAGATGCAAAAGACTAATGCACGATCAAGCAAATCTCATTCAGTCACAAGCCGGCCCCTAATTGACGGCTCAGACATGTAGACTCAATCAATTAGAGGATAGGTTTAGGGAGTTAGAGAGAGCCGGTCTATTGGTCCGGGGGAGTCTGTTCCCACCGGTCCATCAAGAGAACCAATAGGACCGGGTTCTGAATCTGTAACAGATGATTTACTTACTCTTGAACCATCTAATGAAATACGCTACTTTAGAGTACTTCCCTGTTCACAGAGTTCCAGGTCAACCGAGACCTCTAGCGGTTGATTATCGTGGTGCTGACCTCGTCGTTTATTCACACAAATGATAAACGAAGTCAAATTCTGAAAATGAGAAAGTGAAAACTTTGAGGATTCCGATGATGTTGATATTGAGGAGGTAGGGATTTGATGATGGTGAATTCTATGATGATGCACCGACCATGAGACTGATTCTTCTAAGGATGAAAGTGAAGAAGAAACTGATAATGCATCTGATGCTCCAGGCCCCTGAAACTGAAACTACTGAAACAAGAGCTGAGAGAAAATTGCTAAATGTGGGCCTCATGGTAAGGCTGGAATTCAGATACCCGTCACCTGCAAATCATACAAGGTTAGTGGGGTGTATACGGGGGTTGATAATAGAGTTGGAAGGTATCAATCATGGTGTTTTCATGATCAACTGACGACTTGATGGTATCCAATATTCAAAAGATCATTCACAAGTTGAGCACTTTACCAAAAGGAGAAGTAAATCGTCTTGCTCAACTCTCTTTGATAATCCGTCCAAAGATGATCGTGCAAATTATATCCAAACCACTCTACAGCGAGAGATACGCACAAAGAGATATAACTTCATCGAAACCGACTTTGGGAATTAGGTATATCTATAAGAAAAGGATAGACCCGGTGACTAAACAGCCAATATGCAGAATGCGTTATCCTCCAGCTGATTGTTTGAAGAATATTCCTCTGGAAATAATTCCCCTAGACTTTCTGAGAAGATTTCATTACTGGGAATTGGATGCTCATACCGGTGAAGCGGTTTTGGTCTTTGTTCCTGACACAGAGCAACCAGAGAGGAACTCGCTGTATGGTTTGAAGAAAGCTCAGTTTAGAGTGTTTGATCCTATGAGCTTGATAAACATGTCATCAAAGGACTTGAGAAAATTGTTCGACAATCCGATTCGCTTTAACGAGAAGAATGCTGTGAACAAGAAGATCGCACTTCAATATCAGAGGATTGTAAATGTTTGTGTGACACATGGGATACACGCTGGCGGTGTATTCCCAACAGGCTGGGTTTGAACGAAGATCTTGAAGACCAAGCTGAAGACACGGGGGAGTTTGTTGATACATATTAGAGTGTCTGTCAGTTGGTCAAGTCTGTACTGTGTCTGTAAATGTAATAGAGTAAATAAAGTTACATTTTCTGTGTACTGCGACACAAGGCTTGTGTCGCATAAGTGATAGGTGCGACACAGTGCTTGTGTCGCAATAGTGAATCCTGCGACACAAGACTTGTGTCGCATAAGTCGGCCAGATTAGTATAAATACCTCTAATTACTTTGTAATTAGGTTAGACTTTTTGATATTAGTTCTCTCTGTGTTTTTGCTGTGTAATCTGATCAGAGAATTGTTCAAAGGAAATATAAAGTTCATATTTGATTATTGTTCTTATTAATTCAAGCTTTATATTTGTGTGTTTGATAATCTAACGAATTCCGCGCGTTAGATTAATTGTAACGATTTGATTCAAGATCAGTATTGGGATCTACAGTATCCTTCTTAAGAATGGAAGGTACAAAATCTTTAATTTCATCCTGTGACAGAATGGGCTGATTCAAGTTTGAAGGAGGAGGATGGTTGTGATAACCAATGCCAGCCTTACTTTTTGTATCAGTCCTCTGACTTTGAAGAATGTCAGAAAAGACCATAGTAGATGTTGAAATATTTGTCAGTTTTCGTTTTAAATCAAGGTTATCAGCTTGAGCAGAAGCAAGATCTTTTTTAAGATGAACAAACAGTTTTAAATAGCTATCTATTTCATCTTGTTTGTTGTATATCATAGCTTTTAAATCTTTCTTCTCTTCGATAAGTGTTTTCTGATTTATTTCAAAAACTTTCTCATTATCTTTTAATACTCTGTTCGCTTGAATAAGACTTGTTAGATCTGTATTCACGCGATCATTATCTACTATATACATGTTGATTTTACCAGTTAATTTGATACAGGTTTCACAATTAAAAGAGTCACATTCTACCTCATTCTCAACATCTGCCATCAGCGCTACGTTATCTTGATCATCCATAGCCGAAAAATCATAGGCTTCTTCATCTTCTAACATTATAGCTGCCTTGGCTACTTCATTATCTTTCTTGTAGGCAGAAGGTCTTGTAAAACCCGTAGAGGGTTGTCTTCCCTTCTCACATTCTCTTGCAAAATGACCTAGGTTTTGACATTTATAGCATCTAATCTTTGATTTGTCAAAACCCATGCTTGTCTTATCAGTAACATCTTCAAGAGATCTCTTTCCAGTTCTCTTCAAATATGTTTTAGTCCTTCTTGTAAGCATGGCCATGTTCCAACGAAGGTCAACCCTCTCTAGCTCGTCAGGGTTCACTTGTGCAAAATCTTCATCGGTAAGATCTACCGAGCTAATCCTCTTTGACAAGAAATCATCATAAGATGATAAGAATGCGTTAAAGATAGCTGCATGCTCATTTTGAGCTGCAGTAGCAGAGGAAGATGGTTGAGTTGGAAACGAAGAGAATATGCCAGCAGAGTGATTTCCCTGAGAATAATTGGATTTAGACGCAGAAGTAGACGGCCCAGATAGAAGTGTTGTACTACCATAACCAAAATTACTATTATCAGGAAGCAAGGAACCAGATCTTGTGCTTTTCTTTTGAATATCCAGTGCACAAGTCTCCAATTTGCCAATGAGTTGATCTAAGGTCATTGCTAGTACATCTGGATCATTTTCCATCATAAGCACTCGAGTTTCCCAGTGAGAGGGTAGAGCATTTAGAAGTTTCTTATTAACCTCAATTGTACTGAATGTATATCCCCCTTCTGTCAGTTCATTCACAAGGCGTGAATATCTGCAAAACAGATCCTTAACAGTTTCATTCTTCTGGATGTCAAACAGATCATACTGTTTCTTCACGAGCTCCAATTTACTCTGTTTGTACTCAGTTGTACCTCCACACCGTTCAGCTATGCCATTCCATAGGTCATAAGCAATGTCGTGTTGTTTAAACATTTTCATCGCATCAGCAGGAAGAGCCCTGGTTATGGCAGAGTGAGCCTTTCGCTCACATTCCCATGCTTTTCGTTCTTCAACAGACATTGAACGAATTGGCTTTGGTGGAGGAATACCTACATGCTCTCCACTTGAAACTGGTCTAGCATATCGTTCAAGTAAAGGTATTTCCATTTCTGGATCGGTAAACGCGACGAACGATAAGAACCTCCCTCGCCATTCAGAATACTCCATTCCCGGAGCAAAGAATGGAGGTTTATTTGCAGAACCAACTTCAGCATTGTGTTTCAACATGGCATTCACAGCTTGTAAAGTCGACATTTTAAAATAAAAGTAAGCTTTGAATTAATTTAACAATCTAATTTAAAAAGGTATAGCGATATTACTGATATCGCTGAATGAATTGATAAGGCGATATTGATGAAATCGCTATCAATGTCGCTAGTTTAAAGCACCAATCAAAATCAGATAAGAAAGGCGATATAACACGCGATATTGAGATAATATCGCTAAAATTAATCAAGCGATATTGAAGGTAATATCGCTAGTAATATCGCTCAAATTAATGAGCACAGTAAGACAATGTCACTGAAAACCCTAGTGGCGATATTGAAGGTAATATCGCTATCAATATCGCTAAAACGGCTGTAAACCTTAAAAAAAATTGAACTTTACGAATTAAACAAAAATAAGGTTTAAAAATGACGAACTCAGCTTCAGAAATCACTAAAATTACTGAATAAATAGCTTTTAAGGCTGATAAACAATTTGTTTATAGTAAAACTAGTTAAAAAGATTTTAACACGTACGAATATTGATTCAATAAACCACTAATCCAATGATTATTAGCTCTGATACCAATTGTAGGACCGTAAAGGACAAGCCTTTTCACAATGAAACAATATCAAATGCTAGAGTGCGGAATACAATAGCAAAATCAAAGTACGTTTAGAATTAAACTCAACACAAGTAATCACAATAATATATTTATCAAACCAAACCAGATGTGAATTACAGAAGAATGCCTAGAGAGAAAACACAAGCTGCTTAATTTCGTATATCAACACATGTACAACTGAAACCCTAAAAACGTATTTATACTTAACTAATCAGTAAGCTTAGCGATATTGGTGATATCGCATATGCGGTATTGGTGATATCGCATATGCGGTATTGGTGATATCGCCTATGCGATATTGCCAATGTCGCCAGTAACCAAACTATACTAATTAATTACAACTCAATAACCTAGACCAAGTGACAGACACTCTAAATGTACCAACATCGGATATGAAGATTGTATTTTTGCACAAATGCTTGATGTGTGGATGTTAGTATACTGTACATGAGACAATGGTTGATGTGAGAAAAATAGAGATGGTTAAGTATAAGTAGATATTAAATATAGGTACTTAAAGTTTAGTTTTCGGAGTCTTTTTTTGTTCATGGATAAATATTTGTAAAATCTGAATATTTTATTTTTTTTCTACTTCCTGTTGTACTTCAATATGATAAACGTTTAGTTTTCGGAGTCTTTTTTTGTTCATGGATAAATATTTGTAAGTTCTTGTCGCACCCCCAAGACGCGTGGCAGCGGAAGGTATGGGGTGTCATGGGGGCGCCGACCGATCAAATATCACAACACAAGAGTTACAACAAACGACCTCTATATGAGACGTTTTCAAAAATCATTACATTACAAATTTAAAAGTGTTTACATAAAAGCTAGGAGTTCGCATCCGATTCGTAGAATCACATAACTATTATTACAAAATATAGTAAATGCAATCTAATTCCTTGCTTGTTTCAAAATATGCGACTCGAGCTATTGCTTCCAAAGCATCCTACTGCGGCTGGTCACCTGAGAATACATACTAAAAAAGTCAACATAAAGTTGGTGAGCTCATAGGTTTGAAAACAATTGATATTATATTATATGGAACGTGTGGAACACAAGATTTCCTGTTTGTATCATCCAACAATGATAGTAATGTATTACAAAAATGTAAAAGAGGTGTATATTGTTGCCATGAGCCCATAGTTCGAGCTTAACTGTGGTGTCGGGTCACAATCAAGTGCCACGATCGTGGTGCCTCCCAGCGAGTGCCTAATCCAACACTCGTAAGAACAAATGATAATGCGTCCGTTTGACCAGTTAGTGCGACTAACCCGGACGGGGGAGTCAATCCCAAATAGTACTATTCATTAACATTCACGCTATATCGATACTAACAAACTATGTGTGGGGGACTTTCAGGATTAGTTAAATAACTCATGCAACCAATATATCGTGTTTTGTACTTGCGTTCACATAAAATAGCAGTTGTTAAAAGCAGTTGTATGTACTCTCACCCCTGAGTGGAAATAGTAGAAAAAGGGGCTATGAAACTCACCTGAGATTAGCCTGTTACTTAGCAAATAACAAGTAGCAAGCAATTCGTGTTCCCAATAGTAATCTTCTAACGCCCTAGACGTATAAGATTGTGTAAGTAGATGTCTCAAAAGACCATCTATAGTGATTGTATAAGTGGAGGGTTAATGTCCACTTATAAGTTAGTAGTTCACTTAACTAGTATGTCCGATCTTGTTTACTTTATTGAAAACGTGTACGACCCGTTGGTGAAAGTTTGTGAAAACATAATGTTGCTTAGTGTGGGAAGTGGGTGAAGCCCACGGGGGTCCGAGGGCAGCGCCCCTGGTGGCGGGGTCCAAGGGGTGGCAACCCCTGGTGGGGTCCAAGGGACAAGGCCCCTGGCTGGGGTCGAGCTAGCTCAACTTATATTTCTTTAGTAAAAATGTTTTGATTTTTGGTCATCAGCGACACAAGGCTTGTGTCGCTAATGTGGTGTTGGCGACACAATTTTAGTGTCGCAGAGGTGACAGTTCAATTGTTATAGCGACGCAAGGGTTGTGTCGCAAAATGTGACGGTTCAATGCTATAGCGACACAAGGGTTGTGTCGCAAAATGTGACGGTTCAATGCTATAGCGACACAAGGGTTGTGTCGCAAAATGTGACGGTTCAATGCTATAGCGACACAAGGGTTGTGTCGCTAATGACTACTGGGCTTCAGCGACAAAAGGACCAAAACAGATCAGTTTTTCCAATTTTATTTCGTAATCTAAATTTTCGAGGAAAAATCCAAGAAAAATATATGTTGTTTCTTATTATGTTAGGTACTTAAAATAATTTTTATAGAATTTTTAGACGAGTTTAAGTATTTATAAAAATTATGGATTCTCTCAAGGGTCAAAAAGTAGCCAATCAGGAGACATGCAAGGTGATTGAGTTTCTGGGCAAAATGCGTGCATATTTGGGACAAAGTCATCTCTACCACTATTATTCTTAACACAATTTCTGAAGTTTTGGCGTTGGTTTCAAGTCGTTTGGACATGTAAATCTCGAGTTATGACTAAAACAATAAGGGACAAATTTCTGCCTTTTTACCCAGCCCGCCTACATATTTTTGTAAAAATTATTTCAGGTATCAAACGAGCTCCAAAAATTATGAGACCAGTGGAAAATGAAAGATAACTTCTTAAAATTAATTTTAGCCTTTTGAATCGTTGATTTTGGTCAAGTTTTGAGGTAGATATCACCTCCCAAAGTTGGACAAATTTTCTGGCCGGATTGCATGCAAAGTTCTTGCATGTTTAAAGTTATGAAAAACGATTTTTATGTATTCTTTTGGACATATATTAGTTAAGTGAGCACTTTAACATGTTTATAGGTGAATTACAAGTATTATAAAAGAGTTATATGTTCTTACAAGATTGAAAACGGATTGAAATGGAGAGGAAGGTGAGGAAAGAGCTTGATTTCTTGACTTTTCTTTGAAATTATGGTGGCGGCTTGTGGTGGTGGAGTGGTGGTTGGTGGTGGTGATGAGGTGGTTGATGGTGGTGGAAAGATGGCAGATTTAGAGAGAGAGAGAGAGAGAGTTGAGAGTGTAGAGAGAAGGAGGAGAGAATTGGTGTGGGTTGTGTGTGTGAAATGAGGTGTAGGGGAGGTGTTTTGTGGGGTGGGCTTGGGCTTATTTGGGGTGGGTTTCTTGGATCAGCCCAAGCCGAATTGGGCCTGGCCCAAAAGTGTTTCGGGCTCGTGACTCGTTTTCTAGACTTCGTGTTTCGTTCCCCGTTCGTTTAAACGTTAATTTGCGGTTTAAAAAGTTGATAATTTACGTCGAGCTTTTGTATATACTTTTAAATTTGTGAATAATATTCGGGATAGGTAAGTATTCTTAAATTATTAAATTGAGTTACAAAAGTATATTTCGGGTGTCAATCGGGTGTCGGGCTCGGTTTGCGCGTTTTTGTCGCGTTTGATACGTTTTAAATAAAACGTCAAGGTTTTTCGTGTATTAGTATTTGAAATAATAATATAAGGTATATAACCACCATTTTAACTATAAATATGATTACGTTATCTATGGAAAGTTTTCACCATCGTCGTATAAATAGTCGGACCACGTCCGGTTGTTTCGCGTAATTACGAAAAATTACGAAGGTGTAATTCAAACAATTACGTAAGTGTACATACACATATATACAAATAGTTGCAAATAATCACAAGTACTTAGCCTAATACAGAACTAAATACACGAAATTTGAGTTCTAGTTTAAGGTAATCATTACCCTAAAGGGTCGGGTGTCACAGTTCTGAATATTTTGTTTTTTTTCTACTTCCTGTTGTACTTCAATATGATAAACGTCCGATGAAGACAAAAAAAATATAATTGCTAGCAATACATGTGTTACATGCTAATATATGTGTTGTGTTTTTAGCGCATGCTAACACATGTGTTGTGTTGTCTTACATGCTGCACATGTGTTGTGTTTTTGCTAGTAACACATGTGTTAGTTGCTAATAACACATGCGTTACATTTCTAACAACACGTGTGTTCTATGCTTACAACACATATATTAGTTGCAAAAAACACACGTGTTATATGTTAACAACACAATACATGTATAACAGATCCATTAAGAAATTTTTATTAGTATTACAACACATGTGTTATATGCTGACAACACATGTGGTAGTTATTAATGAAACCAAACATAACATGTTTTAAAACACATTTATTAAGAAAACACGTATTATCTAGATAACACATGTGTTATTTAGAACTGCACAATATATGTGTTATTTGCTTACAACACATGTGTTATATGATAGAACAATAGAACACATGCGTTAACACAAGACATATATAACACATGTATTATAATATAATAAAAGTATTAACACTTATAACAAATGTGTTTATCATATAACACATGTGTTGTGTTTTTAGCGCATACTTTCTTAACATATGTGTTGTGCTATTAACACTTATGTTGTTAACATATAACACATGTGTTTTCATATAACACATGTGTTAACATATAACACAAGTGTTGTCATATTACACAAGTGTTAACATATAACACATGTGTTATTGGCTACTAACACATGTGTTATCATATAACACAAGTGTTGTGTTTTTAGCGCATACTTTCTTAACATATGTGTTGTAATATTAACACTTGTGTTGTTAACATATAACGCATGTGTTATATCATATAACACACGTGTTGTGTTTTTAACGCATTCTTTCTTAACATATGTTTTTTGTTGTTAACACTTGTGTTGTTAATATATAACGCATGTGTTCTCATATAACACATGTGTTAATATATAACACAAGTGTTGTCATATTACACAAGTGTTAACATATAACACATGTGTTAACATCTAACACATGTGTTACTGGCTACTAACACATGTGTTAGTATCCAGTAACACATGTGTTATGCTAACAACACATGTGTTATATGTATAGGTCCGTGTAGGTACGGATTTGATTCGAATTAACAAATTAAACTCTACGGAATCCGAATTTAACTTGTTTCGTGAATTCGATTTAATCAAAATGAATTCTTGTATTGATATTCAATAACGATTACATAATAAAGATTTCTCTCAAACTCTCTCTATCTGTTTTGAAGAATCAATCTGTATAAGCTCAAAAACGTAACTCACTAAAAACGAACTTAAAGCTGATATATATACTATTTCAGTGACCTGCGACAGTTAGAAGCGACAGTTCTAAACTATCACATTTTGCAATTGTCACACTATAACATCTTGTCGCCGCAACTGTCGCAAAACACATAAAAAATGTTGTTCGTTCAATCTAAGATTTCAACACGCTAATTGTCACACATTTATGAACCAACAAACTCCCCCTTGACAACAGCTTGTCGAAATCTTCTAATCTTCAACCTTAGCTTGATTAATCTTTAATCTTAGCTTGACGAGAGAGAGTTGTCTTGCATTTCTTTTCTCAGTGCATATCTATTTCTTTTTCACAATTACCTACAACTTTTTCTTCTGAAAGTTGTGAAAGTTCATTAAATCTTACATTCTGCATTGAACTATGCATTCCCCTTTTGTCAACAACTTCACTTTAAGAATCTGCTTGTTCACCAAATTCAGAATTTCTCCCCCTGAACAGCAGATTTCCTCTTTAACTCTACTCTTCAAGGATTTTTAAATTCAAGTGTTTGTTGTTGATCATCAATCAATCGGGATATTCAAGAAATGGCACTGGATTTATCTTTGTCTTTTGTTCTACCTTTGTTCCCCTTGGTCTTCTAATTCAAGCAATAACTTTAGGAACCCATTTGAGCATGATGCCAATGGAAATCTCCTTTTTTGAAAACTATTTATAACTTGTGTCAATATAATCCAAAGACATTGAGTCCCATCTAAAATTAAAACGCGATGTTTCATATCTAAAAATTTTTCGTGAAACCGATGTTGGTAGAATTATTCTTGAAGGGAAGGGAACAAAATATTTTTGTATTTTCACCACCATACGATGTGGTGGTGCAAGCTCAAACATTTGTTGTCTTGAGTATACGAAAGATCTTGTTTCACCATATTCCAATTGTGTCGGTTTCGAAACTTTTGTTGGCTTTTCAGATCTTGAAAGCGATCTTTTGGTTCGTTCAGAGGCTACGGAATCACAACAATCAACCTTTTGATGATCGAATATTCTGGTTGATTGTGATTTCTTAGAATACTTCTTATTCTTTTGCAAAGAATAATTAGTAAACTATGAAATCTTTTTCGCACAAACACATGGTTTGGAAGATTTATCATGGTAAATCTTCTTAGGAACCTTGACTTGTGGTTTAGTAGTTGAGTGAGAGATGTGAGTAATTTGCTCACAAAGATCTTGAATAGTTTTTAACGCAAGATCATGATCTTCCCGAAGTTTACTTCCGCTGTTTGTTGACGCTCAAGTTCTAAAATTCGCTCTTTCAGTCCGACAATTGTTGAACGCATTTCTTCACGTTCAGTCTCGATGTTAAGTATTTGTAATTTGAAGGATCTAATCTCTTCTTCCTTCTTTATCAACATTTCACTTATCCCTTCGTCTGGACATTTCTTCAATTTATCATCTCTTCCAAATCTCGCTTCAATTGCTTCCCAAAGTTCAAAAGTTTTTTGCTTCTTATTAAAAAGCATCAACATATCCCTTGACAAGCACATTGTGATTGCATCATACGTTTTACGCTCTTTTTCATAATTCTTCTTTTCTTGAGAGGTCATTAAATTAACAGGCTTATTATAGTTTCCACCCCTATCAGTTCCAGCTATCGGTGGAGGAACATACCTATTTGTTAGATAAACAAGCAATTCCAGATTATTAGAGGCAACGTAACTTTCAAATTGATAATGCCAATTTGCGTAATCACTTAGTTTAACAAATCTAGGTGGTTTATTAATCTCATTATCAAACTTCAAGAAAGCTGAGAAAGCCATGTTTACTAAAATTTCCCTCTAAAATACTAAAATTTTCCCTCTAAAATTTTTCGAGTAAAATTTAAATTTTCTCAAACCAAATTAGTTAATGGAAAGCTTAAATTCAAATTTTGGTAATCGACAAATTTTCCCTCCAAATACTTGGAAGAAGAACTATCGCACCTATTGTCGTACCCGACTATAGCACAAAGGAAGGAATTGTCGCACGACGAATAGTAGGAAACCCAGATTTCATAAAAACTCAAAATTCACCGTTCAAACCTCTAACAAATAATCACAATTACGTCGTAATCACTAATATGATCCATAACGCATCCATTCTTCTTCAAAAATGTTGTTTTCAACTCTTAATTCGGACTAAACTGATATTTTGAATACAAAACCCAAAACCGAAACAAGCAACTTCCTAAGAATCGCCTACACGAATTTGAATCACCTATTGGCTCTGATACCACATGTAGGTCCGTGTAGGTAAGGATATGATTCGAATTAACATATTAAACCGTGCGGAATCCGAATTTAACTTGTTTCATGAATGCGATTTGATCAAAATGAATTTTTGTATTGATATTCAATAACGATTACAGAATAAAGCTCTCTCTCAAACTCTCTCTATCTGTTTTGAAGAATCTATCTGTATAAGCTCAAAAACGTAACTCACTAAAAACGAACTTAAAGCTGATATATATACTATTTCAGCGACCTGCGAAAGTTCCAAACTGTCGCATTTTGAAATTGTCGCACTATAACATATTTTCGCAACAATTGTCGCAAAACACATAAAAAAAGTTGTTCGTTCAATCTAAGATTTCTACACGCTGATTGTTACACAAATATGCACCAATAATATGAAAACACATGTGAAAGCAACACGTGTGTTAGTTGCTAGCACCACTTGTGTTAGATGCTAACAACACATGTGCTAGTTGCTTACAACACATGTTGAAGTTTAATACATATGTGTTACTTTCTAACAACACATGTGGAAAGAAAGCTTGCGCTAAAACACAACACAACGCAGGTATTATCTAGATAAAACATGTGTTATCTAGACAAAACATTTATTATCTAGACAACACATGTGTTATCTAAACAACAGATGTGATATCTACATTTTAAAAAGGTTTATGATCTTGCTGATGAGTTCGAAAACTTGTACGATAAGGATGAAGTTAGGAAGGCAATTATACGTGGTATCAAGATCCGTTATGATGACAATGAAAAAGATCAAATTTGAGAAGTTTTTAGGAGATTAGTTTGTGGTTACCTTTGAGAAGTCTATATTGATAACTTTGTTTTGTATATAAGACATACATTGACTAGTTCTATGAATATTCTTGTGCATAAATTGTCTTTAGTTGGTAATTTTCTTAACACATTTTGAAAGTATCGTACTGTCCAACACATGGCTAACAACACATGTGTTATAGTTGCTAACTATACATGTGTTATAGTTGCAAACCACATATGTGTTATAGTTGCGAACAACACATGTATGCTAATAACACATGAGTTAGTTGCAAACCACACATGTGTTATACTTGCGAACAACACATGTTTTAGTTGCTAACAACACATGTAAGCTAATAACACATGAATTAGTTGCTAGCGACACATATGTTACAAGCTAGCAACACATATGTTAATTGTTACTAACATATGTGCTAGTTGGTTACATCACATGTGTTAGCCGGCAACAACACAACCCAAAGTGTAGCTGAAGTCTTGGATTCGTGTACTATTTATGCAAAACTGATGTAAGCGGACAACAACACAACCCAAAAATAACATAATCCAACAATACATATGACAACTGCTACCATTAATTTAATAGAACTTCAATTCCCTCCCAGTGAAATCGAACAAATGTACAACTACATGTGGGTATAACTATAGTACATGTCTAAAAGATATACCTAATATAAAACATGATATCATCTTCGGAATGGCTTCACCTACCTAAGCGAATAAACATTACACTTCAACCTAAGTCCCCAAAGATCAATAACAACTAAATAAGACATCATACACGTATTTGGGCACCTAGAAATTTGACTACCATTCCCAACGCTGTTAAAAGTACATGGACTATTTCTCGGGTCATTTCTTCACTTGACCCATTTATTGCATCTCCACTTCAATTTACCTACCACATAAACATTCTGACTTGCAGCTCACAGTATATTTCAGATTTACGCCCCTGTTGTGTTTTCGAACACAACGCTATCTCGTGATGTCTAGAACATCTACAAAATAGACCAACTTTAGACACTATATTTGGCGAGCAAATAGATATTTTCCACAACATCACAAATATATGTTTCACTGAAAATCCCCCAAACACCACTAGCTAGATAATTTAACACATGTGTCAACTTTGCATTTCATTAAACACATGGTGTGCAAGTCAAAACTTTATCAATTATGCTATGAATTTTGCATAAGCCACAAATACATATTATCAATCAATTTGAAATCATCTGCAACTTTATGATATCACAATTTTCTAAAATCATCTACAACTTTTTAACAAAATCACATTCATAGGTTGATAATCGCTTACATGTATTCTTTACATCAATAACATCAGTTACATGCATTCTTCCAGAAACTACAAACTATTAAACGAAATTAAATCTTCAATTACGTGATTTCTGAAGGTTCAATTAGATGAATATCGCATCTGCAAGTTCAACTATATGAAATTACAGGTTCAATTTCGTGATTTTGCATCGCAATTTGACAAAACTACATATACAGTTTTTTAACAGAAAACACATCAAATCACTTGTAATTAAAGGATCATAGGTTGAAATCATGTCTTCAATTGCTTGGTTTAATTGCAAGTTTGGTCGATTTTTGTTGCTGAAATTGCGATTTTGTAAACCCTACTTCATGTGTGTATCAGTGTTCTGTCTCTTTAATTACGTGATCACAATTTAATTTTTTTTCTATGTTATTAATTTGTAAAAGACTGAAATACCCTTCAGATGGTAAAATTTGATTGGTTATCCCATTTTTACCAAATTTTCCATACTCTAATAATCTCAACTCTATATATTATATTCTTTTTAAAAGATTTATAAAGAAAGTTCCATTGCAAACCCGTTTCCAACCCTTTTTTTTTTTGTTTGCAAAGGAAAACAGAAATCAATTAAGCCTTCAGATTGGGCATTTTATTTTTGATTTATTTGTGTGCAAACTCACTGGTAATAATTAAAGTAGTTTAAATGAATTATATATTAAAAATAATAACTAGAAACCAGCATACTAGACTTTATCTTTAATCAATCGTAAAGTGGTTTTGTGATCTCAAAGAAACAAACCGCCACCTTAAATAGACCATTTATTGGAGTTGGAAGTTGACCATTACCTTCAAATACCCTAAGTTGAGTGGTTAAGACTTTGTTTATATTTTTAATAACATCAACAAATTTTTGTAAGAAAGAATTAAGTATAATTTGTCAACATGAACCTAACGTACAATACTAACTCAACTATCTTCAATTGTATAAATTCCCCTATTTTCTTCAAGGATTTCAATACAACAAAAGAACATTCTAGCTTCTAAAAGAAAACACAAGTGCCATAAGAAAGGACCAAATAGAAGATGATGAAAAGTGAGCAACTCGAAACAGGGGGTTCTACGTCTAAGGTCCCAGCCCTAGTCAGGTCAAACAGAGGGATTTCGGTAATGGGCTTTATTCTACGCATTATTGGTGCTGTTGGTACTTTAGGTAGCTCCATTGGCATGGGAACAACGGAACAAACTCTACCTTTTTTCACTCGTTTTGTTCGCTTCAACGCTCAATATGATGATTTTCCATCTTTCAGGTAAGTTGTTTCGTACCCAATGATGCATATACATGTTCTTGATATTTTGACTCGAATGGCATTCTGTAGTTTTAGCGATACTAACTTGATGCATATTCTCTTATCAATAGGTTGGTTGTGATTGTGAACGCAATTGTATGTGCATATTTTGTTCTCACTATCCCATTGTCTGTCGTACACATCATGAGCAGTGCAGCAAGGGGCAGTAGAGTTCTCTTAGTAATCCTTGACACGGTATGAGGGTACACAACACTACTGTATAAAAGTTAAACCCTGAAAAATATTCATTGGATACGCAGTATGACTGCAAGAGGTTCACCTGCCATTCACTTATACTATCTTGTACAGTATAGGTGGGGCTACATGGATAACGAGTCAAAAGATGTTTGGGTTGTAAATGGGTCATTTTTTAGTGCACTTCGGATTCGGTCAATTAAACCAAACAGAATTATCCATGCTTTTAATTTTGTTAGAATTTATTAATACGCTTGTTATGAACATAAAAACAATATTTTTACAGTATTAATATAAATCTATATATAAGATGTTTAGCAGGCTTTATGCAGTAAAAATACGCAAAAGTTAATTTTCAACCCATTTTGATCCTTTTGACCCATTCCCTTGCTAACTTTATAATTTAAATGCTTGAGATAAAACACATCTTGGTTTTCACCCCCCCTAAGCCCGATATGCAAACACATAACCTTAATTTTGTAGATTCAAAATTTCATAAACATTCTTTGTTTTATAAAATGACAAGGTTGTTTTTAAGGTGATTTTGGGTCTTTTAATGGCTGGAGCATCTGCGGCGACATCAATTGTGTATTTGGCTCATAATGGTAACAACTCTGCAAACTGGCTAGCAGAGTCAACAGTACAACAACTTCTGTCAGCGTGCATCAGGATCACTAATCGGATCATATGGTGGAATAGTTGTGTTTATATTATTAATCTTGCTCACTGCCATTGCATTATTGCGACAAAGAAAACTTACACTCTTGATTTGAGTTTGAAAAACATTGTCCTTATTTATGTTTAGTATTTTAATTGAAATACAATAAAAAAACATTTGTTACATGCACAGCTAGTTTTACGACTCATCCGAAACATGAACTTGCTAACAAGTTCTTCAAAATCAAGTACCTTATGGCATACAGATCATATATAGGAGGATATAAGAGTGTATAAACCATTAACCATAAACCATTAACCATTAATTACAAACAAGTAGTTATGTAACAGAGATTTACAAACCAAAAACAACTAAGTGAAATAAGTATAATAATTACAAATGAAATCCAGTCTGCCTACGAAAATTCTTGACAACTTTTCCTTCAGAAACTGCCATTCCAATTCCTGAGTGCCCGTTTTGGCCTACCCCTTTATAATACAATCTCCATTCATCTTTCTCACCATCCATATGAACAAGATAAGGTGAACCAACCCTCTCTTCATCCCAACATCCACTTTCTTCGGCAGGCTCCAAAATGGGCTCATCCTCGACTCTATGCCAATCTTTTAGCCCATCCGAAGACCGAGCCAACCCAATTGACCTCATCCCATCCACATTCACCCCTTCATAAACCATCAAATAACCGCCATCTTTCTTGTTCCTTACAGCACAAGGATTCATCACCCCAAACTCATCAAAATTACCAATTCGCCCACCCCCCATGATCTTCCCAAGCTTCACCCACCGCATGCCATCGCGTGATCGGGCCATCCCAATGGCAAAATGCCCTTTTTCGTTATCAAATGAGTGGTAATACATCCTAAGATCACCGCTAGTATGAAAAACAACTTGTGGGGATGAAATAAACATAGAATCCCATTCCTCTTCGGATCCCAAATCGAATAAAGATCCACTATGGTGCTCTCCTTCTATCCTTGCCCAATGCCTACCATCTTGACTCATTGCTAAACCAGGTAATGACCGACAAATCTTTCCAAATTCACCATTTCTACCTTCGATTTCAGGATTTTCTAAGCTAAATTCAAGGGAAGTGTCTAAAGATTCGATCTTTTCGTTACTGAATCCAGTATAATACATCCAATAAACAGCATTGCTTGCTCTAATTTTGGAACTAGACATGATCATAATTTCACCTGGCATAACACCATTTGTATCAAAAGCCCACCAATCAGTACTTGATTTCAAAACTGAACCCACATCACTACCCGATTGAACACCACCCTTGCCCCTTTCCCAGTGAATCCCATTACTTGAAACCGCCAACCCGATTGAACCCGGGTCCAAATTCCCTCCGGATCGCCCTTGATACCACATGTACCACCTCTCTTCTTCATCACTCAAGAACCGTTTCACCACAGGAGAACCAACTTCAAAACTATCCCAAGAACCCTCTGAACCCAACTCAAGAACCAAACCTCTGGAAACTAATGAATTTGAGGCGTGTTTTTCTTGATTTAAATTGGATTTTTGCGGGTTTTGGATATTGATATTTGAACCGGGTGAAAAGGTTGAATCTTGATCTTTGATTACATTATCTTTATCATCTGAAATTGTAGGTTTTGTAGAGCAACGAGTTATAAATATTGGATTATTGTATCTAGGGCTTGAGGAGATTGTGATTTGGGAATTGAGAATGGATGAGTCGAAAAGATATGATCTTTTGAATTTGGAAGGTGGATTTCGTGATCTTGGAACGATGGGAAATAGGAGGGGATTAATGGTGGTTGTTGTGGCAGTGAGTTCCATGAGGAGATGAATGTTTGACGGAAAATATGTGAAGATCAGAATGAAAGAGGAGTTGGCAAGTTGTGTACCAATAAGATTTTGACACGTGTGTGGTTTTTGATTTCTTTTGTTTCTTGTCTTCTTTCTGATCTCTAAGAATTGTAATACGTTTGATATTTATAGTTGAGAAGAATGACTATGGGAATCGAAGGAAAAGCAATATTGAGTATTTTAAATCCTAATAAAAAGTTTACCTCTTTTAATTTAAAATTTATATATTAAAAGATGCAAAGTTATTATAATGTCTTTTATTTACTTATAAATATGAAAACTCTTTAATTTACTTAAATATTATAAAAATTATTTAATTGATTCAGCTAATTTGACAATATATAATATATTACTCAATTAATAATCAATAAACAGACAAAGTTAAACTTTTAATTTGTTTACCTCATTGAAGAAAAAATATGTTAATATCATAAGTGGCAAATTTTCATGACTACGTATATGACATTCTTTTCACGAGTCTCTTTCTCATCTCTTTTTCTAGCCGCCACCGCAGACAACCATTGAATTTATTACTTTCTATCGCTGCTTAGCGCGAGAAATATACTAGTAATATTTAATTGATAATTCGAAAGTGAGTATACCTAGGTATCATTTGTAAATACTAACTGGCACAAATAAAAAAGTACATTTACAATTTTCATACCATGTATATACATATATAGGAGTGAGTTTGAGGGAGAAGAAAAAATTGGTGAAGATTGAGGAGAAGAGTTTTTTAACCTTTTGATTCAGCAAATTAATCATTTTGATTCAGGAAAAATATTTATTAATAATTATGTTTTTTGAATTATAGATGAATATTTGTTGAATTTAATGCATTTTTTGAAATCATATTTATTTTTTATTGAATCTACTTACCTTTTGCTGAATCGTAATTTTAAATATATATACTTTTTTAATCTCTCTCAATTTTTTTTTCTTGTTAAATAATGATAGTATATATATTTATATATATAGATTAGTCATTTTGACACAAACACAACATTAAATTGTCGATGCTTTAACCATTATCTCATGTGTCAACACAGGAAGAATGAGATATTAAAATTTTAACAATATCATTTTAAAGGTCTTGTTTATATAAGAAGTATAGATCCATAGTGTGTGTTATTTTCTTTGCATAATAGAAATAGAACATAACTAACACAAACCGAAATGAAAAGCAAAAAATCAAAATTATGTACATTATCGAAATCTCTTTAAGGTGCATTTATTTCACGAAATGTTTTTATTATTGAAATTCAAACAAAAAATTGGAATTTAGAAAATGTAAGTTCTTTGAAATAAAAGAATTTGATGAATTTCAATTCAATTAATTTTTGAACCAAAGAATAGAATTAAGAATTCAATGGATGAATCTACAAGCCAAAAGTGACCTTACGGCATATATTTAGAAAAAAAAGAATTAGAAAATGAGACCAATGGCATGCTAAAGCCACAGACAAAGGAAAAGAGAGGGTCTGTGCTTACTGCGAAAGAAAGGAATCAAGCCCTTTTGACAGAACCATAAATGATCATCTGCCCAAAGATGTTCGCTTTCTTATTTGGTTTAGGGCACCATCACCTTAAAGAAAAAGAATTACAACCCATTTGAATATCTTTAGCAAAAGTATGAACAACACAGAGATATGAAATCAATGTCACAAATGAATGATTCTGCTTAACATGCAAAGATAACTAGGTCCATATAAGAACTTGAGTCAATTATGGTCAACTCGGTAACGATTACCGGAAAAAAAGTCAATGTGGTAAATACCTTGGTGCATGAAATAACAAAGTCAATGTTTTGAAGCCTGAAAGTATAAAGTAATGCAAGAATATGGAAATTACATGCCACCGGCTCTACCTCTATCCTGCATCTCAGCCGCCTGCTGCTCTTTGAGCTTGTCAACAATTTCTAGGATTCTGGGATTGAAGAAACGGTCATGGACATATTTCTTCTCTTCAGCTTGTATCTGCTTTAAAGCACTAGGATATGGGTTTGGAGGGGGTTTCGTTCCTCTCAGTCTTGCAATTTCTTTCAATCGTTTGTACGCCTTCTTTTTCGCTTTTTTCAGTAGCCGATACTCCATCTGTAATGATAGACATCGTTAATATAAATGAACAACCAATTTGAAGTTAATGCTATATTCTAGAGGTGGCAAGATGGGCAGATCAATTGGATTGAAAAGCTCGAATTTTAGTATGTTTGGGTTGACCTGCCAACACTTATTGTCCATTCACTTGTTATATATACCCAACGAGTTAAGTCACAAAAACATTATTATGACAACAATAATCTAAATACTTGAATAAAGTGATTTATGTGGATGTTTGCAATAAGACTTTGAGAGACTTTCACCCCGTTTGTCAAGTTACCCTTTCAGCTGATATTGTGTGCCTTGACCCATTAGAGATCAAACACAACCCAAATAATTGACGCATTCATAAGTAAATGGGTCAAACTTTCCAGCTATACCACATTTGCATGAAGCACTTGACTTGAGAAGGTTTTAGTTTGTAGATACTTACATTTGCCACATCAATTGCATCCCCTTCTCTAACACCTAGCTCCTTTAACTCAAATACTCGACAACCAATTATACGTGATGAGGTTAGCTCAAAATCACAAATTCTTTTGTCAATTAATAAAATGGGCTAAAGTTAGAAATTGAGAAACAAAACAAAATAACTGAAATCGAAGACTCCAGAAAATAAAACACGTATGATCCATTAAGTATGTCACACCCCGATAAAATCATGTCACATTCAATAAAGGCGGAAGCACGGGCGTGACGCGATCAATCAACAGTTACATCAAGAGCATATGATTATCGCAAACATATATTTAGAATGGCATAAATAGTTTAAGATCAAATGTTACAACTTCATCAAGTTTATAAGTACGATAATTGTTTACCAAAATGTTATGAATAACATTCTAATCATATAAAATGAGTTCAATGTTTCAAAAGAAATGGCATCATATTCGTCTTGATGAGCAAGGGTCCCAATATGCATGCATGATTCTTACTTCGTGGCTAATTCCCTGAAAAGAGCACGGATTTCTCGATCCCCCCTTTAATAATGAGCAGCATTAAAATATTTATATCTGGTTCAACTCGCAGGCCATGGGCCTTGCGAGTTGACTCAACTCGCAGCCCATGGGCCTGCGAGTCCAGATGGACTGCGAGCCCACATCTCAGCTCGCAGGTAGGTCCTGCGAACCGAGATAGCTGCGAGCCCAAACTCAACTCTCAGGTAAGACCTGCGAGTCCAGTTTACAGCGAGCCCAGATCTCAACTCGCAGCTGAGAGCTGCGAGTCCAGATTGGACTGCGAGTTGAGATCTCAACTCGCAAGTCTGTTGACCTGCGAGTTGACTTCTCAATTCGCGATTCAGACTTCAACTTAAAATCGATATTTGTCTAATAACATTTAACAAATAATAATAACAAGTTAATATCATATATTTACAAGTCTAAACCAATTTATACAAGATTGATAATAAATACACTAGTCCTATTACAAGCTAGATCTATTGTCACAATAACATGTCCCAACAGACTCCCCCTTGACAATAGCTCTAGTGTCGTTATCTTCAACTTTGTCTTTGGTCTTTACTTGTAAATACTACTGCCCATATGAATCTTCATTCTAATACAAGTCTTCACCATTAATTGATAATCTCTTGCAAGATCACCCCATGCTTCAGTCGTTAGGATCCTGTTTTCGTTTAACTTCAACAGGTCCTTCTTCGACAGATTTATCAGGTGTCGATGGTCATAGACTGTCAGAATTACTCTTTCTCCTCCTTCAACTTCATCATCAGCTTCAACCATGACAGCTTCACCAGTCTCTGAGTCCACGTGCCAGTTCAGAAGATTTCCCAGAATATTCTGTGGCATTGTCTTCAGTGGTATCTGCTGTATGCACTTGACAGCTGGATAAGTTTTCTTCCTTAATCTTCGGCCAGTTCTCTGACTTCGTTCCTTTAATTTGATCGTCTTTCCGACTCTTGGCTTAATCTTCTCAAACTTCATTGATCTACCCTCAGTCCGAATGATTCTCTCAACATACGTTGCGTAGGGATCATTACTGGGATTTATCAGTTCTAAGCGTGCCAAGTCTCGAATTTCAAATCGAGGAAGCGAACTGAATACTTTAAGCTTCTTATCGAAATATTGAACTCCGTCAAATCTTTTGATAGCGAAAAGTTTCAAGTCAGAATCAAAATACCAGCCGATGATCCCCTTCCTTGGAGCTTTCTTTCCAGTTATATCTACTTCAGACATCCCAACCTTTTGCTTTCTCCTTTTCAGAGGTCTGAACATGGGATTATTTCTGAGTTTTTCTGGAAGGTCATCTTCTGATTCAGAACTGGTTGAGTCATCTAGACTTTCATCTAACTCAACAACCCTTTCTCCATCTTCTTCCTGGATGACCACTTTAGTTGTAGATGGGCTTACAATGTGTTCAACAACGTCAGCGTCAAGATCTACACATTCGTCTGCCCCATCATTAACAATGAAAGTCCAATCTTCAGGAGGTACAAACTCTCCTTCTTCAAGGTCAAAGTCAATGTCCTCATCTAATTCATCTGGCATGTCGCCTTCAGAATCTGATAAGTTCAACATTTCATGACCTATAGAAATACATACACAAATAGATTAATATCATAAGTTCTTTCATTGATTTCCCTGAATCAATCTAAGATTTTTCTTATTAATCCCTTTGTGTATTTAAAATATATTATATATATATACTTATTCAAATCTTTCATCGATTATGATAATCGATCTAAAATTTGAGTAAGTCTTATAATATGCGAACATCATATATTATATGATCCTATAACTCTTTTATCGATCATAGTCAATCTAGACTTACAAAAGGCTTATAATATACGAACATTCATAATTATAACATTTTAAACATTCAAGTTTAAACATCTTAATTACAGAATTATATTACAAAATAATTTAAAGTTACAATGTATTAATAATTACAATCAGTCTATATTAATACAAGTGTCACCTTCTTCAGCTCCACCCTTCGCAGTACCAGCACCAGCTCCACTACCCCTTGCTTCAGCCGACTCCCCCTGAAATGTAGTCTGCTGACCAGTCGTTGAAGGACCAGCCAACTCACTTTCCTTTTCAGCTGAGGGATCATCGTCTTCATCATTCTTCTTTTTCTTCGCAAGCTCATCTTCTTTACAAGACTCTTGGAAGGCCTTAATCTCCCCCTGAGATGGCACGTCCTTCAGAAAGGTGTGAGCAAGGCGATTAAGTCTATCAATTTGCCTCTGCTTGTCAGCTACATCATCTATCAGATTGTTATTCGTCTTGATGAGCAGTGAATAGGCATCATTCTGATTAGTCATGTTATCAGACATAGACAGCATTTGAGAAATCAAGAATTTGACGGTTTCTTCCAACTCTCGAACTCTGGACTCTAAGCTATTAATACGATCAGAATCAGTCGCAGAGGAGGTGGATGGAGCAGCAGTAGTGGTGGTTGGTGGCGTGGGAGCGGGCGATTGCATTTTCTTCGCTATCTCGGTAGCAACATCGGTTAATAGACGCGCCGCAACCCTGCTAGATTTGGTGGTTGGGTGCGAAGACGGGCAAACCAAAGCAGCAATCATTTCAGCCTCTGAGGGCGTAGAACTTGATTGTAGATGAGTTGCAGAGGTTGAAGCTGTTTGTCTGAGCAGCTTGCGAGGTCGAGTAATAAGTACTTCCTCCTCTTCTTCTTCATCCTCATCTTCTTCGACAAGAACAAAATCAGGATCCTGATCAACGGCTTTCCTCTTTAATTTCAGCGCCGGATCCATAATCAGTCTTGATCCTTTTCGAATCATCCCTTCTGGAATCCCAGAGACAAACCTAGGAGGTCCAGAGTCATCATCATCATCATCAAAATCAGATTCAGAAGCCGGAGCAGCTTCTTCATCTCTTCCTGATGGTCCAACAGCATCAGGTGCCTCTGTAGATGGTTCTTCAAACCTTGGTGCATCAGCAACATACTGATCCACATCCTGCATGATGGGATCATTGGCATCATCGTTCTCAGCCAGTACTTGCTGCACCACTTCAGCTGTAATGTCAACATCAACTTGTTGCTCTTGCTGATTTGCTTGAATAAGAACCTCCTCAATCATTTCTTGTGGCTCAAGAGCACCCTCGGCCACATCAACATCTAGCCAACCATGATTTGGTGGCGTCACATAATCGGGATGGATCAAGAACCCAAACAGCTCTGTCGGCTGTGGTTGCATCTCAAACCTTCTTGAGGTGTGCATAAACATGGCATTGTAAGCCCTCAGCCCGATGGTATCAACTTTTAAATCGGCTTGAAAGTCTGGCAAGTCAGGAATCGAAGCCCGAATGATAAGCATACAAAATCTGGGATATAGCATAAACTGAGACCTGACACCTCCCAAGATTTGTCTAACAAATTCTCCAAAAACATAGTCTGAAAAACTGTATGGTTTATTGTAAACCAGTGACAGTGCAGCCGATAATAGAGAAGAGCTAAGCTCATCATATCCTCCTTTCTTTGGCCCAAAGATCGTGACCAAGACATGGAGTAAAAATCTCCATTCTCCGAACACGAGGGCTTTCAGAAACTGACGGCCTCTCTTGGGTCCAACATACCCCATACGTCCTAAAGCTCCCTCGATAAAGTCCAACGGAAACTCAGTTGGTCCATCTTCCTGCTCCGCAGTTCCCAACTGTAAAATGTTCCTAAGATCTGAAGCAGAAAAGATAACCGGACGATCATTTATCCTTGTCTGGATGACCGGAGGATTCACCGATGTATCATATACAATATTTGCCCAGAACTGGGTTAGTATATCTCGTGATAGGGCCGGTGACTCGGTGATAGCATATCGAATCCTCGATCGTGCCAGATAAGAAAGAACCCGAGTCAATCTAGATGCACCACGGGCATCTACGTCTAAATCGACCAGAACATTATGATGTCCAACGAATTGTCGAGCCATATCTGTAATATCAAAGATCACACAAATGTTAGACAATTAGTTTAACAAATATTGAGAGACTTATATAATCTACGAACTACAATTGAACTATTAAGTTAAGAAACTTAATTAACAATTATAGTCGTTCATTATATATAAATTCAATAAATCTAATGTTCGAATGTTCGTTTAAAGGTAATACAGCTTATTACTCAAAGTCGTAAGCCTTATAACCATTTAAAGTGTACAATTTTACGTGTTTTCACTTAAGTCTACACGTCTAATTGTTAACTAATTTATAACTCTTAATTAATAAAAATCTAGAGTTCGTGAATTAAATTAAATTACAAATTAAAAGGAATTTCAACTCGCAAGCAGTTCAACTCGCAGAGTCAACATAAGTCAACTCGCAGGTCAACATAAGTCAACTCGCAAGTTCAACTCGCAGGTCAACATAAGTCAACTCGCAAGTTCAACTCGCAGGTCAACCAAAGTCAACAAGCAAGTTCAACTCGCAGGTCAACCAAAGTCAACAAGCAAGTTCAACTCGCAGGTCAACATAAGTCAACTCGCAAGTTCAACTCGCAGGTCAACATAAGTCAACTCGCAGGTTGGACTCGCAAGTCAACTCGCAAGTTGGACTCGCAAGTCAACTCGCAAGTTTGGATTCGCAAGAGCTGGCTGCGAGTTGAGTCTGGATCTCAACTCGCAGCATGAACTGCCATGATGACATCATAAAAATTTTCAATTTAGGTGAGTTATTGGGCAATCAGATCATGCCATGATGTTCATAATACTCTAAATAACATAAACCCTAAGGTTTCTTGTTAATCTAAGCATTATATTAGAGACATTTGTAATTTGAAAACCGAAACCCTCATTTTTAATAAAATGTCGATTTATAGGTTAATTACTTGATGGAATTAGATGATGTATACCTCAAAATGTTCACAATCCAAAAATGTATAAAAGCTATGAGGTCAAAGATTCGATCCTCTAACAAAAATTTCAAGAAAAATGGAAAGTGGATTCGGTTCGCAGTGTGTGTGGGTTCGCAAGTGAGTTTGGATTCGCAAGTGTGTGTAAAACTGAACTCGCAGTCCCCTTTTACACCCTTTGAACTCGGCTCGCAGAACTCAACTCGCAGAGTTGAGTTCAACCCGCAACACTGTTCTGGATTCGCAAGTTTTGTCTAAAAATTACATTTTAATTACAAAACGTCATTTTTTAAGTCCAAGTCGCGTACAAGTCTAAAATCTGAGGATCTTTCACTTGTTTTTCTTATGGAATAGCGAACAAGTCTAAAACAAAATATTTTTCACTTATCTTGCGTGGAAAAAGCGCACAAGTCTAAAATAAAATATTTTTCACGTATCTTGCTTGGAAAAAGCGCACAAGTCTAAAATCTGAGGATCTTTCACTTGTGTTGCAATAATACGAACAATAGAAACATAAGAAAAATAATAATAATAATAATAATAATAATAAAAATAATAAAAAGAAGAAATAAGATAAAATGAAATAAATAAACGTACAATGATTCATAATAAACATTGGTATCAAGTACCCTTGTATTAATGAAACACTTTGACTAAAATAAAATTACAATAAAATAAAGTAAATTAAATTCTAATCGAGGGCATTAAGAAATTTATCGACAGTGGGATCATATCAGAAGGAAACAATTGAACCAAATTATGAGTAAAAAGTCTAAGAAGATTGTTAGTATGCATACCTTATGAAATTCACAATAAGTTACATAAGAACTCACAACTTAACCATTTATCAACTTACATTTATAAGAGTATAACTTGGTTACCTATTTCCACAAAATATAATATTCACATCAAAATGAAGTGATTTAAATATCATAGACAGTTCAAGATGATTACCGGTATTATAATCCATATAAACAAAGTCTACACTGATTTCCAAGCAAACCTTTTATTGTTTGTATGTGCATTACCTAATGTGATTCAAAAAATGACATACTGAGAAATCAAAAATAACACATAACACCGTATCTTTCTCTTTTAAGGTAGAGGTCACTAAATAATGTTCTTTGCGAAGCATATGACATACCCTAGAGTAAATGTGACAAATATCAAACTCGTTTTGTAGATACTAGTGGTTCTAGTTCTGTACTTAGTACAACAGAAGATCCCTTAGTATAGACAAACCAAGCTTGAAACTATTGGCAAAACTAAAGGAGTCAGGTCTGTACTTAGTACAATAAAGACACCAGTAATTTCACTAACAACCATAATTCTTATTATTTGTCTTGACATATTTTCATAGATTCTTGATAACAGTGTATGGTCAGACTATCTTTCATCAATTAAGACTTATGTCATACGTCATATAGTAAATCACACGAGATAACACACAGAAGATTTATAGCTTATTATATGCTCAGAAATCAAAGCAGAAATTGCCTACCAGTACATCATATACTGAAGCTGTCTAGATCTAAAGTTTTTCAAGCAGATTATATCGTGTGGAGAGAGGAGTATACTAAAATAAAGATAAGTGAAGGCCTGGTTTTAAAGATGTAAAGTTCATGTAACAAATTTGAATCTACTAACACATCTAACTTAAGACTTTTACCTACATTTATTAAGCCAATTCCTTTAATTTACTATCATTTCCCAGTTGATAAAGACTTAACCTTTATCGGAGGCGATTCCCCAACGGTAACAAGCAAATGAATGCCATACGCCTAACCCCATTTTCCTTTTTTTTAAAAATAAGCATAAACTAATAATATATAAACTACTAATTATTACAAATCAACTCTATGGAAGACTAATCCTCTGGATTTCTCATTCCATTTAGTTGCTCTGTCGAACGCTTTGGTGTATAAGTCTGCTAAATTATCCACAGATGGAACCTTAGCTAACTTTATCAGGTTTTTCTCAGCACAGTCTCTAATAAAGTGATGTCGAATATCAATATGTTTAGTTTTACTGTGCTTGACCGGATTATTGGTTATTGAGATCGTTGATTCATTATCAATCATCATAGGAGTATTTGTTATGCTCAACCCATAATCAAGCAATTGTTGTTGTATCCACAGAACTTGGGAACAACAGCTGCCAGCTGCAACATACTCAGCTTCACATGTAGAAATGGCTACTGATGTTTGCTTCTTGCATTGCCAAGAGACCAGTCTACCTTCTAGGAATTGACATCCACCGGTTGTAGACTTTCTATTCTGATTGCACCCTCCGTAATCAGAATCAGTGTAAGCCACAAAATCTAAGTCTCCATCAATCGGATACCAAAGTCCCGGCTTCGGTTTCCCTTTGAGGTAACGAAGAATTCGTTTTACTGCTTGCATGTGAGATTCTTTAGGAGTAGCTTGATATCTTGCGCAGACACATACTGCAAACATTATATCAGGCCTTGATGTTGTAAGATACATTAGTGATCCAATCATGGCCCTGTAAAGAGTAGGATCCACGTCTCTATCACTCGATGTATCTGGACCAATACCATGGGCTTCCGGAATAGGAGTATGAAAAATTCTTGATTCTTCCATCTTGAATCGTTCTAGAAGCTCATTAGTATACTTAGTCTGATGAATGAAATATCCATCTTCCTTTTGATCGACTTGCAATCCTAAGAAAAATGTCAATTCACCCATTGCTGACATCTCAAACTTGTTCTTCATAACCTTTTCAAATTCACTACACATCCTTTCGTCAGATGACCCAAAGATGATATCGTCAACATATACTTGAACAAGTAGAAAGTCTCTTCTTTTCCATTTCACAAAGAGTGTACTGTCAATTCTTCCTCTTGTGAATCCATTCTCAAGAAGATAAGTGGACAGTGTCTCATACCACGCTCTCGGAGCTTGATGTAATCCATATAGAGCCTTATCGAGACGATATACTCTATCTGGATACTTTGGATCAGTAAATCCCAGTGGTTGAGAAACATACACCGTTTCTTTGACTTTGCCATACAAGAAGGCACTTTTAACATCCAGCTGAAATACTTTTATTTTCTTTGAGGCTGCAAATGCTAAGAATAACCTAATTGCTTCAAGCCTAGCCACAGGCGCAAACACTTCATTGTAATCAATCCCCTCTTGTTGATTGAAACCTTGGACAACTAGACGAGCTTTATTGCGAATCACGATTCCTCGATCGTCTTTCTTGCACTTAAATACCCATCTAGTTCCAATTGGATATTCTCCAACAGGTAAGTCAACCAACTCCCAAACTTGCAATTTTGTGAACTGAGACAGTTCTTCCTGCATTGCCTCGACCCACGAATTTTCCTTCAAAGCTATCTGAACATTCTTAGGTTCAATTTGTGAGATAAAGCATGAATATAGACATAGATTAGAAATCCCTGTCTCGTTCATTTCAGCATACAAGCTTGAATGAGTGGATGTACTAGCTTTAGATTGATTCCGAGTCAGAACAGGAGAATTTGGATCACCAATGATATTATTTATTGGATGAATCCTATTAATTCTTGTTGAAGTAACAGGTTCAACTGGAATATCATCCTGTAAGTTGGCACCAATTTCCTCCAAGGGTGGTATACCTTCATTAGTAGTTGATATCCTTAATTGTCTCAGAGGAGTAAGAACATCATCCATATTCCTTTGAGAAGCAATTTCAGGATCTTCACTCTCTTGAGGTATATCATCTTGAGGTTGTTGTGACTCGATAGGGGGTACCATATCAGTATCGACAATATTCCTAGCATCAGACGTTTGAGCACTCGTTGTTGGAGAAGGAGTGGGATCCTCATCTCCCGACAATAAATGCTCAGGAATGTCTGAGTTACTGACATAGTCACTGATAGGAACTTTAAATGACTTGAAAAGATCTGAATAGTCAAACTGCCAATCCAATCCCTTATGTGAGTCATGTGTATAGCTCGTAACTTTGATGTTATAAACTATTTCAACACGTCTCGAATTTTTATTGAAGACCCTTTTGTTTGGTGAGTTAGGCATGTAACCTAGGAAGTATCCTTCGTCAGCCTTCTCACCAAATTTAGGTTGATGACTTGTTTTTAACAACGTACATGAAACTCCAAAGGGTTCAAACCCTTTTAAGTTCGGTTTCTTCTTGTTCAAAAGCTCATAACATGTCTTGTTTTGCTTTTTAACCGTAAGAACCCGATTGAGAACATGACATGCTGTATTCACTGCTTCTGCCCAAAATATGACTGGAAGCCTTGAATCTGCAAGCATTGTTCTCGCTGCTTCAATTAGAGTTCTATTCTTCCTTTCAGCAACACCATTTTGTTGAGGTTCATATGGTGCACTGAATTGATGTTGAATGCCTTTGCTTAAGCAATATACATTCAATGTAGAATTCTTGAACTCTGTCCCATTGTCACTACGAATTCTCTTAACTCTTTTTCTATAGATGTTCTCTATTAGATCTAGAAACTCCATAAGAATGCTCGGAGTTTCATCCTTAGATCCCAAAAAGAATACCCAAGAGAATCTAGAGAAATCGTCTGTGACAACCAGACTGTACCATTTGCCACCTATGCTTCTCTTGCTTATTGGGCCAAAGAGATCCATATGTAGCAACTCAAAAGGCGAGGAAATAGAGTTCACATTTTTAGACTTGTGTGGTTTCTTATGTTGTTTTCCTTTCAAGCAGGATATACACTTGTCTTCAAATGCAAAACTCTTCGGTGGTACACCCAGTACTAACCCATGTTTGGTTATATAGTTCATCTTTCGAAAGTTTAAGTGTGCCATTTTCCTATGCCATAGGAGAGAGTCTGATTCTGAAGCCTTGGATAACAGACAAGTAGACACCATTGAAGTAATAGGAGCATTCATGTTGATAGCATAAATGTCCTTCTTCCTTGGAGCTTTCATCAGTATCCATTTTTCGGGAATGATAAAACTCGGCTTCAGGATCAAGGCCTCTTTCTCAGTGAAGAGAACAGGATGACCTTTATCACAGACTTGGGAAACACTCACTAGGTTGTGCGTTAGTTCTTCAACATAATTCACATCCTCTAGAGTCAAAGTTCCATTAGAAACAGTTCCTTTCCCAGTAATTACTCCTCCTTTATCACCGGCGAAGTGCACTCCTTGTCTCAGTCCACCTCTGAAGTCTGTCAGTAGACTTCTGGTTCCTGTCATGTTCCTAGAGCATCCACTGTCAACATACCACCAGTTGTCGTAGTTCCCAGTCTGCTCCTGCACATGTAATTTGTACACAATTAGTTATCAAGAGGGACCCAAGCCATTACGGTCTTGGTTTGTCCCTTATCATCGACAAACTGTAGCTCTTTAAAATAACCATTTTTCCCATTGGGAGCTTTGGTCACTTTTGAAGACGCATCAGCTTGCTGATGATTAGTGGTCCTGGGTCTATAAGTTGATTGATTTCCAACCCTCCGAAATATAACCCTGGGATTTTTGCCCTTGGCTACGATTATCATAGGACCCTTGGTAAACTCCTTGTGTGCGAGATGTAGAACCAATCTCAAAATGACTTTGGTTCCTTCTCGAAGTCATAAATCTCGACGGCACTTGATCCTTAGCAAAGTTTTCATGCCGTTTAGGTTTTGGTGGCGAGATACTGTGAGACGCATCTCTTTTCAGAGCAGTCACAGGTTTAATACCAATACCAGGTCTGGTACTTAACCTGTCTGTGCTAGAGATATTTTAGACTTATCACTGGCCTCGCGCTTAGGAGCAGCTTCATTCTTCTTATTGGGACAACAAGAAGAGACATGTCCTCGTTGATGACATTTGAAGCATGACATCTGCTTTCGTGACTTAGCAGTCTTAGCAGACTCCTTCTTTGTCTGATCAAAAGACAATGAAGGTAACTCCTTATGTTTCTTAATGAACTCATTATTTCCATCAGTACTTCCAATCATCCCACTTGATACGAATTGTACTTTAGTGAGAGATTTGACTGTACTCTTGGTTAAAGATGAATCATTGACAGTCTCTTTTTGGATCTCAGATGCAATAGACTGTTGATTTTCCAAATCCTCAGTCTCAGGATTAACATCTGTCATTTCTAAGTCAACAGAAGTGGAAGCAGTGTAATTGGCATTAAAGGGCGGAGGAACATCTGAGTATCCTAGGCCAGTAACATCCTTTACACTACGTTGAGAGCCAATGATTCTATCTAAGGTCAAAGAAGAAGTTCTATAACCTTCAAATTTTCTATTCAGCTCTACCAGTTTCATATTTGACTCTGATAACTCCTTATCCCTAATAGCTATATTTCTATTAAGCTCATTAAGGTTTAGATATAACCCGTCTATTTTAATACATTGTTCATTTATAATGTCAGTCAGACTGGTCTTATCTAGAGCATCACTCTTAATCTTCTCGTTCAGTGCTAATTTATCTTCACCTAACCGACGAACATCAGACTTAGCTAAGTCTAATTCTGAGGTCAAGGTTTTGTTAGATTCTGCAAAGACACTAACCTGTGTTTGAAGATCAGTAACTAAATAGCACACATCAGTGAGAGTAAGGAGATCTAGACATACCTTTTTCTTTTCGGATTGAATATCAGCCATATATGCCACAAAATCATTGGGACTCAATTCTTCTGTCGAGTTGATGTAGAGAACATCTTCCTCAATCCCCTTAACTTCTGTGTGTGGCACATTAGCTTGAAGTTCTTCAGTAGTCGGCATGTAGGAAGTGGATTCAATTTGTTTCTCTTGATCGTCAATCTCAGCCATGAGAGCTTGCTCTGATGGTGTAGACCAATCATAAGATCCGTCTATTTGCTGAACCACTAAGACTTTGGAAGTTAGATTACTTCCCGAATCTTGTTTTGAAGTTCCAGCATCAACCTTTGGTCTTTGGCATTCCCTGGAAAAGTGTCTGTAACCTTGACAATTATAACACTTGACCTTGGACTTGTCAAAACCTGGTCGATTTCCAACCACTCTCTTACCCGTACGCTTTAGGAAATTCTTTACTCTCCTTGACACCATAGCCAGTTGCCACTGGAGGTCCATTTCCTCTAAGTCATCAGGGTCAACCTGATCATAATCTTCATCAAATTGTGCTGGATCGTTTATCTTCCCTTGAATATAGTTTTCATAGGAAGCAACGAACGATGCCAACACAGAAAGTTGTTGTTCGGCTGATTTCACACTCATCGGCATCTTATGATGCCCTTGAGTGGATTTATCTGAGGTGGTGTTCCTGTTTCGTTTATCACCGCTATCCGAAGCAATGAAACAGAGATCCTCAGTCAATTTTTCTCCAATCTCATCAATTTCACCCGCAAACAAAGCCGTGGTCAAATTGGATGAGGAATTAGAGATACTAGTCTTTCCATGGTACAGACCAGGATTCTGTAGATGATCAGAATCCGTATCTCTCGTTCTCTTAGAGAAATCATAACCCCTTAGTTTATCAATCGCTTTCTCTAGGGTCATGGTTGCATATCTTTCATCATTATCTTTCAGCATGACACCGTACATCTCCCATTTACAAGGTAAACCCTCAATAAACTTGTCGGTTTTCTCCTTGTCATTATAGAAGATAGCATGGTCGTCAAGCTCACTTAATAGATGATAGAAACGGGTGGTGTAAGCCTCAAGATCTTCTTCTCTAAAAGCCTTAAATACCATAAACTGCTTTTTTAGAAGATTACATTTACCAGCTTTCAACTGAGGGCTCCCCTCACATCTCTTTTCTAGAGCGTCCCACAGCTCTTTAGCTGCGTGAAAGGACTTCAACTGATGGTTGATCTCCTTAGGAAGACTCATCTTAATTGAAGAATGTGCTTTATTATCGATGGTGAATTCTTTCTTCTGATTGTCATTCATTCGATCATAAGTCACAATCACTGTTGCGTTCCCTACTTCAGCTGTAGGTGCAACATATCCGTTTTTAATACACAACCAAATAGTGATGTCGTGGAATCTACAGTAACTTTCAAATCTGTCTTTCCACCCATAATAGTCCTCAAGTCTAAGTAGCTTCGGTGGAACATTAGATTTTCCAACCTCGTGTTCCATCTCGATCATTCGGCTTAAATCAGACATTTTAAAGTGAAAAATTAAGTTATATTGCGAATTCAATAATGTCAACTCGCAACTAAACTCAGTTCGCAGGAAATGTCAGCTCGCAGAGAATCTCAGCTCGCAGAAACTCAACTCGGTTCGCAGCTGATTCTCAACTCGGTTCGCAGAGAATCTCAGTTCGCAGGAACTCAGTTCGCAAAGAACTCGGTTCGCAGCTGATTCTCAACTCGCAGAAGCCCTAATCTCAACTCGCAGATAACAGTAACCCTAATCTCAACTCGCAGAACGGCGCCTCGAAATCTGGGAACTGAAACTTTTTGGTATTTTACGAATAAATCCGTAGATTTCGTTCGAAAAACGACCCTAAAGATGTTATATAACCAAAAACCTTGTAACCACAATGTTTCTAAGCCCGAAAGCTCTGATACCAATTGTAATGTCGCAAGATCTTGGTTCGATAACGGATTATCTTTAAGTATTGAGGTGCGGAATCCCTCAATACGTTAGGTTTAAGCTTATATAACTTTACTATCAATTAAAGGACTTCGTTTTGATTATTAACTAAGTTAATCACTCAAAACCGAGCCTTTAATACTATAATAAATATATCTGCACGAAAAACGAGGAGAGTAATTAAATATTTGGTGTGTGTGAAAAGAGCACGGATTTCTCGATCCCCCCTTTAATAATGAGCAGCATTAAAATATTTATATCTGGTTCAACTCGCAGGCCATGGGCCTTGCGAGTTGACTCAACTCGCAGCCCATGGGCCTGCGAGTCCAGATGGACTGCGAGCCCACATCTCAGCTCGCAGGTAGGTCCTGCGAACCGAGATAGCTGCGAGCCCAAACTCAACTCTCAGGTAAGACCTGCGAGTCCAGTTTACAGCGAGCCCAGATCTCAACTCGCAGCTGAGAGCTGCGAGTCCAGATTGGACTGCGAGTTGAGATCTCAACTCGCAAGTCTGTTGACCTGCGAGTTGACTTCTCAATTCGCGATTCAGACTTTAACTTAAAATCGATATTTGTCTAATAACATTTAACAAATAATAATAACAAGTTAATATCATATATTTACAAGTCTAAACCAATTTATACAAGATTGATAATAAATACACTAGTCCTATTACAAGCTAGATCTATTGTCACAATAACATGTCCCAACAATCCCAACCCATTTCTCCCTGAATTGCCCACATTCTCATTAACTTTCATATTAATTTCTCTAGTAAAAATGTCAGCCATTCTTTGATTAATGCTAGTCGTCTCAGAAGTAAGAATTTTCTTATCTTGAGTTGAACTAGCTCTCATAGGTGATTGGTCTTTCTTCACCTATGATTTACCATTTTTGCCCTTAGTTGGACAGATACTTGCAACGTGTCCCTTTTGATGGCACATAAAGCAAGAACGTTTCACTAAGGCCTTTTTGGGGGCCTTTTGATCCGTTTGAATGTCCAAACTAGGCAAACTTGGAGAGGAGACAGTTTCAACTTGTTTACCCTTATCAGTTTTAGCATTTACATTTTCATTTTCAGATTTGGGTGAAACAAATTTAACTGTTTTATTTAACTCCTCCTTAACACATTTATCTTCCATCACCCCCTGTTTTTCAAAAGTTACTTTGTTTACAGGAATAGGTGTCTTGGAAGTATCAGACAATGTGGACTCTGGTTCAACAACCGACTCAGCTCCTACTTATCTAACCAACTGGATTAGACCAGTGACTGTTGGTTGATTACAGTGGACATCTCAGCATCATTAGACATAAAGGTATAATTATGATTAAAAGGTGGAGGGCTTTCAGTATAGTCCATCCCCCTATGATCTCCTGGCTGTTTCCGTACACTTAGCATATTATCTAAAGTTTCGATTAAAAATTTCCTTAATTCTAATTTTCTATTAAGGTCTGCAATCCTAACCTTAGCATCAGCTAACTCTTTTTCTTTCTCAGTAGACTGTTTGGTCAAGTCCAAAACATGTTCGTGAGCTAAGTCAATAATTTGACTCTGCTCATTAACCTTTTCTTCTAAACATTTCAAGTCTGCTTTCTTAGATTTGGATTTATTTAAAAGCTCTGAGTTTCTTATTTTCAAGATAGTGTTTTCTTCTTTTAAAGAATTTAGCTGAGATGTTATCATGTCAGATGATTCTATCAGTTTCTCAGCTTGTTCCTGAAAATTAGTACAAAGAACACATGCTTTAACAACTAAATCTAGATTGAGTAATACCTTTTACTTTTCGGCATCCAGATTTTCCATATACGCTATGAAGTCCTGTGAGTTCATATCCTCAGTTGACTTCAGTTGCTTGATTCTTGTTTCAGCAGCAGGTCCTTCAATCTCCATTTCTGTTGCTGTGTCCTATCCTGAATCCGATTCAGCATTGCTTTCCTCCTTCTCTTCTTCGATGGAGGCCATGAACGCCTGAGGTTCATCATTCTTAGAGCTCCAGTCATATGCTCCTTCCTGCGACTGAACCACCAGAGCTCTGTAAGTCTGATTACTTCCGGAGTTTTGATTGTTTCCAGAGGAACCTTGGCTAAAGTGTCTCTGCCCATTCTGACTAGGGGTTTGTTCTCTTTTTGATCGTTGACATTCTCTAGCAAAATGCCCAAAACTGTCACAGTTATAGCATTTTACTTTGTAAATCAAACCCTAGTTTGCTACTCACAAACTTCCTCCCAGTTCGGCTCATAAATCGCTAAGCGCTTCTTGCAATCATGGCCATTTGCCATTGCAAGTCAATTTCTTCCAAGTCATCAGGGTCCGTGATCTTGCCCTTGATGAAGTTCTCTCGTGAAGCAATGAAAGAAGCGAGCAAGGCAACTTCCTCTTCAGCAAATTTAATGCTCTTAGGCATAGACTTGAAACTACTAGATGTCCCAGTTTGAGGTTTCCTGTCTTTACCCGAGTCTTCCGACGAAGCAATGTAACGGACATTGCTACCAGAGTTTCTGATAGCCGAGTCTGTCTCAGCCTCACCAGTGTAGAATGCAGCAACTCCATTACTTGTCGAAGCAACGGAATCAGACCGTTTACGGTGGTAAACACTGGGATCCTGAACCTAATCAGATCCCGTCTCTTTTCGTTGCATGTTCAAGTCATAGACACGCAGCTTACCTATCACTTCATCAAGCGTTTTTGTTATATAGTCATTACTTTCCTTTATCATCAAAGTGTAAATATCCCACTTTGACGTTAACGCCTCAAGAAGTTTATTGTTTCTTACCCTTTCAGTAAATGAAAGACCATTGTTATCCAATTCGGTCATCAGATGGTAAAATCTAGTGATAATCTCCTCCAATGACTCGCCTTTCATATGCTTGAAATCGTAGAACTGTTTAGTAAGCAAGTCAGCTCTACTATCCTTGATTTTATCATTCCCATCAAACCTATTGTTGATACATCTTAGTGTGTCTGTCAGTTGGTCGAGTCTGTAGTGTGTTTGTAAATGTAATAGACTTGTTAAGTTTACATTTTCTGTGTTCTGCGACACAAGGCTTGTGTCGCATGAGTTGTAGTTGCGACACAGTGTTTGTGTCGCAATAGTGATCTCTGCGACACAAGGCTTGTGTCGCATAACGGCCAGTTTGTTTAGTATAAATATCAAAGTTAGAGATATTTAGGGTAAGACTTTCACACACACTTTATTCTCTGTATTTTGGCTGCTACATTGATTGAGAGAAAATATTTGGGTATTTGGGAATATAAAGTATTATTTATTGCATTTGTTCCACTTTGTTTTTGCTTTATATTCTTGTGATTGTCTCCTCCATGCGATTTGATTAAAAGATCCATTCAAGATTGGGTTCCAACAATTGGTATCAGAGCCTGTTGATACATATTAGAGTGTCTGTCAGTTGGTCAAGTTTGTACTGTGTCTGTATATGTAATAGACTTAGAAAAATTACATTCTCTGTGTACTGCGACACAGTGCTTGTGTCGCATTAGTTGTATTTGCGACACAGTGCTTGTGTCGCAATAGTGATCTCTGCGACACAAGGCTTGTGTCGCAGAACGGCCAGACAGTTTAGTATAAATACCCTTGTTAGAGATATTTAGGGTAAGACATTTTTCCAATCATTTTATTCTCTGTATTTGGTTGCTACACTGATTTTGTTGAGAATATTTTGGGGATTGGTGCATATAAAGTTTTGTTTTCATTTGATTATCATTTATTACAAACTTTATATCTTTTGCTTTGTCTTCTTGTCTTCATTAACCTTATGATTTGAGTAAAGATCACCCTAATGGGATCCACAATTGGTATCAGAGCCAATATCTATGATTGATAGTGGTTTCAAATCATTTGGTTAAACTTGTATGCATTTTCTTGATCATTTGACATTTTATTAGTGTTTGATCTTCTTTATTGGTGCTATATAGTTGTTTTGTAGTGTTTTTGAACCTAGAAAGCTGTATCTTTATTGGTTTTTTGGATAAAAAACATTTAGGGTTCGAAAATCTGTGTTTTTGAGGCTTGTTCGTACTGACAGCGCCGTGTTTGCGACACAGTGTGCGACATAATATTGTGTCGCTATAGGGTTTCAGCGACCTTAATACTGCGACACAGAACCTGCGACATAACACTTGTGTCGCTGTCTGATCAGTTGCGACATAATCATTGTGTCGCTGCTAGTCTTTTTGCGACATAACCTCTGCGACATATCGCTTGTGTCGCATTTTTAGTTTTTCAAAATTTTTTTGAAAAGTCTTTCGAGTCCATTACCATGTCTACTTCTACTTCACTTCAACAGGTTGGAGCAATGCTGAAGCATTCAGAATTTGAAATGAGTGCAATGGGAGAGCTGAATTCTTTCTTGGGCGTACAAGTCGAACAGTCTGCTAAGGGGATTTATATTCATCAGTCCAAGTATATCAATGATATGCTTACGCGGTATAACTTGACTGACTGTAAACCCTATGGGACGCCCTTAGAGCTAAATCATCACATTGGTCCAGCGGAAGATGAAGAGGACTGTCCGGAAAAGGATTACCGATCTATGATTGGTTCTCTGATGTATCTCACGGCATCACGTCCGGACATTGTCTTTGCAGTCTCTCTCTGTTCCAGGTATCAGGCTAAACCGAAGGTGTCTCATATGAAGGCCGTTACGCGAATCTTCGGTTATCTCAAATATAGACCAACCCTTGGTCTATGGTATTCAAATGAGAAAACTTTCGCGCTCTCTGCTTATTCGGACTCGGACTATGGTGGATGGAATATGGATAAGAAGTCTACTTCTAGTGGATGTCAGTTTCTTGGACCTCGGCTCGTATCATGGCAGTGCAAAAAGCAAACAACTGTTTCTACCTCAACCGCAGAGGCTGAATACATTGCTGCTGCTAGTTGCTGTTCCCAGGTTCTTTGGATACAACACCAGTTGCGCGATTACGGTTTACTCTTAACTATGACTCCTATTCATATAGATAATACTGCTGCTATATGTATTACTCGTAATCCTGTCCAACATTCTAAGACCAAACATATAGAAATTAGGTTTCATTTCATTCGTGATTGTTATGAGATACACCTAATTGATCTGGTCCAAATAGATACCCTTAAGCAGAATGCCGACCTGTTCACCAAAGCCTTTTCCCGTGCTCGTTTCGATGAGCTAGTCAACATGATAGGTTTACGTTTCTTTCCCATTCAAAAGTAATATTTGTGACCTTAGTCTGTTATGTTCTTATTATTATTATTTGTTAAAGTTTTATAAAAAAAAAAAAAAAAAAAAAAAAAAAAGGAACAAAGCAATAGCCATTCTTTATGTTTGTTAACATTTAAGAAAAGCAACGTTGCAACATTTGTTAAAAGACGGTTAGTTGTGTCTCAAAACAACTAGGGATATGATAGTACATTAGGAGACACTCCTCAAACGACAATATTTAAGTTTTATCCTCGATATATCAGTAGGTTTATCTTGTATATGTTATTCTTGCTCTTATAAACAACTAATTACTTGCACGATGTATTGGTAGACATGTTCACACCCTTCTTTGAGCAAATTAAGAAATACTTAAATCCGTGTTTACTCTTTTATGATGACCATCACATGATATATGACAATGTGTCTTAAATTCTTATGTATTAGCTTGCCATGCTTCAATTGACTTGAGTTTGTATCTGACAACATTTGGGGATTTATACTGTCTGTTTCCTTTGTTGTACGTCCGTACAGACCTGGTCTCAGTCAGTATACTTTCAAACATTAAGCAAACAAAAGTCAAAGTACTTTCAAATCTTATAAAATCAAAGATTACTTACAAGGTCGCCAAATGGTTTGCCCAAGTCTGGTTTTGCTTACACCTGAATCAAGTGTATGTCGCTTTGTTGTACGTATGTACAGACCTGTCACCGTTGGCTTGATTCTTAAAAATGTTGAATTCAAATGCCTTCTCTAACTAATCGAAGTATTGAGCATGACTTAATACTAAGAGTATATCTATGGGGAATCATAGAGATCTATTCACTCTCACAATAACTGCTAAGCTTGAAGTTGTGTGTGTTACATGTTTAAGTGGACAAACAATACTGATAATCGTCCTGTTTCAGACTGCGCCTAAGGCTTGATAACTTTCTTGATAAACTTAAAATTGGACAACTATACTGGTAATCGAATTAAAGTTTGGTATTGTCTTGCGAGTCTGTCTTTCTAATATGATTCCCACAATGACACATCTAAATATGTTCTTTTCATGTTTTTTATTTATTATTTATTCATTAGTTTGCTACTTAGTCTATTTAATTCGTTCACTAAGTGTCACAAATTCAAAACTCTTAAAAACGTGAACTCTTGATTGACTTTTGCGACACAAGGCTTGTGTCGCTTATTTGTGTTGACCACCCTGCGACACAACACTTGTGTCGCATACTTTGTGGACCAGCGACACAACCATTGTGTCGCTCTCTTATGTCGCTCATTGTACTGTCTATCAAGCGACACAACCCTTGTGTCGCATATTGTGTCGCTGCCTTGTGTCAGGGGTATAAATACCCTCGTGTCGCTGTAATTAGTTTCTAATTACCAGCGACACAATATTTCAAAATCAGCGACACAACAGGATTTAGCGACACAACATCCCGAGGCATTTTTTCGACTGTTCTGTGATTTCTAGGCTTTTTCTGTGTGATTCTTCAACATATTCGTGTTCTCCTTATTATTTCGAAACCACAGGTACCTCTTATGCCCGTTTTCATTGCGTATTGAATGTTGCATTTAAATTTAAACTTTTGGCATTTTAGGTTTTACATATTTTCATCAATTGCATGCCTTAATGTGTTATATTTTGAGAAATAATTGTTGCTTGATGTTCCTGCTATATTGCTACACCTTTGGGTATGATCAAAACACCAAACCCCTAATTTTTGTTCGTCAGATTCATCTGGGTTTCATGGTGTTCATCTTTGCGACACAAGCATTGTGTCGCTGCTTATGACGCTGGTCATATAGCGACACAATACTTGTGTCGCTGCCTTATGACGCTGGTCATATAGCGACACTATTGTTGTGTCGCTGTTTTATGTCGCTGAATTGTCTGCGTCACAACTGCTATGTCGCTGTTCCATTTGTGCGACACAATCCTTATGTCGCTAATAAATCATTAATTTGATTAAATTGCAAAATAGCGAGATAACTCGTTATGTCGCTGTCTATCCTGCGACACAAGGCTTGTGTCGCAAGACATTTTTAAATTCAAAAAATGTCGATGTTAATTGTTGAGACTAATGGCTTTCAAGTTTATTGTCTTATTTCAGATATGGCTCACGTTAACGCTTTGTTCTGGGAACCGAGACATAATGTCACGGCCTTCCTAGATGACGAGAAGGAATCGGCGGCGCCTTACCGTCCGATGATTGCCTTTCTCCGCAGATCCCGTATATATACTGCGATCACTGCTACCACAACCATATACAAGGATCAGGTCTCCGAGTTTTGGGTAAATGCTGCGGTCAATTCAGACCTTGAGTTTCCGCGGATCATCTCTCAGGTCAACGAGCGCGAAATTATTATCTCTGAGCAAACTATTCGGGACTTCTTTCAGTTTCCAGATGATTCCGAGATGCCCGTGGCCTTCTCCCATTTGTTTATTGCCGGGGGCATGGGTCGCCTTGGATACCCGACTATCCCACGTGATCAATACCGCAAGGCCTATCTCACTAAGGTCTGGCGGTACTTGATGCACATTATGATTGTCTGCCTTTCTGGCAAAAAGGCTGGTTTTGATGGGATGAGTTTATCTACTGCATCCGCTATGCTGGCACTTGTATACAACAAACCCTACAACTTCTCGGGGTATCTTTTTCGGCTTATGGTAGACAATGCTCAGGCTGGGGAGGGACAGTGGGCTTTGTACCCACGTTTTGTCCAATTATTGCTAAATCATCTACTCCCAGGGTTACCGGTGGCCCCACAACACCAATTTCGCCCAACACCGATGAATACCGGATCTTCGTGGTATCCGGTCAATATGCAAAGGGCGCACCGGTCCCGCCTGATGTGCCACTATTTGGCCATATTGTGGATGAGGCCTATGTGCCTCCGGAGGGTGAAGAATTTGCAGAACCGGCACCGATTCAACAACAACAACAACTGATTCAACAACACCAACAACAGATTCAACAACAACAACAACAGTCTCAACACAACAACAACAAAATCCCGATCCTCAATTTGAAGATATTATGCGGGATATTGATGAGATCTGTCCCTCTCCTCCCAGGTCGACGGCAAAAGGCCAAGTGAGGATGTCACTTACATTGTCTCAGACGACATTCCTACATCCAGTCGACGCGCACTTCTTCAATTGCTGGGCCTTCGGAGGTTCAGACTCCCGTGCATCCTCATCCTGATATTATAAAGCAACTTTTGGATCGGATGGAGGAGATGCAAAAGACTGTGCATGATCAAGCCAATCTCATTCAGTCACAAGCCGCCCTAATTGAAGCTCAAACATCTAGAATCACAAAATTAGAGGATAGGTTTAGGGAGTTTGTGTCGCACCCCCAAGACGCGTGGCAGCGGAAGGTATGGGGTGTCATGGGGGCGCCGACTAAATCAAATATCACAACACAAGAGTTACAACAAACAACCTCTATATGAGACGTTTTCAAAAATCATTACATTACAAACTTAAAAGTGTTTACATAAAAGCTAGGAGTTCGCATCCGATACGTAGAATCACATAACTATTATTACAAAATATAGTAAATGCAATCTAATTCCTTGGTTGTTTCAAAATATGCGACTCGAGCTATTGCTTCCAAAGCATCCTATTGCGGCTGGTCACCTGAGAATACATACTAAAAGAGTCAACATAAAGTTGGTGAGCTCATAGGTTTGAAAACAATTGATATTACATTATATGGAACGTGTGGAACACAAGATTTCCTGTTTGTATCATCCAACAATGATAGTAATGTATTACAAAAATGTAAAAGAGGTGTATATTGTTGCCATGAGCCCATAGTTCGAGCTTAACTGTGGTGTCGGGTCACAATCAAGTGCCACGATCGTGGTGCCTCCCAGCGAGTGCCTAATCCAACACTCGAAAGAACAAATGATAATGCGTCCGTTTGACCAGTTAGTGCGACTAACCCGGACGGGGGAAGTCAATCCCAAATAGTACTATTCATTAACATTCACGCTATAACGATACTAACAAACTATGTGCGGGGGACCTTCAGGATTAGTTAAACAACTCATGCAACCAATATATCATGTTTTGTACTTGCGTTCACATAAAAAATAGCAATTGTTAAAAGCAGTTGTATGTATTCTCACCCCTGAGTGGAAATAGTAGAAAAAGGGGCTATGAAACTCACCTGAGATTAGTATGTTATTTAACAAATAACAGCAAGCAATTTGTGTTCCCAAGAGTAATCTTCTAACGCCCTAGACGTATAAGATTGTGTAAGTAGATGTCTCAAAAGTCCATCTATAGTGATTGTATAAGTGGAGGGTTAATGTCCACTTAAGCCAATCACGCAGGTGGAGGGTTAATGTCCACCTATACGCTAGTAGTTCACTTAACTAGTATGTCCATTCTTGTTTGCTTATTCGAAAACGTGTACGACCCGTTGGTGAAAGTTTGTGAAAACACAATGTTGCTTAGTGTGGGAAGTGGGTGAAGCCCACGAATGACGGGGGTCCGGGGGCAGCGCCCCTGGTGGCGGGGTCCAAGGGGTGGCAACCCCTGGTGGGGTCCAAGGGGCAAGGCTTGTGTCGCTAATGTGGTGTTGGCGACACAATTTTAGTGTCGCAGAGGTGATAGTTCAAATGTTATAGCGACACAAGGGTTGTGTCGCAACTGTGACTAGCGACATAAGGGTTGTGTCGCAAATGTGACGGTTCGAATGATAGAGCGACACAAGGGTTGTGTCACAAATGTGACGGTTCAATGCTATAGCGACACAAGGCTAGTGTCGCTAATGACTACTGGGCTTCTGCGACACAGGGTCAGAAACAGATCAGTTTTGTAGATTTTGTTTCGTAATTCAAATGTTCGAGAATAAATCCAAGAAAAATATATGTTGTTCCTTAGTATGTTAGGTACTTAAAATAATTTTTACAGAATTTTTAGACAAGTTTAAGTATTTATTAAAATTGTAAGTTTCCACAGAGGACAAAAAGTGGCCAATCAGGAGACATGCAAGGAGATTGAGTTTCTGGGCAAAATTCGTGCACATTTGGGACAAAGTCATCTCTACCACTATTATTCTTAACAAAATTTATGAAGTTTTTGCGTTGGTTTCAAGTCGTTTGGACATGTAAATCTCGAGTTATGACTATAACAATAAGGGACAAGTTTTCTGCCTTTCTCCCAGCCCGTCTACATGATTTTGTAAAAATTATTTTGAGTATCAAACAAGCTTCAAAAATTATGAGACCAGTGGAAAATGAAAGCTAACTTCTTAAAATTAGTTTTAGCGTTTTTAATCGTTCATTTTGGTTAAGTTTTGAGGGAGATATCACCTCCCAAAGTTGGACAAAGTTTCTGGCCGGAATTCATGTAAATTTCTTGAATGTTTTAAGCTATGAAAACGATTTTTGTGCAATCTTTTGGACATATCCTTGTTAAGTGAGCCTTTTAACATGTATATATATGTATTACAAGTATTATAGATGAATTAGATGTTCTTACAAGCTTGAAGAACCGATCGAAATGGAGAGGAAAGTGAGGAAAGAGCTTGATTCTTGACTTTTTCTTGAAAATGTGATGGCGGCTTGTGGTGGTGGAGTGGTGGTTGATGGTGGTGATGAGGTGGTTGATGGTGGTGGGAAGGTGGTAGTTGATGGCAGATTTTAGAGAGAGAGGGAGAGTAGAGAGAAGGAGGACGGAAATGTGTGGGTTGTGTGTGTGCAAAATGGGGTGTAGGGAGGTGTTTTTGTGGGGTGGGCTTGGGCTTATTTGGGTGGGCCTAATTGGGGTGGCCTCTTGGACCAGCGTAGGCCGAGTTAGGCCTGGCCCAAAGGTGTTTCGGGCTCGTGACTCGTTTTCTCAACTTCGTGTTTCGTTCCCCGTTCGTTTAAACGTTAATTTGTGATTTAAAAAGTTGATAATTTACGTTGAGCTTTTGTTTATATTTTTAATTTGTGAATAATATTCGGGATAAGTAAGTATTCTTAAAATACTAAATTGAGTCACAAAAGTATATTTCGGGTGTTGCTCGGGTGTCGGGCTCGGTTTGCGCGTTTTCGCCGCGTTTGTTACGTTTTAAACAAAACGTCAAAGTTTTTCGTGTATTATTATTTGAAATAATAATATAAGGTATATAACCACTATTTTAACTATAAAATAGGATTACGTTATCTATGAAAAGTTTTCACCAACGTCGTATAAATAGTCGGACCACGTCTGGTTGTTTCGCGAAATTACGAATAATTACGAAGGTGTAATTCAAACAATTACGTAAGTGTATATACACATATATACAAATAGTTGCAAATAATCACAAGTACTTAGCCTAATAAAGAACTAAATACACGAACTTAGAGTTCTAGTTTAAGGAAATCATTACCCTAAAGTGTCGGGTGTCTCAGTTTGAGACCCGGTCTATTGGTCCGGGGGAGTCTGTTCCCGCCGGTCCATCAATAGAACCAATAGGACCGGGGTCAGAGTCTGTATCTGATGATGTACAAATTGAACCATCTAATGAAATACCTTCTTTAGAGTACTTCCCCGTGCATTACACTCCAGGCCAGCCGAGACCTTTGGCTGTCGATTATTCTTGTGCAGATCTTTCATTCATCCAACGTATGGTAAATGAAGTTAACTCTGATGATGAAAGTGAAAACTTTGAGGATTCCGATGATGTTGATATTGAGGAGGAAGGACTTGATGATGATGAGTTCTATGATGATGCACCGACCATTGAGACTGATTCTTCTGAGGATGAAAGTGAAGAAGAAACTGATAATGCATCTGATGCTCAGGCTCCTGAAACTGAAACTACTGAAACAAGAGCTGAGAAAATTGCTAAATGGTGGCCTCATGGTAAGGCTGGAATTCAGGTACCCGTAACTTGTAAATCATACAAGGTTAGTGGGGTGTATACGGGGCTGATAAAGAGTTGGAAGGTATCCAATGGTGTTTTCATGATCAAGAGACTTGATGGTGTCCAATATTTCAAAAGATTATTCACCAAGCTGAGCACTTTGCCAAAAGGAGAAGTAAATCGTCTTGCTCAGCTCTCTTTGATAAATCCGTCCAGAAATGACCGTGCTAATTATATCCAAACCACTCTACAGCGAGAGATACGCACAAAGAGATATAACCTCATCAAACCGACTTTGGGAACCAGGTATATCCATAAGAAAAGGATAGACCCGGTGACCAAACAGCCGATATGCAGAATGAGGTATCCTCCGGCTGATTGTTTGAAGAATATTCCTCTGGAAACAATTCCCCTGGACTTTCTGAGAAGATTTCATTACTGGGAACTGGATGCTCATACCGGTGAAGCAGTTTTGGTTTTTGTTCCTGATACAGAGCAACCAGAGAGGAACTCGCTGTATGGTTTGAAGAAAGCTCAGTTTAGAGTGTTTGATCCTATGAGCTTGATAAACATGTCATCAAAGGACTTGAGAAAATTGTTTGACAATCCGATTCGCTTTAACGAGAAGAATGCTGTGAACAAGAAGATCGCACTTCAATATCAGAGGATTGTCAATGTTTGTGTAACACATGGGATACACGCTGGCGGTGTATTCCCAGCAGGCTGGGTTTGAACGAAGATCTTGAAGACCAAGCTGAAGACACGGGGGAGTTTGTTGATACATATTAGAGTGTCTGTCAGTTGGTCAAGTCTGTATTGTGTCTGTATATGTAATAGACTTAGAAAAATTACATTCTCTGTGTACTGCGACACAGTGCTTGTGTCGCATTAGTTGTATTTGCGACACAGTGCTTGTGTCGCAATAGTGATCTCTGCGTCACAAGGCTTGTGTCGCAGAACGGCCAGACAGTTTAGTATAAATACCCTTGTTAGAGATATTTAGGGTAAGACATTTTTCCAATCATTTTATTCTCTGTATTTGGCTGCTACACTGATTTTGTTGCGAATATTTTGGGGATTGGTGCATATAAAGTTTTGTTTTCATTTGATTATCATTTATTACAAACTTTATATCTTTTGCTTTGTCTTCTTGTCTTCATTAACCTTATGATTTGAGTAAAGATCACCCTAATGGGATCCACAGACAAAATGATAAACAAATGAGATAAAACTTTATATTACTCAATCCCCAAAATATTCTCTCAAAGTGAGTGTAGCAGCCAAAATACAGAGAATAAAGTGAGTGCAAAATGTCTTGCCCTAAATATCTCTAACTTTGATATTTATACTAAACAAACTGGCCATTTTGCGACACAAGCCTTGTGTCGCAAAGATCACTATTGCGACACAAACACTGTGTCGCAACTACAACTCATGCGACACAAGCACTGCGTCGCAGTACACAGAGAATGTAATTTTTCTAAGTCTATTACATATACAGACACAGTACAGACTAGACCAACTGACAGACACTCTAAGATGCATCAACAAACTCCCCCGTGTCTTCAGCTTGGTCTTCAAGATCTTCATTTAAACCCAGCCTGCTGGAAATACACCGCCAGCGTGGATCCCATGTGTCACACACACATTGACAATCCTCTGAAATTGAAGTGCGAACTTCTTGTTCATCACATTCTTCTCATTGAAGCGAATCGGATTGTCAAATAGTTTTCTCAGATCTTTCTTAGAGAAATTTATTAAGCTCATCGGATCAAAAACTCTGAATTGAGTTTTCTTCAAGTTATAAAGTGAGCTCTTCTCTGGTTGCTCGGTTTCAGGCACAAATATCAAAACTGCCTCACCAGTATGAGCATCCAGTTCCCAGTAATGAAGTCTTCTTAGAAAGTCCAAGGGAACTGTCTCCAGAGGTATCTTCTTCAAGCACTCAGCCGGAGGATAACGCATTTTGATCAATGGCTATTTGGTGACAGGATCTAACCGTTTCTTATATATAATTCTTATTCCCAATGTCGGTTTGATGAAACTGTACCGTTTAGTGCGAATTTCACGTTGAAGCGTAGATTGAATGAAGTTGGCACGATCGTCTTTCGAAGGATTAATCAAAGCAAGCTGAGCGAGACGATTGATTTCTCCTTTTGGCAAGGTGCTCAGCTTTGAGAAAGATCTATTGAAATATTGGATACCATCAAGCCTTTTGATCATAAATAATCCATTTGAGATCTTCCAACTCTTTATCAGTCCAGTATACACTCCAGTGACCTTGTATGATTTGCAGGTGACCGGCACTTGTTTCCCATCTTTTCCGTGCGGCCACCATTTAGCAAGTCTTTCATCTTTGGTCTCAATCGGTTCATCATCAGGAATAGGAGTCTCCGATGTTCCTTCATCTTGAGTCTCTGAAATATTATCAGTTTCGTCTTCAGAAGAATCTGACTCAATAATTGGAGCATCATCATAGAACTCATCATCATCAAGCTCTTCCTCCTCAACCTCAAAATCAGCATCTTCTTCAAAGTTATCGCTATCATTTTCCGAATTGACTTCGTTTATCATGCGTTGAATCTACGAGAGGTCTGCACAAGAATAATCAACTGCTAACGGTCTCGGTTGGCCAGGAATCCGATGCACAGGAAAGTACTCTAAAGAAGGTATTTCATTAGAAGGTTCAATTAGTACATCATCAGATACAGACTCTGACCCCGGTCCTATTGGTTCTATTGATGGACCGGCGGGAACAGACTCCCCCGGACCAATAGACCGGGTCTCAAACTCCCTAAACCTATCCTCTAATTGTGTGATTCTAGACGTTTGAGCTTCAATTAGGGCGGCTTGTGACTGAATGAGATTGGCTTAATCGTGCATAGTCTTTTGCATCTCCTCCATCCGATCCAAAAGTTGCTTTATAATATCAAGATGAGGATGTACGGGAGTCTGAACCTCCGAAGGCCCAGCAGTTGAAGAAGTGCGCGGTCGACTGGATGTAGGAATGTCGTCTGAGACAATGTAAGTGACATCCTCACGTGGCCTTTTGCCCGTCGACCTGGGAGGAGAGGGGCATATGTCATCAATATCCCTCATGAGATCTTCAAATTGAGGATCGGGATTGATAGCTTGTTGTTGTTGTTGTTGGTGTGGAACCGGTGCCTGTGGCGGAGGTGACAGTGGCCTAGGAATAGGAGCCGGATCGGCGAATTCGTCACCCTCCGGAGGCACATAGGCCTCATCCACAATTTGGCCAAAAAGTGGCACGTCAGGCGGGACGGGTGCACCCTTAGCGTATTGACCGGAAACCACGAAACTTCGAGTATTCATCGGTGTCGGGCGAAATTGGTGCTGTGGGGCCACCGGTAACCCTGGGAGTAAATGATTGATCAATAATTGGACAAAACGTGGGTACAAAGCCCATTGTCCCTCCCCAGCCTGTGCATTATCTACCATAATCCGAAAAATATACCCCGAGAAGTTGTAGGGCTTATTGTAGACTAGTGCCAGCATAGCGGATGCAGTAGATAAACTCATCCCATCAAAACCGGCTTTCCTGCCCGAGAGGCAGACGATCAAAATGTGCATCAGATATCGCCAGACCTTAGTGAGATAGGCCTTACGATATTGATCACGAGGAATAGTCGGATAGCCGAGGCGAGCCATTCCCCCGGCAATAAAAGCATGAGAATAAGCCACCGGCATCTCAGAGTCATCCGGAAGCTGAAAGAAATCCCGAATGATCTGCTCAGAAAGTATAATCTCGCGATCTTGAATCCGAGAGGTGATCCGGGTGAACTCAAGATCCGAGTTGACACCTGCATTAGCCCAGAATTCTGAGACGTGATCGCGATAGATGGTGTGGTGGCTGTGATTGCAGTATATATTCTCGAGCGTCTAAGAAACGTAATCATCGAGCGGTACGGCGCCGCCAATTCCTTGTCATCGTCTAAAAATGCGGTGACATTGTGACGTGGTTCCCAAAATAGAGCATTTACATTTATATCTGCCATATCTATAAGAACACGAGAAACTTGGAAGCCGTTAGTTTCAACAAATAACATTGACATTTTTGAATTAAAAATGTCTTGCGACACAAGCCTTGTGTCGCAGGAATAGGAGCGACATAACTCGTTATGTCGCAGTTTTGCAATTAAATCAATTTAATGATTAATCAGTGACATAAGGCTTGTGTCGCACAATTACGGCGACATAGCCGTTGTGTCGCATAGAATCTAGCGTCATAAGGGGGCGACACAACAATTATGTCGCAGCACGAAGCAGCGTCATAAAACCAACGACACAAGTGTTGTGTCGCAGAAATGAGCAGCGACATAAAGAGCACAGGCTGCGGCACAACGCTTGTGTCGCAAAGATGAACACGATGAAACCCAGATTGTTCTGATGAACAAAAATTGGGGGTTTTGTATTTTAATCATGTCCGAAGGTGTACCAATATAGCAGAAACATAAAGACAACATAATTACGCACATTTAAACAGTTTTAAGGCATGTAATTGAAACAAATGATAAAACCTAAATATCCGAAACTTAGAAATCAAATGCAAGTTATAATATGCAATAAAAAATGTTAAAATTGGTACCTATAGTTGTGGAATGATAGGGAGAACACGAAAATGACGAAGAATCAAACAGAAAACGCCAAAGAATCACAGAAAAACTCAAAAAAAATCGAAGATTGCGTCAGAGGGCTTATGTCGCAGGATCCGCTTGTGTCGCAGTGTTGTGTCGCAGTAATTAAAACGAATTACAGCGACACGAGGGTATTTATACCCGGGACACAATGAGCGACACAAGGTTGCGACACAAGTGTTGTGTCGCTATGTTGGCAACACAATTAAGCGACACAAGGATTGTGTCGCTATATTAGCAACACAAATTATGCGACATAATAGGGCGACACAATTGTTGTGTCGCTGGTCCACAAAGCATGCGACACAAGACTTGTGTCGCAGTTTAGCAACACAAATATGCGACACAAGACTTGTGTCGCAGAAGTCAATCAAGGGTTCACTTTTTTTAAGATATTTTGTATTTGTGACACTTAGTGAACGAAGTAAATAAAAACCAAATATCATAATAACAAATAAACGCTTTGAGAAGTGTCGATTTAGGGATCATATTAGGAAGACAGATTCGCAAGACAATATCAAATTTTAATTCGATTATCAGTATAGTTGTCCAAATTTAAATTTATCAAGCAAAGTTAACAAGCCTGAGAAGCAATCTGTAACAAGACAATTATCGGTATTGTTTGTCCACTTAAACATGTAACACACTCAACTTCAAGCTTAGCAGTTATTATTAGAGTGAATAGATCTTCGTGACTCCCACATAGATATACTCCTAGTATCAAGACATGCCCAAAACTTCAATTAGTTAGAGAAAGCGTTTGAATTCAACATTTTTAAGAATCAAGCCAGCGGTGACAGGTCTGTACTTACGTACAACAAAGCGACATAAACTTGATTCAGGTGTAAGCAAAACCAGACTTGGTCAAACCAGTTGGCGACCTGGTAAGTAATCTTTGATTTTATAAGATTTGAAAGTATTTTGACTTTTCTTTGCTTAATGTTTGAAAGTATACTGACTGAGACCAGGTCTGTACGGACGTACAACAGAGGAAACAGACAGCATAAATCCCCAAATGTTGTCAGATACAAACTCAAGTTAATTGAAGCATGGCAAGCTAATACATAAGAATTTAAGACACATTGTCATACATCATATGATAGTCATCACAAAAGAGTAAACACGAATTAAAGTATTTCTTAGTTGCTCAAAGAAGAGTGTGAACATGTCTACCAATACATCGTGCAAGAAATCAGATGTTTATAAGAGCAAGTATAACAGATACAAGATAAACCTACTGATATATCGAGGATAAAACTTAAGATTGTCGTGTGAGAAGTGTCTCCTAATGTACTATCATATCCCTAGTTGTTTTGAGACACAACTTAAACGTCTTTTGCACATGTTGCAACGTTGCTTTTCTTTAATGCTAGTAGCACAAAGAGTGGCTATTGCTTTACCCCCCCCCCCCCCCCTTTTTTTTTTTTTTTTTAATAATAATAATAATACGAACATAACAGACTAAGGTCACAAATATTACTTTTGAATGGGAAAGAAACGTAACCCTATCATGTTGACTAGCTCATCGAAACGAGCATGGGAAAAGGCTTTGGTGAACAGGTCGGCATTCTGCTTAAGGGTATCTATTTGGACCAGATCAATTAGGTGTTTTTCATAGCAATCACGAATGAAATGAAACCTAATTTCTATGTGTTTGGTCTTAGAATGTTGGACAGGATTACATGTAATACATATAGCAGCAGTATTATCTATATGAATAGGAGTCATAGTTAAGAGTAAACCGTAATCGCGCAACTGGTGTTGTATCCAAAGAACCTGGGAACAGCAACTAGCAGCAGCAATGTATTCAGCCTCTGCGGTTGAGGTAGAAACAGTTGTTTGCTTTTTGCACTAGCATGATACGAGCCGAGGTCCAAGAAACTAACATCCACCAGAAGTGGACTTCTTATCCATATTGCATCCCCCATAATCCGAGTCCGAGTAAGCAGTGAGCGCGAAGGTTTTCTCATTAAAATACCAGAGACCAAGAGTTGGTCTACATTTGAGATAACCGAAGATTCGCGTAACTGCCTTCATGTGAGACACCTTCGGTTTAGCCTGATACCTGGAATAGAGAGAGACTGCAAAGACAATGTCCGGACGCGATGCAGTGAGATACATCAGAGAACCAATCATAGATCGGTAATCTTTTTCCGGACAGTCCTCTTCATCTTCCGCTGGACCAAGGTGATGATTCAGCTCTAAAGGCGTCCCATAGGATTTATAGTCAGTCAAGTTATACCGCGTAAGCATATCATTGACGTACTTGGACTGATGAATGTAAATCCCTTTAGCAGATTGTTCGACTTGTACGCCCAAGAAAAAGTTCAGCTCCCCCATTGCACTCATTTCAAATTCTGACTTCATGATCCGTTCGAAGTCGCGACACATTTCATCCTTGGTGGAACCAAAGATGATGTCATCCACATAGACTTGTACTAATAGCAAGTCCTCCCCTGCATGCTTGATGAAGAGAGTACTGTCGATCGTTCCGCGTACAAAACCATTCTTCAGAAGATGAGTCGCAAGCCGCTCATACCAAGCTCTAGGAGCTTGATGAAGACCATACAATGCCTTGTCCAGCTTGCAGACGTAGTTCGAATGAACAGAGTCTTCAAATCCAGGCGGCTGTTTGACATATACCTCTTCAACCACTTGACCATACAGAAATGCACTCTTAACGTCAAGCTGGTAAACCCGAAATCCTTTGAATGAAGCGTACGCCAGGAAAATGCGGATGGATTCCAAACGAGCAACCGGAGCAAATACTTCATCATAGTCCAAACCTTCAATTTGAGTGAAACCCTGGACCACTAGACGTGCTTTGTTGCGAATTACCACGCCCCGATCATTCTTCTTCACACGATATACCCAACGAGTGCCAATAGGATGAACACCCTTGGGTAAAGGCACCAAAGTCCATACTTGCAGCTTGTTGAATTGTTGAAGCTCTTCCTGCATAGCTTCAACCCAGTATGGATCCTTTAACGCATCAGCTGTCTTCTTCGGTTCTACTTGGGAGAGAAAGCATTCTTCAATTTCCGAAGCAAGACAAACAGGATCAGTGACGGTAACAGGAGACGGTGTCAACACAGATTGTTCAGCAGCAGCAATCTGTCTTCTCGTTAAAACACCTTTGTTTAAATCACCAAGAATGGCATCAACTGGATGTGACACATTGATCCGAGAACTCGGAATTGCAGCTGGAACGATGATAGAATCAAGGTTTGTAGAGTCAGCTTCAAGTTCGAGTTGAAGTGCAGGTAAATCTTTAAGGTCAGATGCAGGTGATTGAACAGAATCCTCAAACATTTGTTCCTCATCATTTGTAGGATCAGGAACATTCTCAGTAACGAGTGGAGGTGGAGTCTCACAAGTACAGCAGGAGCAGTTGCTGGTGTTCCTGTAGGTGGTGGAGGAACAGAGATGGGTGGTGTTTCAGAAGCGATGTCCAGCCCATGAAGTAGTGTCACTATATCCTCTTCTTCATTTTCCTCAGGAATATTGAAAGAATCAAACAGTGTTTGATAATCAAACAAATATTCGGGTCCCTTCCCCTGAGGGTTGTCAGTGTAATGGAAAAAGGTGACTTCAAAATGTTCTTCCACACGCTTGGTCACTAAGTTATACACACGTTTGTTGGGTGAGTTATTAGAGAATCCTAGAAAAACACCTTCACAGGATTTCTCACCAAACTTAGCAATTCGTTCCTTGGTGTGCATAATGGTGCATAGGCAGCCAAATGGTTCAAGAAACTGTAGATTAGGCTTTCTGTTGTTGAACAATTCATAGGATGTCTTGCTCTTTTTCTTAACCATTAACACCCGATTCAGAACATAGCAGGCCATATTCACAGCTTCAGCCCAAAATGTGATTGGAAGCTTAGAGTCAGATAGCATTGTACGTGCAGCCTCAATCAAAGTCCTATTCTTACGTTCTGCAACCCCATTTTGCTGTGGAGTCCTTGCGGCACTGAATTGGTGTTCAATACCATTGCTCAAACAGTACAGTTCTATAATCGAATTCTTAAACTCTGTACCGTTATCACTCCTTATCTTCTTGATTCTCAACTCACAAAGATTTTGCAGTTTGTCGAATAGATAGATGAGAATCTCAGGCACTTCATCCTTGGTCTTCAGAAAATAAACCCAAGAAAACCGCGAATAATCATCCGTCACAACAAGACAATAAGAAGTACCTCCCAAACTCTTCTTTCTGACTGGCCCGAATAGATCCATGTGAAGCAGCTCCAAGGGCTTCTCAGTTGAATTGGCCAGCTTCGGTCTGTGAGACTTTTTGTGTTGCTTTCCTTTCTGACAAGGGACGCAATGATCATTCAGTCCAAAGGATTGCTTAGGGACACCTCGCACAAGGTCATTCTTGATGAGGTGGTTCATCTTGCGAAAGTGCAAGTGTCCCATACGCCTGTGCCATAATAACGATTCCTTCTCAGGAGGTTTAGAAAGAAGACAAGTGAGCTGTGTAGTTTCCACAGTACTCATGTCCAGAATATACGTGTCTCGCTCCCGAGGTGCCCTTAGTAGCACCCATTCTTCAGGGATCACAAATCCCGGCTTCAATATACAACATTCAGTGTCTGTAAAAGTAGTAGTGTACTTTTTATCGCACACTTGAGAGACACTGAGGAGATTGTGTTGTAATTGCTCCACAAAATTTACCTTCTCAAAGCTTACCATTCCATTGGTAAGCGTACCTTGACCAGAAATAACTCCCCCTTTATCACCAGCGAAGGCCACATAACCTCCATTGAAAGCATGAACTTCAGATAAAAGAGAAACATCACTAGTCATGTGCCGAGAACAACCGCTGTCGATATACCATTTACTATTTTTTACAGATTCAGGTTGCTGCGACACCACAAACAAGGTAAATTAGTTAGAAATGGAGACCCAAGCCTTTATAGTCTTGGGTACTCTAGTAACATCATCAACAATGACCACATCAGTCAAAACTTTGTTTTCAAAAAGTTTAGAATGTTTTACTGATGAGGTATTGTTGGATGTAGAATCTTTGCAAGATTCTTTAATCTTCCAAACCTGCTTTGGTTTGAATGCTTGCGAGTCAACAACTTTGAGCTTCAAGTTTTGCAAAGTATTTTGCTCAACTTTGTTGATTTTGACAACTGGGACAGAAGTCTTTGAGCCTTTCATTGAAATAGGCTTCTTTGAAAGTTTTTTAAGTTTTGAAACTTGAGAAACCTGTTTCCCATACTGTTTCTTTGCAAGCACATGACAATTATTTATCAAATGACCTTGCTTCTTGCAGTAGAAGCAAGATTGTTGCTCAAAACAAGATTGAGATTTAGGAACAAACCGATGAGCTCGACCAAAAGAAGCATGTGTTGAACAATCACACTTGTGTGAGCATTCAACAGCAGCAGATGCTTTAGTTGAAATTTTAGAAGATTTATGTAATTTAATCGTTTTAGAAACAATCTTCTTTTGAGGCTCAGCTGTGACTTTTCCGATTCTTTTAGTTATAGCCTGTTCATTTCTTTCGATAGTAATAATATGATTTTCAGGCTTCACAATTTTCTTAACTGGTCGAAACTCTTGATCAGTTATGTCCTCAATCTCAATTTCCTCTTCAACGATACAAGGAAGCACAAAAAGAGCCTTTCCTTTCTTAGGCTCAACAATATTCTCAGACTTAATAGGCTCAGTCTGAAGAATCTTATCCTTAACAATCTTAACTTTCTCAACCTTTTGAGTCTTAATTGTGTCAGACTCACTAGTATTAGTCCTAATAGGCTCGGGCTTACTAGTTTTAGGTTGTTCGCATGCAATGATGATATTTTCAGCCTTAACTAGCTCAGGCTTACTTATATTGAATCTTACAGCAGGTTTGATAGGTTTAACATCTATCTTGGTGAAGATAGGCATCATATCATTTACATTATCCCTAACAGGCATAGGAAGATAATCCTTAGGAGGGGGGACTTGGTGGAAACCAAGTCCAGCCTTACTCTTAGTATCAGTCCTCTGTGCCTGTAGGATTTCATCAAAGACTAGAGAGGATGTGGAAAAGTTTGAAAGCTTTTTCTTCAAATTTAGAACTTCAGCTTGAGATTCAACAAGTTCCCTTTTAACAGATGATAGCATATCCACATAGCTACCAATTTCATCTTGTTGTTCAAAATTTTTAGCTTTTAGTTCCTTTTTCTCTTCCAAAACAGCTTTTAACTTTTGACCACTGGCCTTATCACTGTCCCGTAACATATTATTTGTTTCAGTTAAATTTTCTATGACAGTGTTAAGGCGTGTGGTATCCTCTCTATACCTATTTAGCTGGTTAGTTAATTTAATGCATGATACACAAGATAAGGGTTCATCATGTACCTCATGCACTTTAGCCATTAGTGCCCGTTCTGTATCATCTTCATCTGGGTCAGACCATTCCCAAGCATTATTGGAAAGCAGTAGCGCAGCAGAAACCATCGCTTTTTCATCAAATCTGGTCTTCTCAGATGAGGTGGACTGAGAGGGCTTGGACAAACCGGAAGGTGGATTCTTCTTTCTGTCACATTCACGAGCAAAGTGTCCATAGTTGTGACACTGGTAGCATTTTACCTTGCTCTTATTGAATCCAAGACCCTTCTCTTCCGGATCAGTGACGTTCTTCCTCCCAGTCTTCTTCAAGAAATTCTTGACACGTCTTGTGAGCATAGCCATGCTCCACTTCAAGTCCATTCTTTCAAGCTCTTCTTGATCAATTTGACTGAAATCTTCTTCAGTCATATTCACAGTGCTGTGCTTGTTGGATAGGAAGTCATCATACGCTGACAAGAAAGCGGTGAATACAACTGCATGTTCCTCAGCAACTGCAGGAGATGCTCCTTTAAGATTGGAGTAAGTACCACCCCCACTAGCAGAGTTTGTGGTAGTATATCCAAAACCACCAGATAAATTAGGAGCACCAGAACCCCCAGAGAAGAATGCAGCCCCAGCAGCTTGAGTTGCTGTAGCAGGAACATCTACACCATATAACATGGGATTCTGAATATGTGCAGTAGCCTTGGTCTCCTTCTTCTACATGTCCAGGAGGTCAGCAGCAATCTGTCCAATTAGATCATAAAGCTCCATATCCATTATATCCTCGTCTTTTTCATTAGCAGCACTCGTGTATTCCATTTCTTTGGTAATGAACCCAGAAGCTTCTTGTTTACATCAGTTTTGTCGAGATTTACTCCTCCCTCAACCAATTCACTTACGAGCTGAGAATATCGACTACACATATCTTCCAGAGACTCAGTAGGTAACATGTCAAAGACCTCAAACTGTTTCTTAACCAGATCCAGTTTGTTTCGTTTGTACTGATCACTACCACCACATTTCTTCTCAAACCCCTTCCATAGATCATAAGCGGTCTTGTGATGGCGTAGTTGTCTCAATATCTGTTGAGGTAAGGCCATAGTAATCGCAGAATATGTTTTTCGTTCAGTATCGAAAGCCTTACGTTATTCAAGAGTCATTGATTTAATGGACTTTTCAGGAATAGGTCCATTAAATATACCGGTTCGAACAGGGCGTTCATATCGTTCCTCAAGATAGATCAGCATCTCAGCATCGTTGAAAGATACAAACGCTTCAAACCGTTGACGCCAGTCTAAGTAGTTCATACCCGTAGTGTACATCGGTGGTTTGTTTGTAGAGCCCACCTCACTAGAATGCTTTAGCATTGCCCCAACCTGTTGAAGTGATGTTGATGTAGAAGCAGACATGGTAATGGGCTCGAGAGACTTTTCAAAAATTTTGAAAAACTGAAAAATGCGACACAAATGATATGTCGCAGAGGTTATGTCGCAAGAAGACTAGCAGCGACACAATGATTATGTCGCAACTGAACAGACAGCGACACAGTGTTTATGTCGCAGTGATATGTCGCAGGATTAAGGTCGCTGAAACCTTATGTCGCAACACTATGTCGCAGAATTAAAGTCGCTGAAACCCTATAGCGACACAATATTATGTCGCACACTATGTCGCAAACACGGCGCTGTCAGTACGAACAAACCTCAAAAACGAAGATTTTCGAACCCTAAATGTTTTTTATCAAAAAAAAACAGTAAAAGTAAAGATTTCTAGGTTCAAAAACACCAAAAAGCAACTATATAATACTAATAAAGAAGATCAAGCACCAATAAAAGGTCAAATGATCAAAAAAAAAAAAAGTATTAAAAAGCTTAACCAAATGATTTGAAACCACTAACAATCATAGATTATGGCTCTGATACCAATTGTGGATCCCAATGGGTGATCTTTTAATCAAATCAAGAGGAGAAGAAGACAAGAACACAAGCAAAATGATATAAAGTTTGGACAAAATGATAAACAAATGAGATAAAACTTTATATTACTCAATCCCCAAAATATTCTCTCAAAGTGAGTGTAGCAGCCAAAATACAGAGAATAAAGTGAGTGCAAAATGTCTTGCCCTAAATATCTCTAACTTTGATATTTATACTAAACAAACTGGCCATTTTGCGACACAAGCCTTGTGTCGCAAAGATCACTATTGCGACACAAACACTGTGTCGCAACTACAACTCATGCGACACAAGCACTGTGTCGCAGTACACAGAGAATGTAATTTTTCTAAGTCTATTACATATACAGACACAGTACAGACTAGACCAACTGACAGACACTCTAAGATGCATCAACAACCATTCGTCATTTAGACGAATTATTATATCTAGTTTCATAAGAAAACGTGATGTCATGAGAAACTACATCTTTAATTGTCAAAATCACAATGATTTATGATTTAATAACTCCGGTTATATATGTATGGTTAATGAAGTAGCGTTTCGAATTACATAACAAGATAAACGTCCAAGTTGTGATATTTAAGATTTTAAAGGAAGTTTACTTCAAAGAGCAATGTCATTGTAGAGCTCGGCCCTAAGTTGATAATTCATAAAGAAACCTCATCTCGAATGACTATGTCATTATAAAATTTGAGTCGCGAGTTTATCGTTTTATAGCAACGTTGTTTACGTGTCAAAGCGCCTTGCGTTAATAGATGTTTTCGAAATCACTATGCCATTACATTTTGTTTATGAAATTCATGCTTAAATTATGCTTGAGTCCACAACCAAACCTACAACCGATAAACCCTTGCCCCAAACAGTGATGCCCTATCGTTGGCATTTAGGATGATGGAATGCACTCACGTGGCCGCGTGAGTGGGGAGGTGGTCTCGCTCCCAAATAGTACTATTCATATGCATCATTTGGCTCATATAGAGTTAATGGTCGTGTAGAGATACCGGGGACTTTAGATATGATAGAAATCAAGCATATAATCATGTAACATCGATAAGCATTCACGACATTGTTTTGAAATTTAGCATAGCATAGCACAACATAATAATCATATCATGGCATTTGTAATTTAAGTGCATTATAAAACATATCATTTTCAAGTATATAAATCATTCAAATCATTCATGCATGCTTTTCACCCCAAAACATTTAGATAAAGCGTTAAAATAGGGGCTGAGTACTCACAATTGTTAGTATGCGTACGGAAATGGATGTAAGGCGCGTTTCGACCAAGAGTGACTCCTATCCAAGACCTACGAATACAAGGTTCCTAATTAGATTCTTGGCTAAGATGGCTTAGTTAGTCGTTTGTGTTACAAAGTGCCGTTAAAGTTTGATTTATCGTTGTCGGTAATCACTCGGGTTGTGATTAAAATAATGTAATCACTTGAAAACAGATTCCAAAAATTACCAAACTTGGTATACAACATGGAAAATGATTCACAAATTTTCTGTGAAAATTTGGGAATTTTTAGATTTACAGATTATTTTTAATCATTTCTTGACCAAAAGAGTGGGGTAAATATGAGAAAAATAGTAATTATTCTTGAAAAATTCCGAAATTTTTACTAGATCAGTTTTAACTCATTTCTGAGTTTGTGTAAAATTTTCATGCCATTTAGGGCACTGGAACATTGGTTCCCAATCGTATATGTTTTAACAAATCGTACATCGGAAAACATATCAAAACAATTCAATGGGTGTTAAATTTTGAGGATAGTGTCACTTTATGTGGGAAATGACACAGTAATTTTCCCATATTTTTCTGATGTCAAAAATTATTTTTCATGAATATTTTCTCCTTTTAGAGACTTTATTTGCATTAAACCAAGAAAAATGCTTTAGTTTTCCCAAAAATTCTCATTTTTATTTTCAAGGTTCTTTTCAAGACATAGATACTGAGAAAAATCACCCCCAAATTTTAAACACGTTTTACCTATTATTTTTGTATTTTACATTCATCACAACACCATCATTCATACATTTACAAGGCCAAGATTATACATATAAGTCATGCATTTTCTAAAAATACTTAATCAACAAAATAAATTCCTATCTTTTTATATTACTGAGATATATATGTTAGGAATATAAAATAATTTTCTCAAATGTTTTTGAATAGTTTAAGACCCTTAAACAAATATCATTACATGATGTTAACAGAAAAATTACTGTTTGCGCACCAGTTTTGTTTGGTACATTTAAGGGTCTTAAACTCAATGGATTTGAATGAGACCAGTGGGCTTTTAAAGGTAAGACATTGAACTAAATTCCAGAAGAAAAATCAAGATTTTTGGACCATTATTCACTGAGTTATGGTCGTTTCAAGTGAGGTAAAAAATCTGGACAGATTCATATGAGACAATAGAAATCTTTTTGGTGTGTTTCCACAACCCACTATTTTTAGACCTCATCCAATGATTGAGGCTTTGTCTCATATGCATGAATAAGTACTTTTACAGAAATAAAATATACTTTAACATAAAATAAGATCTAGATACGAAAATGGTGCATGCAAGCCCAAAAATCGGGTTTTTGGGTTCTTTTTCAAGAACACCACTTGCTACCAAGTTTTAGATCTTATATATACCTTTAAATCTTTGATCTAACACATTGTTAGATATAAAAATAGGATTTGCATTCGTAAGTGAAAAACTGGTCATGCGACTTTAAGTTAGTGTCGCAGAAATACTATATGCGAACTTAATAATAAATTCGCAGAACAAGTTCGCAGGTACAAGTTCGCAGGCACAAAGTCGCAGGTCAACAAAGTCTCACAAGAACAAAGTCTCACAACAAAGTCGCAGCTCAAATTAAAGTCGCATAAGAATAAAGTCGCAGAAGCAACATCAGTATAAATATAGGACTTGTAATCTCATTTAGTAAGTTGTTGAACCAGAGAGTGTTGTGAGCGTATGTTTGTATATCATATTGAGAGAGATATTAGAGCTTGTAACAGATTCAATCAAGTAATACATAAGCATTTGGATATACATTCATATACATATGTACATATACTCACGGATTATATTCAATTCACATTCAAATCACAAGAATAGATCCTACACACATTCTTGGTGTTAAAATACATCCAAGATGTGTTAGTAATGATTTTTAATAATAAAAATGCCTTAAGCAAATCAAGAACACACAAGTATGGATTTTAACACTAAAAAGACGATTTTTCGGTTTGATTTCGGTTTGATCATGGATTGCCCTTTGTTTTAACACTTAAACAAGTGTAAGGGAATCTACAAACCTTCAAACCTTTTATTAGGGATTTTAGCCATGAAAAGGCATAAAACCCTTGCATTTACAAGATTTAAAGTGAGGAAATGAAGAAAAACAAGGTTAGAGGTGATGGGTTTTACCTTTGATGTTGTATTTAGATGTAAGAACACTTGAAGATGGCGATTTTTGATTGAAAGAGGGCTGGAAATGGTGGTGTTCTTGAGAGAAAGTAGAGAGAAGTTGAGAGAAAAAAAATGAATGATTGAAGTGTGGGGAAGTGGTGGAGTGTGCATGTAATCAATTGGGGTTTTGGGGAGTGGGGTAGTCAAGAAAAAGGGGGGAAAGGGGCTGGCCGTTTTTAGGGGGGGGGAGGGAGTAAAAATATTTTTTTTTTTTTTTTTAATGTTAAGTAATTAAAGGTTTAAATGTTACATATTGTTTTGGTATAAGTTTGTACATATTGAAATGTTTAATTGTGATGTTTTAATGGTTGAAATTGGAGTTATAAAATTTATATTTTCTAAGTTTATAATTCTCATCAAAATACATTAGATTCGCTTACAATTGACATTCGCGAGTTAATTAACCGATTTCTGGTTGTGTTTACCGAGTTACGGAATTTCAGGTTAAATTCCGATTTTTGCGATATGATAATTATTTTGTGATGACTTATGAAATTTAATTTCATTTGTTTTCTTTGGCACTTTGTAACCTAATTTAATGTTACTCAAAGTCTTAAAGTTAGCTAAGCAATCTTCTAAGACGTTATGCGGTTTCGGTAACTTACGGACTTGGTACTTAAGGAGTCGAACCTAGACTTTTTCACTAGGATCTTAAGGTGCTGTAAACGTAATTAAAAGTACTAGGGTTTTAATTTCGGTGTTGACCTGAGATTTTTGACAATTGTCACACGCATGACATATTAAATTCAAAAATGTCGACTTTTAATTGTTGAATCTAACGACTTCCAAATTTACTTTCTTCTTACAGCTATGGCAGATATTAACGTAAACGCTTTATTTTGGGAACCAAGACACAATGTGACTGCGTTTCTTGATGACGAAAAAGAATAGGCGGTGCCGTACCGCCCGATGATTGTTTTTCTTCGCAGATCCCGGATTTTCACTGCGATCACGGCCACCACAACTATTTACCGTGATCATGTCACAGATTTCTGGGCCAATGCTACTATCAACTCGGATCTCCCGTATACAAGGCTTATATCCAGAGTTCACGATCGCGAGATTATTATTTCTTAACAACTCATTCGGGAGTTCTTTCAGTTTCCGGATGATTCTGACATGCCAATTACGTTTGCCAACACCTTTATTTCTGGCGGCATGATTCGGATGGGCTATCCAGGTGTTCCACGCGATCAATATCGCAAGGCTTTTCTCACAAAGGTCTGGCGGTATCTTATGCATATCATGATTGTCTGCTTATCTGGACGTAAGGCTGGCTTCGATGGCATCAGCCATTCTACTACATCAGCCATGCTGGCCTTGGTCTACAACAAGCCTTACAACTTTTCGGGCTATATCTTTCGTATAATGGTTGATCACGCTCAGGCAGGCGAGGGTCAGTGGGCTTTATACCCACGTTTTGTTCAACTGCTTATTAACCACTTGCTCCCAGGTTTACCGGTAGCTCCGCAACACCAATTTCGCCAAACACCGATGAATACCCGAATCTTCGTGGTTTCCGGTCACTATGCACGGGGCGCACCGGTCCCGCCTGATGTGCCATTGTTTGGGCATATTGTTAATGAGGCCTACGTGCCTCCGGAGGGTGACGAATTTGCTGATCCGGCTCCTATTCATAGGCCACTTTCACCTCCGCCACATGCACTTGTTCAAGAACTGCCTCTCCAAGCCCCTCTCCAGCAACCACCTTCTCCACAACAACAACAAGCTATCAATCCCGATCCTCAATTTGAAGATCTCATGAGGGATATTGATGACATATGCCCATCTCCTCCCAGGTCGACGGGCAAAAGGCCCCGTGAGGATGTCACTTACCTTGTCTCTGACGATATTCCAACATCCAGTCGACCTCGCACCTCTTCGTCTGCAGGGCCTTCAGAAATTCAAACTCCAGTGCAACCTCATCCGGATATTATAAAGCAACTTTTGGAACGGATGGAGGAAATGCAGAAGACTGTGAACGACCAGGCTATTATCATTCAGTCTCAAGCTGCACTTATCGAGGCTCAAACTTCTAGAATTACGACCTTAGAGGATAAGTTTAGGGAGTTTGAGACCCGGTCTATTGGTCCGGGGGAGTCTGTTCCCTCTGGTCCAACTATAGAACCAATAGGACCGGGGTCTGAGTCTGTAATTGAAGATGTACATATTGAACAATCTAATGAAATGCCCACTTTAGAGTATTTTCCTGTGCACCGGATTCCAGGCCAGCCAAGACCGTTGGTTGTAGACTATTCTTGTGCAGACCTCTCATTTATACAACGCATGATAAATGAAGTCAATTCTGATAATGAAAGTGAAAATTTTGACGAAGATGATGATGTTGAGTTTGAGGAAGAAGGATTGAATGATGATGAGTTCTATGATGATGCTCAGATAATTGAATCAGATTCCTCTGAAGATGAAACTGAAAATGCATCTGAGACTCAAGATGAAGAAACATCTGAGGCTCCTGCTCCTGAATATGAAGTTATCGAAACTAGAGCTGAGAGACTTGCTAAATGGTGGCCGCACGGAAAAGATGGAAAGCAAGTGCCGGTCACCTGCAAATCATACAAAGTCAGTGGAGCGTATACTGGATTAATCAAGAGTTGGAAGATATCGAAAGGGTTGTTTATGATCAAGAGGTTAGATGGTATTCAATATTTCAAAAGATCATTCACCAAGCTGAGCACACTGCCAAAAGGAGAAGTTAACCGTCTTGCTCAGCTCTCTTTGATTAACCCGTCAAATGATTTATCGTGCCAACTTCATTCTGACTACTCTACAAAGGGAGATTCGTACCAAAAGGTACAAGTTTATCAAACCAACGCTGGGAACCAGAATTATCTATAAGAAACGGTTTGATCCAGTAACCAATCAACCCTTGATCAAAATGCGTTATCCTCCGGCTGATTGTTTAAAGAAGATTCCTTTGGAAACAGTTCCCCTGGACTTTCTAAGAAGATTTCACTACTGGGAATTGGATGCTCACACCGGCGAGGCAGTTTTGATATTTGTGCCTGAGACAGAGCAACCAGAGAAGAGCTCACTGTATAACTTAAAGAAAACTCAATTCAGAGTATTCGATCCGATAAGCTTGATAAATTTCTCCAAGAAAGATCTGAGAAAGCTATTTGACAATCCGATTCGCTTCAATGAGAAGAATGTGATGAACAAGAAGATAGCATCTCAATTTCAACGGATTGTCAAGGTTTGTGTAACACATGGAATACACGCTGGCGGTGTATTTCCAGCAGGCTGGGTATAAATAAAGATCTAGAAGACCAAGCTAAAGACACGGGGGAGTTTGTTGATACATCTTAGTGTGTCTGTCAGTTGGTCGAGTCTGTAGTGTGTTTGTAAATGTAATAGACTTGTTAAGTTTATATTTTCCGTGTTCTGCGACACAAGGCTTGTGTCGCATGAGTTGTAGTTGCGACACAGTGTTTGTGTCGCAATAGTGATCTCTGCGACACAAGGCTTGTGTCGCATAACGGCCAGTTTGTTTAGTATAAATATCAAAGTTAGAGATATTTAGGGTAAGACTTTCACACACACTTTATTCTCTGTATTTTGGCTGCTACATTGATTGAGAGAGAATATTTGGGTATTTGGGAATATAAAGTATTATTTATTGCATTTGTTCCACTTTGTTTTTGCTTTATATTCTTGTGATTTGATTAAAAGATCCATTCAAGATTGGGTTCCAACACCTATTTTCTACACGACAACAAAACGAGTGTAACAAATGTGTTTTTAAGCTTTTAACAATGTAATTTCGAATGTATTCGAACTAAGCAGAGTATTAAAATGTATACGAACTTAGTTTGCTGAAACTCAGTTCTCAAAAGCCTCCTAATGAATATTTTCGAACTTATATTTATAGACAGCCAAGTTCGTACGAACTTAGCTGCTCCTAAGTTCGTATGAACTTAGCTGCTCCTAAGTTCCTACGAAGTTCGTACGTACTCTAAGTTCCTACGAACCTACAAACATACTTAACAAAATATTCAATTAAATTAAATAACATAAACAAATTACAAGCTAACTATTACAAATATGAAGCTGTTGTCACATATCATGTACCAACAATGTACAAGAAGCTGAGTCTACTACACGACCAACAGTCTATGAGATGGTAGACATCATCTAGTTGACCAAGTCAGAGAGAGCTGAGTCAGCGACCAATAAGGAGTCAAAAACTAAAATTGAGTTTGTTAGACTTAAAATAGAAGATGTTAAGAATAATAATGAAAAACGTAAACAAACAGAATTGGAACACCAAATGAATCTCAAGGCTCATAAGAAAGCCTAGGAGAAGCGTTCGTGCTTCACTGCTATCAAAAGTGACATGTAGCAAGTGTGTGTCCATGTAAGAAATCAAAAGTTTCGACAATTGATAGTCGAAGGAGCACTCTCCTGAAACAGTGTAATGTCGCTAGATCTTGGTTCGATAACGGATTATCTTTAAGTATTGAGGTGCGGAATCTCTCAATACGTTAGGTTTAAGTTTATATAACTTTACTATCAATTAAAGGACTTCGTTTTGATTATTAACTAAGTTAATCACTCAAAACCGAGCCTTTAATACTATAATAAATATATCTGCACGAAAAACGAGGAGAGTAATTAAATATTTGGTGTGTGTGTGAAGAGCACGGATTTCTAGATCCCCCCTTAATAATGAGCAGCATTAAAATATTTATATCTGGTTCAACTCGCAGGCCATGGGCCTTGCGAGTTGACTCAACTCGCAGCCCATGGGCCTGCGAGTCCAGATGGACTGCGAGCCCACATCTCAGCTCGCAGGTAGGTCCTGCGAACCGAGAAAGCTGCGAGCCCAAAACTCAACTCACAGGTAAGACCTGCGAGTCCAGTTTACAGCGAGCCCAGATCTCAACTCGCAGTTGAGTTGCTATGAGTCTAGATTGGACTGCGAGTTGAGATCTCAACTCGCAAGTCTGTTGACCTGCGAGTTGACTTCTCAATTCGCGATTCAGACTTTAACTTAAAATCGATATTTGTCTAATAACATTTAACAAATAATAATAACAAGTTAATATCATATATTTACAAGTCTAAACCAATTTATACAAGTTTGATAATAAATACACTAGTCCTATTACAAGCTAGATCTATTGTCACAATAACATGTCCCAACAGACTCCCCCTTGACAATAGCTCTAGTGTCGTTATCTTCAACTTTGTCTTTGGTCTTTACTTGTAAATACTACTGCCCATATGAATCTTCATTCTAATACAAGTCTTCACCATTAATTGATAATCTCTTGCAAGATCACCCCATGCTTCAGTCGTTAAGATCCTGTTTTCGTTTAACTTCAACAGGTCCTTCCTCGACAGATTCATCAGGTGTCGATGGTCATAGACTGTTAGAATTACTCTTTCTCCTCCTTCGACTTCATCATCAGCTTCAACCATGACAGCTTCACCAGTCTCTGAGTCCACGTGCCAGTTCAGAAGATTTCCCAGAATATTCTGTGGCATTGTCTTCAGTGGTATCTGCTGTATGCACTTGACAGCTGGATAAGTTTTCTTCCTTAATCTTCGGCCAGTTCTCTGACTTTGTTCCTTTAATTTGATCGTCTTTCCGACTCTTTGCTTAATCTTCTCAAAATTCATTGATCTACCCTCAGTCCGAATGATTCTCTCAACATACGTTGTGTAGGGATCATTACTGGGATTTATCAGTTCTAAGCGTGCCAAGTCTCGAATTTCAAATCGAGGAAGCGAACTGAATACTTTAAGCTTCTTATCGAAATATTGAACTCCGTCAAATCTTTTGATAGCGAAAAGTTTCAAGTCAGAATCAAAATACCAGCCGATGATCCCCTTCCTTGGAGCTTTCTTTCCAGTTATATCTACTTCAGACATCCCAACCTTTTGCTTTCTCCTTTTCAGAGGTCTGAACATGGGATTATTTCTGAGTTTTTCTGGAAGGTCATCTTCTGATTCAGAACTGGTTGAGTCATCTAGACTTTCATCTAACTCAACAACCCTTTCTCCATCTTCTTCCTGGATGACCACTTTAGTTGTAGATGGGCTTACAATGTGTTCAACAACATCAGCGTCAAGATCTACACATTCGTCTGTCCCATCATTAACAATGAAAGTCCAATCTTCAGGAGGTACAAACTCTCCTTCTTCAAGGTCAAAGTCAATGTCCTCATCTAATTCATCTGGCATGTCGCCTTCAGAATCTGATAAGTTCAACATTTCATGACCTATAGAAATACATACACAAATAGATTAATATCATAAGTTCTTTCATTGATTTCCCTGAATCAATCTAAGATTTTTCTTATTAATCCCTTTGTGTATTTAAAATATATTATATATATATATACTTATTCAAATCTTTCATCGATTATGATAATCAATCTAAAATTTGAATAAGTCTTATAATATGCGAACATCATATATTATATGATCCTATAACTCTTTTATCGATCATAGTCAATCTAGACTTAGAAAAGGCTTATAATATATGAACATTCATAATTATAACATTTTAAACATTCAAGTTTAAACATCTTAATTACAGAATTATATTACAAAATAATTCAAAGTTACAATGTATTAATAATTACAATCAGTCTATATTAATACAAGTGTCACCTTCTTCAGCTCCACCCTTCGCAGTACCAGCACCAGCTCCACTACCACTTGCTTCAGCAGACTCCCCCTGAAATGTAGTCTGCTGACCAGTCGTTGAAGGACCAGCCAGCTCACTTTCCTTTTCAGCTGAGGGATCATCGTCTTCATCATTCTTCTTTTTCTTCGCAAGCTCATCTTCTTTACAAGACTCTTGGAAGGCCTTAATCTCCCCCTGAGATGGCACGTCCTTCAGAAAGGTGTGAGCAAGGTGATTAAGTCTATCAATTTGCCTCTGCTTGTCAGCTACATCATCTATCAGATTGTTATTCGTCTTGATGAGCAGTGAATAGGCATCATTCTGATTAGTCATGTTATCAGACATAGACAGCATTTGAGAAATCAAGAATTTGACGGTTTCTTCCAACTCTCGAACTCTGGATTCTAGGCTATTAATACGATCAGAATCAGTCGCAGAGGAGGTGGATGGAGCAGCAGTAGTGGTGGTTGGTGGCGTGGGAGCGGGCGGTTGCATTTTCTTCGCTATCTCGGTAGCAACATCGGTTAATAGACGTGCGGCAACCCTGCTAGATTTGGTGGTTGGGTGCGAAGACGGGCGAACCAAAGCAGCAATCATTTCAGCCTCTGAGGGCGTAGAACTTGATTGTAGATGAGCTGCAGAGGTTGAAGGTGTTTGTTTGAGCAGCTTGCGAGGTCGAGTAATAAGTACCTCCTCCTCTTCTTCTTCATCCTCATCTTCTTCGACAAGAACAAAATCAGGATCCTGATCAACGGCTTTCCTCTTTAATTTCTGCGCCGGATCCATAATCAGTCTTGATCCTTTTCGAATCATCCCTTCTGGAATCCCGGAGACAAACCCAGGAGGTCCAGAGTCATCATCATCATCATCAGAATCAGATTCAGAAGCCGGAGCAGCTTCTTCATCTCTTCCTGATGGTCCAGCAGCATCAGGTGCCTCTGTGGATGGTTCTTCAAACCTTGGTGCCTCAGCAACATACTGATCCACATCCTGCATGATGGGATCATTGGCATCATCGTTCTCAGCCAGTACTTGCTGCACCACTTCAGCTGCAATGTCAACATCAACTTGTTGCTCTTGCTGATTTGCTTGAATAAGAACCTCCTCAATCAGTTCTTGTGGCACAGGAGCACCCTCGGCCACATCAACATCTAGCCAACCATGATTTGGTGGCGTCACATAATCGGGATGGATCAAGAACCCAAACAGCTATGTCGGCTGTGGTTGCATCTCAAACCTTCTTGAGGTGTGCATAAACATGGCATTGTAAGCCCTCAGCGCGATGGTATCAACTTTTAAATCGGCTTGAAAGTCTGGCAAGTCAGGAATCGAAGCCCGAATGATAATCATACAAAATCTGGGATATAGCATAAACTGAGACCTGACACCTCCCGAGATTTGTCTAACAAATTCTCCAAAAACATAGTCTGAAAAACTGTATGGTTTATTGTAAACCAGTGACAGTGCAGCCGATAATAGAGAAGAGCTAAGCTCATCATATCCTCCTTTCTTTGGCCCAAAGATCGTGACCAAGACATGGAGTAAAAATCTCCATTCTCCGAACACGAGGGCTTTCAAAAACTGACGGCCTCTCTTGGGTCCAACATACCCCATACGTCCTAAAGCTCCCTCGATAAAGTCCAACGGAAACTCAGTTGGTCCATCTTCCTGCTCCGCAGTTCCCAACTGTAAAATGTTCCTAAGATCTGAAGCAGAAAAGATAACCGGACGATCATTTATCCTTGTCTGGATGACCGGAGGATTCACCGATGTATCATATACAATATTTGCCCAGAACTGGGTTAGTATATCTCGTGATAGGGTCGGTGACTCGGTGATAGCATATCGAATCCTCGATCGTGCCAGATAAGAAAGAACCCGAGTCAATCTAGATGCACCACGGGCATCTACGTCTAAATCGACCAGAACATTATGATGTCCAACGAATTGTCGAGCCATATCTGTAATATCAAAGATCACACAAATGTTAGACAATTAGTTTAACAAATATTGAGAGACTTATATAATCTACGAACTACAATTGAACTATTAAGTTAAGAAACTTAATTAACAATTATAGTCGTTCATTATATATAAATTCAATAAATCTAATGTTCGAATGTTCGTTTAAAGGTAATACAGCTTATTACTCAAAGTCATAAGCCTTATAACCATTTAAAGTGTACAATTTTACGTGTTTTCATTTAAGTCTACACGTCTAATTGTTAACTAATTTATAACTCTTAATTAATAAAAATCTAGAGTTCGTAAATTAAATTAAATTACAAATTAAAAAGAATTTCAACTCGCAAGCAGTTCAACTCGCAGGTCAACATAAGTCAACTCGCAAGTTCAACTCGCAGGTCAACCAAAGTCAACTCGCAAGTTCAATTCGCAGGTCAACATAAGTCAACTCGCAAGTTCAACTCGCAGGTCGACCAAAGTCAACTCGCAAGTTCAATTCGCAGGTCAACCAAAGTCAACTCGCAAGTGGACTCGCAGGAGCGGGCTGCAAGTTGAGTCTGGATCTCAACTCGCAGCATGAACTGCCCAGATGACATCATCTTTTCAAATTTATTTGGCGAGATATAACATGATCAAGCTATGTCATCTTGTTCAATAGACTCAGATTTACACAAACCCTAAGGTTTCTTGTCTATATGAGCTATAATTTTGATGATTTTTGTAATTTAAATACCAAAATCCTCATTTTATAAAAAATGTCGATTGTGGGTTAATTACTTGGTAAAATTAGTTGCTTTTTACCTCAATAAGTTCACAACGTAAAGATGAAAAATATCTAGGAATTGAAAAATCCGATCCTCAACAGAATTTTGAAAATGAAGCGAATAAATCTCGGTTCGCAACTGTGTGGGTTCGCAATTGATTTTGGATTCGCAGAACTGTGTGGGGTTGTATGCGGGCTCGCAGGTATTTATACCTGTTGACTCGGCTCGCAGAACTCAACTCGCAGAGTTGAGTTCAACTCGCAAGCCCAGTCAACTCGCAGCACTGTTCTCGGCTCGCAATTTTTGTCTAAAAATTACATTTTAATTACAAAACGTCATTTTTAAGTCCAAGTCGCGTACAAGTCTAAAATCTGAGGATCTTTCACTTGTTTTTCTTATGGAATAGCGAACAAGTCTAAAATAAAATATTTTTCACTTATCTTGCGTGGAAAAAGCGCACAAGTCTAAAATAAAATATTTTTCACTTATCTTGCTTGGAAAAAGCGCACAAGTCTAAAATAAAATATTTTTCACTTATCTTGCTTGGAAAAAGCGCACAAGTCTAAAATCTGAGGATCTTTCACTTGTGTTGCGATCATGCGATAACATGAACGATAAACGTAAATAAATAAAATAAAATTAAAGAAGATTTACTAAAATAAGAAAAATGCGAACAAATGCATAAAAAATGAAAATAAAATAAACGACAGTGATTCATGATAAACATTGGTATCAAGTACCCTTGTATTAATGAAACACTTTGACGAAAAATAAAATACAATAAAATAAAGTAAATTAAATCCTAATCGAGGGCATTAAGAAATTTATCGACAGTGGGATCATATCAGAAGGAAACAGCTGAACCAAATGATGAGTAAAAAGTCTAAGAAGATTGTTAGTATGCAAACCTTATGAAATTCACAATAAGTTACATAAGAACTCACAACTTAACCATTTATCAACTTACATTTATAAGAGTATAACTTGGTTACCTATATCCACAAAATATAATATACACATCAAAATGAAGTGATTTAAATATCATAGACAGTTCAAGATGATTACCGGTATTATAATCCATATAAACAAAGTCTACACTGATTTCCAAGCAAACCTTTTATTGTTTGAATGTGTATTACCTAATGTGATTCAAAAATGACATACTGAGAAATCAAGGATAACACATAACACCGTATCTTTTTCTTTCAAGGTAGAGGTCACTAAATAATGTTCTTTGCGAAGCATATGACATACCCTAGAGTAAATTTAAAATGTGACAAATATCAAACTCGTTTTGTAGATACTAGTGGTTCTAGATCTGTACTTAGTACAACAAAAGATCCCTTAGTATAGACAAACCAAGCTTGAAACTATTGGCAAAAGTAAAGGAGTCAGGTATGTACTTAGTACAATAAAGACACCAGTAATTTCACTAACAGCCATAATTCTTATTATTTGTCTTGACATATTTTCATAGATTCTTGATAACAGTGTATGGTCAGACTATCTTTCATCAATTAAGACTTATGTCATATATCACATAGTAAATCACACTAGATAACATACAGAAGCATTTTACTTATTCTATGCTCAGAAATCATAGCAGAAATTGCCTACCAGTACATCATATATTGAAGCTGTCTAGATCTAAAGTTTTTCAAGCAGATTATATCGTGTGGAGAGAGGAGTATACTAAAATAAAGATAAGTGAAGGCCTGGTTTTAAAGATGTAAAGTTCATGTAACAAATTTGAATCTACTAACACATCTAACTTAAGACTTTTACCTACATTTATTAAGCCAATTCCTCTAATTTACTATCATTTCCCAGTTGATAAAGAATTAACCTTTATCGGAGGCGATTCCCCAACGGTAACAAGCAAATGAATGCCATACGCCTTACCCCCTTTTCCCTTATTATTATTATTATTTTTTTTTTTTTAAAAAATAGGCATAAACTAATAAATAAGACTAGCTAATTATTACAAAATAACTTTATGGAAGACTAATCCTCTGGATTTCTCATTCCATTTAGTTGCACCAATTCCTCAAATCGAGCTCTGTCGAACGCTTTGGTGTATAAGTCTGCTAAATTATCCACAGATGGAACCTTAGCTAACTTTATCAGGTTTTTCTCAGCACAGTCTCTAATAAAGTGATGTCGAATATCAATATGTTTAGTTTTACTGTGCTTGACCGGATTATTGGTTATTGAGATCGTTGATTCATTATCAATCATCATAGGAGTATTTGTTATACTCAACCCATAATCAAGCAATTGTTGTTGTATCCACAGAACTTGGGAACAACAGCTGCCAGCTGCAACATACTCAGCTTCACATGTAGAAATGGCTACTGAGGTTTGCTTCTTGCATTGCCAAGAGACCAGTCTACCTCCTAGGAATTGACATCCACCGGTTGTAGACTTTCTATTCTGATTGCATCCTCCGTAATCAGAATCAGTGTAAGCCACAAAATCTAAGTCTCCATCTGTCAGATACCAAAGTCCCAGCTTTGGTTTCCCTTTGAGATAACGAAGAATTCGTTTTACAGCTTGCATGTGAGATTCTTTAGGAGTAGCTTGATATCTTGCACAGACACATACTGCAAACATTATATCAGGCCTTGATGCTGTAAGATACATTAGTGATCCAATCATGGCCCTGTAAAGAGTAGGATCCACGTCTCTATCACTCGATGTATCTGGACCAATACCATGGGCTTTCGGAATAGGAGTATGAAAAATTCTTGATTCTTCCATCTTGAATCGTTCTAGAAGCTCATTAGTATACTTAGTCTGATGAATGAAATATCCATCTTTCTTTTGATCGACTTGCAATCCTAAGAAAAATGTCAATTCACCCATTGCTGACATCTCAAACTTGTTCTTCATAACCTTTTCAAATTCACTACACATCCTTTCGTCAGATGACCCAAAGATGATATCGTCAACATATACTTGAACAAGTAGAAAGTCTCTTCTTTTCCATTTCACAAAGAGTGTACTGTCAATTCTTCCTCTTGTGAATCCATTCTCAAGAAGATAAGTAGACAGTGTCTCATACCACGCTCTCGGAGCTTGATGTAATCCATATAGAGCCTTATCGAGACAATATACTCTATCTGGATACTTTGGATCAGTAAATCCCGGTGGTTGAGAAACATACACCGTTTCTTTGACTTTGCCATACAAGAAGGCACTTTTAACATCCAGCTGAAATACTTTTATTTTCTTTGAGGCTGCAAATGCTAAGAATAACCTAATTGCTTCAAGCCTAGCCACAGGCGCAAACACTTCATTGTAATCAATCCCCTCTTGTTGATTAAAACCTTGGACAACTAGACGAGCTTTATTGCGAATTACGATTTCTCGATCGTCTTTCTTGCACTTAAATACCCATCTAGTTCCAATTGGATATTCTCCAACAGGTAGGTCAACCAACTCCCAAACTTGCAATTTTGTGAACTGAGACAGTTCTTCCTGCATTGCCTCGACCCACGAATTTTCCTTCAAAGCTATCTGAACATTCTTAGGTTCAATTTGTGAGATAAAGTATGAATATAGACATAGATTTGAGATCCCTGTCTCGTTCATTTCAGCATACAAGCTTGAATGAGTGGATGTACTAGCTTTAGATTGATTTCGAGTCAGAACAGGAGAATTTGGATCACCGATGATATTATCAATTGGATGACTCCTATTAATTCTTGTTGAAGTAACAGGTTCAACTGGAATATCATCCTGTAAGTTGGCACCAATTTCCTCCAAGGGTGGTATACCTTCATTAGTAGTTGATATCCTTAATTGTCTCAGAGGAGTAAGAACATCATCCATAATCCTTTGAGAAGCAATTTCAGGATCTTCACTCTCTTGAGGTATATCATCTTGAGGTTGTAGTGACTCGATAGGGGGGACCACATCAGTATCGACAATATTCCTAGCATCAGATGTTTGAGCACTCGATGAAGGAGTGGGATCCACATCTCCTGACAATAAATGCTCAGGAATGTCTGAGTTACGGACATAGTCACTGATAGGGACTTTAAATGACTTGAAAAGATCTGAATAATCAAATTGCCAATCCAATCCCTTATGCGAGTCATGTGTATAGCTCGTAACTTCGATGTTATAAACTATTTCAACACGTCCCGAAGTTTTATTGAAGACCCGTTTGTTTGGTGAGTTAGGCATGTAACCTAGGAAGTATCCTTCGTTAGCCTTCTCACCAAATTTAGGTTGATGACTTGTTTTCAACAACGTACACGAAACTCCAAAGGGTTCAAACCCTTTTAAGTTCGGTTTCTTTTTGTTCAAAAGCTCATAACATGTCTTGTTCTGCTTTTTAACCGTAAGAACCCGATTGAGAACATGACATGCTGTATTCACTGCTTCTGCCCAAAATATGACCGGAAGCCTTGAATCTGCAAGCATTGTTCTCGCTGCTTCAATTAGAGTTCTATTTTTCCTTTCAGCAACACCATTTTGTTGAGGTTCATATGGTGCACTGAATTGATGTTGAATGCCTTTGCTTAAGCAATATACATTCAATGTAGAATTCTTGAACTCGGTCCCATTGTCACTACGAATTCTCTTAACTCTTTTTCTATAGATGTTCTCTATTAGATCTAGAAACTCCATAAGAAAGCTCGGAGTTTCATCCTTAGATCCCAAAAAGAATACCCAAGAGAATCTAGAGAAATCGTCTGTGACAACCAGACAGTACCATTTGCCACCTATGCTTCTCTTGCTTATTGGGCCAAAGAGATCCATATGTAGCAACTCAAAAGGCGAGGAAATAGAGTTCACATTTTTAGACTTGTGTGGTTTCTTATGCTGTTTTCCTTTCAAGCAGGATATACACTTGTCTTCAAATGCAAAACTCTTCGGTGGTACACCCAGAACTAACCCATGTTTGGTTATATAGTTCATTTTTCGAAAGTTTAAGTGTGCCATTTTCCTATGCCATAGGAGAGAGTCTGATTCTGAAGCCTTGGATAACAGACAGGTAGACACCATTGAAGTAATAGGAGCATTCATGTTGATAGCATAAATGTCCTTCTTCCTTGGAGCTTTCATCAGTATCCATTTTTCGGGAATGATAAAACCCGGCTTCAGGATCAAGGCCTCTTTCTCAGTGAAGAGAACAGGATGACCTTTATCACAGACTTGGGAAATACTCACTAGGTTGTGCGTTAGTTCTTCAACATAATTCACATCCTCTAGAGTCAAAGTTCCATTAGAAACAGTTCCTTTCCCAGTAATTACTCCTCCTTTATCACCAGCGAAGTGCACTCCTTGTCTCAGTCCACCTCTGAAGTCTGTCAGTAGACTTCTGGTTCCCGTCATGTGCCTAGAGCATCCACTGTCAATATACCACCAGTTGTCGTAGTTCCCAGTCTGCTCCTGCACATGTAATTTGTACACAATTAGTTATCAAGACCCAAGCCATTACGGTCTTGGTTTGTCCCTTATCATCGACAAACTGTAGCTCTTTAAAATAACCATTTTTCCCATTGGGAGCTTTGGTCACTTTTGAAGACGCATCAGCTTGCTGATGATTAGTGGTCCTGGGTCTATAAGTTGATTGATTTCCAACCCTCCCCGAAATATAACCCTGGGATTTTTGCCCTTGGCTACGATTATCATAGGACCCTTGGTAAACTCCTTGTGTGCGAGATGTAGAACCAATCTCAAAATGACTTTGGTTCCTTCTCGGAGTCATAAACCTCGACGGCACCTGATCCTTAGCAGAGTTTTCATGCCGTTTAGGTTTTGGTGGCGAGACACTGTGAGACGCATCTCTTTTCAGAGCAGTCACAGGTTTAATACCAATACCAGGTCTGGTACCTAACCTGTCTGTGCTAGAGATATTTTTAGACTTATCACTGGCCTCGCGCTTAGGAGCAGCTTCATTCTTCTTATTGGGACAACAAGAAGAGACATGTCCTCGTTGATGACATTTGAAGCATGACATCTGCTTTCGTGACTTAGCAGTCTTAGCAGACTCCTTCTTTGTCTGATCAAAAGACACTGAAGGTAACTCCTTATGTTTCTTAATGAACTCATTATTTCCATCAGTACTTCCAATCATCCCACTTGATACGAATTGTACTTTAGTGAGAGATTTGACTGTACTCTTGGTTAAAGATGAATCATTGACAGTCTCTTTTTGGATCTCAGATGCAATAGACTGTTGATTTTCCAAATCCTCAGTCTCAGGATTAACATCTGTCATTTCTAAGTCAACAGAAGTGGAAGCAGTGTAATTGGCATTAAAGGGCGGAGGAACATCTGAGTATCCTAGGCCAGTAACATCCTTTACACTACGTTGAGAGCCAATGATTCTATCTAAGGTCAAAGAAGAAGTTCTATAACCTTCAAATTTTCTATTCAGCTCTACCAGTTTCATATTTGACTCAGATAACTCCTTATCCCTAATAGCTATATTTCTATTAAGCTCATTAAGGTTTAGATATAACCCGTCTATTTTAATACATTGTTCATTTATAATGTCAGTCAGACTGGTCTTATCTAGAGCATCACTCTTAATCTTCTCGTTCAGTGCTAATTTATCTTCACCTAACCGACGAACATCAGACTTAGCTAAGTCTAATTCTGAGGTCAAGGTTTTGTTAGATTCTGCAAAGACACTAACCTGTGTTTGAAGATCAGTAACTAAATAGCACACATCAGTGAGAGTAAGGAGATCTAGACATACCTTTTTCTTTTCGGATTGAATATCAGCCATATATGCCACAAAATCATTGGGACTCAATTCTTCTGTCGAGTTGATGTAGAGAACATCTTCCTCAATCCCCTCAACTTCTGTGTGTAGCACATTAGCTTGAAGTTCTTCAGTAGTCGGCATGTAGGAAGTGGATTCAGTTTGTTTCTCTAGATCGTCAATCTCAGCCATGAGAGCTTGCTCTGATGGTGTAGACCAATCATAAGATCCGTCTATTTGCTGAACCACTAAGACTTTGGAAGTTAGATTACTTCCCGAATCTTATTTTGACGTTCCAGCATCAACCTTTGGTCTTTGGCATTCCCTGGCAAAGTGTCCGTAACCTTGACAATTATAACACTTGACCTTGGACTTGTCAAAACCTGGTCGATTTCCAACCACTCTCTTACCCGTACGCTTTAGGAAATTCTTTACTCTCCTTGACACCATAGCCAGTTGCCACTGGAGGTCCATTTCCTCTAAGTCATCAGGGTCAACCTGATCATAATCTTCATCAAATTGTGCTGGATCGTTTATCTTCCCTTGAATATAGTTTTCATAGGAAGCAACGAACGATGCCAACACAGAAAGTTGTTGTTCGGCTGATTTCACACTCATCGGCATCTTATGATGCCCTTGAGTGGATTTATCTGAGGTGGTGTTCCTGTTTCGTTTATCACCGCTATCCGAAGCAATGAAACAGAGATCCTCAGTCAATTTTTCTCCAATCTCATCAATTTCACCCGCAAACAAAGCCGTGGTCAAATTGGATGAGGAATTAGAGATACTAGTCTTTCCATGGTACAGACCAGGATTCTGTAGATGATCAGAATCCGTATCTCTCGTTCTCTTAGAGAAATCATAACCCCTTAGTTTATCAATCGCTTTCTCTAGGGTCATGGTTGCATATCTTTCATCATTATCTTTCAGCATGATACCGTACATCTCCCATTTACAAGGTAAACCCTCAATAAACTTGTCGGTTTTCTCCTTGTCATTATAGAAGATAGCATGGTCGTCAAGCTCACTTAATAGATGATAGAAACGGGTGGTGTAAGCCTCAATATCTTCTTCTCTAAAAGCCTTAAATACCATAAACTGCTTTTTTAGAAGATTACATTTACTAGCTTTCACCTGAGGGCTCCCCTCACATCTCTTTTCTAGAGCGTCCCACAGCTCTTTAGCTGTGTGAAAGGACTTCAACTGATGGTTGATCTCCTTAGGAAGACTCATCTTAATTGAAGAATGTGCTTTATTATCGATGGTGAATTCTTTCTTCTGATTGTCATTCATTCGATCATAAGTCACAATCACTGTTGCGTTCCCTACTTCAGCTGTAGGTGCAACATATCCGTTTTTAATACACAACCAAATAGTGATGTCGTGGAATCTACAGTAACTTTCAAATCTGTCTTTCCACCCATAATAGTCCTCAAGTCTAAGTAGCTTCGGTGGAACATTAGATTTTCCAACCTCGTGTTCCATCTCGATCATTCGGCTTAAATCAGACATTTTAAAGTGAAAAATTAAGTTATATTGCGAATTCAATAATCTCAATTCGCAACTAAACTCAGTTCGCAGGAAATGTCAGCTCGCAGAAACTCAACTCGGTTCGCAGAGAATCTCAGTTCGCAATGGAACTCGGTTCGCAGGAATCTCAACTCGCAGAAACCCTAATCTCAACTCGCAGATAACAGTAACCCTAATCTCAACTCGCAGAACGGCGCCTCAAAATCTGGGAACTGAAACTTTTTGGTGTTTTACGAATAAATCGGTAGATTTCGTTTGGAAAACGACCCTAAAGATGTTATATAACCAAAAACCTTGTAACCACAACGTTTCTAAGCCCGAAAGCTCTGATACCAATTGTAATGTCGCTAGATCTTGGTTCGATAACGGATTATCTTTAAGTATTGAGGTTCGGAATCCCTCAATACGTTAGGTTTAAGTTTATATAACTTTACTATCAATTAAAGGACTTCGTTTTGATTATTAACTAAGTTAATCACTCAAAACCGAGCCTTTAATACTATAATAAATATATCTGCACGAAAAACGAGGAGAGTAATTAAATATTTGGTGTGTGTGTGAAGAGCACGGATTTCTAGATCTCCCCTTAATAATGAGCAGCATTAAAATATTTATATCTGGTTCAACTCGCAGGCCATGGGCCTTGCGAGTTGACTCAACTCGCAGCCCATGGGCCTGCGAGTCCAGATGGACTGCGAGCCCACATCTCAGCTCGCAGGTAGGTCCTGCGAACCGAGAAAGCTGCGAGCCCAAAACTCAACTCGCAGGTAAGACCTGCGAGTCCAGTTTACAGCGAGCCCAGATCTCAACTCGCAGTTGAGTTGCTGCGAGTCCAGATTGGACTGCGAGTTGAGATCTCAACTCGCAAGTCTGTTGACCTGCGAGTTGACTTCTCAATTCGCGATTCAGACTTTAACTTAGAATCGATATTTGTCTAATAACATTTAACAAATAATAATAACAAGTTAATATCATATATTTACAAGTCTAAACCAATTTATACAAGTTTGATAATAAATACACTAGTCCTATTACAAGCTAGATCTATTGTCACAATAACATGTCCCAACAAACAGGAAGCTTAAATGGAGAATCAATTCAGTCGAAACATTCAAAATGTTTTAGCAACTCCAAGATGAGGTGCAAGACCTATGAATTGGAGTAGAGAATTGCAAGAAGGTCTATTCTTGTGCAAATTAAGGACACAATTTTCTTTTGGAGGAAGTAGGCCAATAATCTGAAAGAAAGAACTAAGTCTTGGATTATGAAGAAGTGTCAGCAAGTCACAGAAGATACGGTGATCTACGCCGCGTCACCCTGTTACCGAGACACGCTTGTGGCACGTTATTACCCACATGATCTAGAACAAAATAATAGAAATATAAGAAGAAAACATCTAAAAATTACCAAAATTGGTATACAACAAAAAATATAGTTCATAAAATTTCTGTGAAAATTTGGGCATTTTTAGACTTATAGATTATTTACAATAATTTTATGTCTAAAAAGTAAAGGAAATTTGAGAAAAATAGTAAATATTCATGAAAATTTTTGGAATTTTTACCAAGTCAGCTTTTAAAAATTATTAGGCTTGTGTAATATTTTCAAATTATTTTGAGTAGTGGAACATTGGTTCCCAATATTTTAAGATTTAAAGAGGCGTAAACCGAAATACATATGAAAACACCTCCAAAATGTGTGAAATTTGGAGTGTAGTGTCATTTTCTAAGGAAAATGACAGAGGAAATTTTCCATAATTATTTGAGACTTAAAAACTATTTTTCATGAATAAATCACAATTGATAGCCTTAATTTGCATTATTTTAGGAAAAGTACTAATGTTTTCCCGAAAATTCTATTTTTTATTTTCAAGATTATCTCATGTGTAAGTTACTGAGAAATTAATCCCCATATTTATCAAGCATTTTTGGATTTTTGTAACATTACTAACACAAGCTTCACAATTTTAAAGCTAAATCAAAGTAGTGTGTTCATGCATTTTCTAAAAATATGATATCACCAAGATAAAATACCATCTTTTTATCCTAATGATATATATGTATTAAGAGTCTAAATTTTTTTTTTATATTTATTGAACACTTTAGATCCCATGAACATGCATCACAACATGATGCTCACATAAAGTTTCATGTTTGCGCACCAGATTTGTGTAACAAATTTGGAGGTTGAATACTCAATGGATTTGAGTAAGACCAGTGGGGTTTTAAAGCTAACACATTGAGTTAAATTCCAGAAGAAAAATCAAGATTTTTGGACCATTATTCACTGAGTTATGGTCGATCAAAGTGGGGTAAAAAACTGGACAGATTGCATGCATGACAAAAGTTAACCTTTTGGAGTATTTAGACTACCAAACGATTTCTAGACCTCATCCAATGATTTAGGTCTTGAATTTCATGCATGAACATGTATTTTTGCGGAAACTTAAACATATTTTACATGGATCGTGATCTAGCTACAAAAATCGGTGCAGGCAAGCCCAAAAATCGAGTTTTCGGTTCTTCAAGAAGAACACAACTTACAACCAAGCTTTTGATCACTCCAATCCCTTAAATCTTTGTTCTAACACACTCATGGTGTTAAAATACAGCCATGATGTGTTAGGAATGATTTCTAACAATTTAAACAATTTAACCAACAAAAAGACGATTTTCGGTTTGATCATGGGTTGCCCTTTTTCTTTTAACACTTAAACAAGTGTAAGGGACAACCTACAAACATCAAACACTTATGTGGATTTTAGCCATGGCTAAGGCATAAAGGAAACATAAGGAAATGCAAGAATGGAAGTAAGGAATGGTAGGTTATGCCTTAGTGATCTCATTTTGGTGTATGAACACCTTCAAAGAGAAGATATTTAATCAAAAGTGGGCTGAAGTTTAGTGTGTGAAACTAGAGTATTTGTGTGTGTTTTTGAGAGATAAATAAGAGAAATGATGAAGAGTGTTGGGAGAAATGAGAGGTGGAGTATAAGTGTACATAAAAGAAGTTAGTGGGCATTTGAGTAGTCAAGAGAGGGAGGGGGGTTTCTTTAATTTATTTTTTTTGTCAAATATAATGTGAAATAAAAGCTTAAGTGTTACATATTTAATTTGTTACATGTTTATGTATTGTAAAGTTTATTTGTGATGTTCTAATGGTTATAGTTTGAGCTGTAAAACTTTATTTTACAAGTTTATAATTTTCATCAAAATGTATTTGATTCGTTTACGATTGACATTCGCGAGTTAATTATTCGATTCCGGTTGCGTTTACCGAGTTACAGAATTTTCAGTTAAATTCTGATTTTTGTGGTACGATAAATAGTTTGTGATGACGTACGAAATTAAATTTCATTTGTTTTGTTTGACACTTTGTAACCTAATTTAATGTTTCTCATAGTCTTAAACTCCGCTAAACAATCTTCTAAGACGTTACACGATTTCGGTAACTTAAGATTTCGGCACTTAAGGAGTCGTAACCTCGACTTTTCACTAAGATTTAAGAGTGCTGTAAACGTAATTAGAGATACTAGGAATTTAAGTGCGTTAATCACCTGAGATTTTTGACGGTTGTCACAAGATACGAGTTGTATTTTCTCATTAATGTCAATTATTAGGTTATATAGAGAAGATAATGTATGTATAAACATGTCTTTTTACGCGTTATCACTCCATCTTGGTATGTCTTCAAATATCGCACAAAATAACGCACACACTCAAAGCTTGGTTCACCTCCCTATAAATTACCCTTGTGCTATAAGATGATAAGTTATTCTTAATTAATCTCATAATGTTCCTCAGGTAATTACGAAAACATAGGGGAAAGAATCGCGCAAAACTGATGAGAAACGAATAAGTTACGACCAAACGAAGATACAAGGACGCACGATCCCCTACACAGTGGCTTAAGACCACCCATATACGGCTACAGGACCGTATACGGCCTCCCAGATGACCGTATATGGCCTCCCCCACCATATACATTGCCTCCCCCACCATATGCGGTGCCCCCATACGGGTATATTCCCAAATACGGGTGCATTTGGCTCTTGTTTTGCCTTGTGCTTACACCCAATGATCAAAGGTGTCAATGTGGGGTATCGAATTTTAGCTTATAGATTACATTTTTATATCACAGCCTCATACGGGAGGAATGAAGATTCGGTGTATTTTGAGTATGCCTCGGCCTATAAATACTACGACCATACTACACTATCAACACCCCATACACCTCTCATCCACCATTCCACACAGACTACTTATACCTTCACCAACACACACCTCTCTCTCTCTACTGTCTCACTTTAGGTTAGTTTTAGTTAATTTTTAGTTAAATATTTAACTAACATTTAACTAAAATTGGAGGGGCCTTATTGTAATATTTTGAAAGATACTCGGAACTTTGCTTGTATTCTTTCACGATTATTCCAAGCTATGCTATTTACGGTTTTATCATTTCTCTCTTTATCTTAATTAATATGTATGTTATTTTGACTATGGTTGATGGCACACAAAACAGTCGGTTTTGTCACAACGTGTCCTCGTTGGTTGAGGTTGTCGGACACTGACCAAATAATGTGCGATCAGTGGGGTGTTTTATATTTTTAGTGCAGGATATCCTTAATTACTTATTACGTGCTAACTAAAGTGAGTAAGTGGTTATTATGACTCAGGTGTCTTTCTATGACAATCGAATTTGAGACGGAGCATGTTTGGATAATTCAGTATTCAAGATAGGGTTTGGATAGTTGGATTTCATTTTTATCTATTTAAACTATTAAAACAATAAAATAAAAAAAGCTAGCTAGCACATATGGAACAACTAAGGGTAAGAAAGACGTGGTTTGCCATGATTTAGTGTAACATTGGGTTATCGTAGTTATGTTGTTATGGCTTTAGTAATGATAAATTCCTATTTCTGGATGAGTTGTTTCCACGATCCTACCGCTTATCTAACACGAAGTAGATAAGGACATTACACTTGGATAGTGGATACAAAGTGTTATTTTAGCACTGGAAATTCTCCCAAATGCAATAACCAACTTAACTTGATAGTCATCGTCAAATCCTATTCCTCATTCTCAGGCATCAGAGATGTCTGTACGATAAATAGTTTGTGATGACGTATGAAGTTAAATTTCATTTGTTTTCTTTGGCACTTTGTAACCTAATTTAATGTTTCTCATAGTCTTAAAGTCCGCTAAGCAATCTTCTAAGACGTTACGCGATTTCGGTAACTTAAGATTTCGGCACTTAAGGAGTCGTAACCTAGACTTTTCACAAGGATATAAGAGTGCTATAAATGTAATTAGAGATACTAGGAATTTAAGTGCGTTAATGACCTGTGATTTTTGACGGTTATCCCTAATTTCACTAGTCATACTGTGCAGGTTCAGTTCGTGAATAGATGAGTGTGACAACCCTCAAAATATGGCAATTTCCGTACATTATATTTACGAGCATATTAGGCTAATTCCCTATTAAATTAAAGTGAATTCGTTTTTATCAAATAAAGTCTAGCACAAAGCCCGTGTTTGCATATGAGATGTACAAAAGTATGCATTGGTGATTATTGAAAATTTCATAAAATAATCGGTAGGAACCGAGATACTCGAACGTTAGTGATCTATTTTCGAAAATAACGTAAATCTATTCAATTATATAGTAGTTATTATTATGGTGATAATTATGCTAATGAATAAGCATAACAACCTTTGAAACCCAATTAACGTTCACGTGATCTAAGAAACGTGCAACGACAAAACTAAGTTGTGAATTTAATCGAACGAGGTATCAATAAATAATTGAACATTATTATAATTAATAGTAGTTAATTTCTATTATTATGCTAAGTTATTTCATAACGTCTCAAATAATCGATTCAACGATTATAAAAATTTAATTAACGTGAAAACGTAGAGATTTCGCGAATTGTAATAAATTAATTTTCGGAAACATACTTATGATACTGAAACGACTTATAATTAATCAAGTTACTATAAACTACTCTAATTACATCTAATCGACCTTAAATAACCTTAAACTACCTTAATTACACAATTAACACCTAAGTAATCAAGATTAACACCTAATGACTAAAATATCTAGACTTAATTTGATTTGGGTAATCACAAGTGGGCCCTCCCCTTGACCAAAAATCTGCCCAAACATCCTCCCATGGACCCCCTTGCCACTCCCTTGAAACATGCAAGACATGCACACCTTACTTCCATACCTTCTACACTTCCATCTCTTTGACTTAGCCTCATTTGGTCTTCATTTCTACACCAATTCACACACAAACTCTCTCCCTTTCTCTCCCTCTCAAAACCCACGAAAATCAGTAGCTCCCACCCCCATTTTTGTTGTTCAAACACTCTCCAAACAACCACCAATCATCCACCATACATCCACCTTTGAAACCCCTTGAACCACCATGCATCACCACCTCTAAAACGCTTCTTTTTGCTCTCATTTGACTCACAAAAACGTGCACACATCATCCTTCATTTCATTTCTAAGTAAAATAACTCAAAAACCCAAGGATTGGAAGCTAGGAGCTCATTCACAACAAGCACAACCTCCACTTTGCTCAAATTGCTCTTTTAGTGCATTGTAAGGAAGTTTTCACTATAAACTCTTTAGATCTCTTATTAAAATGCATATATGATAGTTGGAATATGTTTAGATGTTCACTCTTGCTAGAAATAAACTTAAAAATACGTATTTGTATGGTTTATAACAAAGTAATGCTAAAAAGAACCAAAACAAACTCTTAAACAACAATTTCAAAAACGGTAGAAACTTTGGTCGACTTTGGAGTTGCATAACTCAGTCGAATCTTAACGAAATTTAGTGTTTTCTGAGTCAGAATTAAGTTTAAATTGTTAGCTTTCCAACCCCACCGGTTTCATAATTTTTAGACAAGTATTGGTACCTCAAAACGTATTTTTAAACCAAGGTGTACAAACTGTTCTTAAAAGTCAGAAACTAACCCAACTTTGGAAGGTCATAACGTTCAAACCAAGGATCTAAATGAAGTGATTCTTTTTCATACAAGTCACATATTGTGTTAGCTTTCAAAGTAGTGTGATTACACTCTATGAAAGTAATTATAACTCCGTGTACAAACAGATATTTGACCAACTGTCCAGGAAGGGTACTGTTGGACCTTTGTGTAGTAATAAATAGGTTTGTACCCCTTAAACATGACCAAAAATCATGAACTTTATATTTATATAAAGCTAAGACATAGGGGAACATGTGGTAAAAATTTCATAAAAATCTAAGCTTTTTTGACTAGTCAAAATCGTAGCAAAAGAAGGACTAAAATTTGGACTAAAATGTAAAGATCCGTAATTATGAGGACTGAGATGTGGAAATCAATTAATAAAATAATATTATGATTTAATAAGTAGTTTAGAGTATAAAATATCGAGACTTGTACGGTTAAATATCGAAAGACCGAAACGTTGAGCTTAAAATGGGAAAATCTAAACTATGGGGATTAAAAGGGTGAGAATTGTAAGTAGTGGACTGTGATAGTAAAATTTGTAAATTAAAATATACTAAAGTGAAATCGATAGCTTAAATTATTAAAAACTTAAATTATACGGTCAAAATCGGAGAAGCCGTGGAGTTTAACCCAAACCGACAAAATATAATATACGAGGATTTAAAAATATAACTTTGAGAACTTTAGGGACTATTAGGAACTCTCAGGGAACTAAATTATAAAAATATACATCTCATTACGAAGAAGTGTATAAACCAAGAAATCGCGAAAACGGAATTATAACAAGTTAAATAGTAATATAACGATAAAGGTTATAAAAATGAATTATAAAGGTTATAACGATATTTGTATATATATATATATATGCATGTATAAGTATATATATATCGGCTAAGTATCACGAAGATATTATTAACATACGATTCCCGATTTAAAAGCCAATTAACAAGAATCATAAATCTTGAATCATATACGATCGAAACTATATATATAGCTTATAAGATTTATAATGCTATTAAAGACTATATATATATATTGAAAAATGTACATATATATATATATCTTCTAAGTATCATTATTACGTTATAGTAACGTACAACTAACGACTTGAAAGTCAATATAACGAAGTCGAGGACTTGAGACAATATACTATCGAGACAACGTATAAATAATGAATCGAAATCAATAATCTATATATTATGACTTGTAATATGTTAAAACGTTGACTTAAACGATTTTAGTGTTTTGAAAACTAATAAAGATCATAACGTGTCGCTTTCGCCTATAATGGCCTTACATGATATTCAAGTCGTCGATGGCATATTTAAACCTAGTTGAGTGAACAACTGGCATAGACTAACTATTGAGTTGTCTACATATATTAATTTAAAATCTTGCGTTTAGGGCGCTAAGAGACTTTGATTGGGCATTTTATATAAATTATTTTGCTAGCACGCTCAGACTCAGGTGAGTTCACAGCCCCACTTTTACTATTTTACTGTTTTTAACTTGGGGTGAAAACATATAACTGAATGTATGCAATTATTAAAACCTGACATTGTATCCTTATGAGCGGCTAAGTTGGATAAGTTGTAGTGCCGAAGGCCTAGCATGCAATACTATAACCATTAGTTAGATGACGCTAACCACTGAGTATACAGATAGTACTATCGGGTTTGACAAGCCCATCCCACGTATGTTTTAGATAGTCGCGCTAACTAGCGACCTAGTTCGCATGTTTTTGGGGACGTAGTATACTTAACCGGTCCAAGGAAAACGATTCATTTGTGTTGTGGTTCGGTTATAGGCTTAGTTCGGCATATTAACTCGACGGTTTAGCTAACCTTTGGGGGATTCGTAGTCAGAGATTTTATTGTTTTAAATTGAGAATAATCGCACAATAGGCCGTTGATGCCATTTTTGATCTATTGATGAAATGATTACTAAATGATGGTTTATGATCGAGTCATTAAACCTGTGAATTCACTCAACGTTCTGTTGACCTTTTATAAATATGTTTTTCAGGGGAATTAGCTATGCCGTAAGACACATGCATATTGGGACCGTACCTGCCACGATGAATTAGGATGCCATATATTGAATTAACACAATGGGATAAATTACATATTAATTGACTCGTAGTTTTATTTATGAAATCCCGAAACTCGCATTTTGTTGAAATGATGAATTCAATAATATTTCTCTTTTAACGGTTTAAATTACCGAAATGTTGTAAAACTATTATTGGCATCCTAATAATATAGATGTTCAGCGATAATCATACACTCTCAAGGTATTGTTATTTGATCACCGTCACGCCCCGAAAGCTTCCGCATGATTAACTATAAATGTCAAATTTGGGGGTGTGACAATGAGGGTATTACCTTTTCATGAAATCCTCTCGTTCCCAAGTATACTCAGGTCCGCGCTTAGAATTTCAACGAACTTTGACGATTGGAATTTTGCTTCGTCTTAAGCGTTTGACTTCCTTGTTAAGGATTATAGTCCGTTCTTTAGTGAAGTGTAAGCGATCGTCGATTTGGATTCCCTCTAGGGGTAGTGTAGGTTCCCTAAACCTTGATCAACGAGGTTATAACGTTTATCGAGTGCGGAATCCTCAAACAAACGTAACACTAATCAACAAGTAATACGAATATGGTAAAGAACACTTTTATTGAACGTAACAATCAATTACATTCAACGTAAGACAAAACCCTAACAAGTTATTAGAACTTGCTTCTATTCTGACTTGCAAACACATAAAATAATTGATTACATTCGAACATGAAAGAAATCTATATAAAAGACCTAAGTTCATACGGGCTGGACCCTACGAACTTGTCTGGTCACAGGTAAGTTCGTATGATCCTAAGTTCGTACGAACTTACAAACAAAGAACAAAAGTAAACTATTACAGAAAGACTTATTAGACTAACTATTACAAACTAGAAAGTTTTTGTCACCAAATATGTACCAACAGACTCCCCCTTGACAATGGCTCTAGTTTCTTGAGTCTTGATCTTGATTCTTGATCTTGATTCTTCATTCAGCTCAGTTGACTTCCTGCCCACAATCCTCTTTCTACACAAACTCTGACCACCTTCTGATATCTTCTGCCTTCATGTCTTCAACTATCTTTGAAGAGAATCTTGTTTACATGTAGCTTCATCAGATCATCTTTTGACAAGTTTACTAGATGTAAACTATCATACACTCTCAACAGCTCATTCCCATCAACATCTTCCATCACAGCTTCTGCTATCGTATTGTCAACATACCACCATTTAAGCTCAGTCAAAATATTATGTGGCATCTTCTTCAAAGGAACTCTTTTCAAACACTTAACTGGCTTATATATCATCTTCATCCACAGTTTGTTTGTAATTGGATCTATCTTTGTCAAATCTGGAACTCTTTTCCCTGCCTTCTGCTTTAACTCAACAAACTTGTTTGATCTTCCTTCACGCTTAACAATTCGTTCCATAGTTCTAGCGTAAGGATCTTCTCCCGGATTTATCAAATCTATCCAAGCCAGTTCTTTAAGTTTAATCTTCGGCAGTGAACTGAAAACCTTCAACTTATTTTCTAAGTATTGAATCCCATCATATCTCTTCAGTATGAATAGCTTCAGGTCGCTGTCATAAAACCAGCTTATGATGCCTTTCTTCAACTCTCCCGATCCTTTGACTTTGATAATCTCTTTGAATTTCAATTTAGGTTCCTTTTCGATCTTTTTAAACCACAAACTTCTTAACTCTGCACGAGATGGCTCTTTATTTCTCAATCACCATCAAGAATAGCATCATCTTCTGACTCTAATCTTTGACGATCTATCACATTTTCACTAGCTGCATCATCTATGACAACTTCAGTTACCAGTTGCTTAGTCACGACATGTTCATCTATATCAATATCAACGTCTGGTATAATCTCATCGTCGAACCTTTATTCAACAACTTCTTTAGGCAAAAGTTCTCCTTCCTCTAACTCAAACTCACTACTATCATACACATCTAGATTAAGAAGTGCTTCGATAGTCTCTGTCTCCGTCAGATTTACTGGAGTTTCCTTAGTACCACTCACTCCTTATTTTTTATTAGACTCCCCCTGAGCTTGTGCCACTAGTCTTCCAGTTGAAGAGCTTGGCAGCTCACCTTCTTTCGGTGCATTGGGATCATCGTCTCTGTCTTCATCCCTTTTCCTTCTTAGTTCATCACCCCTACATCCTGGTTTCTCCCCCTGAGTTGTCTGGCCCTTCAGACGGTAGAGAAGAATCTTATTATCCTGTACAATTTCTTCTAACTTGTCATTGTGCTCTACTAATTTCTCATTAAGAGTTGTCAAGTTATTAACAGAGATTTATTGACTCGCAACAACAGCAGTCAAGGTAGCAACCATATCCAATAAGCTTGATATCCAACCCTGGAGATTTAGAAATTTTTCGAGCTCTGAAAGATTGGCAGCAGGGTGTGACACCGGTGTTGTAGTCGGAGTGGGTAGAGGAGTGGGAGTGGTTGTAACCGATGGTTGTGGTGGTGGTGTTGGTGTTGGAATAGGCGTTGGAGCGGGTGTGGTGGATGTGGTAGTCACTGGTGGTGTAAAGGTAGTGGTGGTGGTTGGTGGAACATCAAGAGGCTCACGAATGACCACCCCAGTAGGACGTCTTCTTTTGGGCGCCCTAACCAATGGGGTGTCAAAATCATCATCAGCTTCATCTTGAAGAACATAATATGCGTCTTCAATCAGCTTCCGTTTACCTTTACTTTTCTTGCTGAGATGTGGAGCGAGAATCACACGTGACCCATGAAAAGCCAGTGTAGAAGGCTCCTCACTATCCGGATCACTCTCAGTCTCCTCCGGATCTCTCTCTAGACTTCTCATCACATCACCGATAGATGTTATTGCTTCATTAGCTCCGGTAGTATATGTCTCAATGTGGGCTAATCAGCCTCAACGTCAACCTGTGGACCAGTAACAAACGCATCCACCTTAGCTAACACATCCGTACTAGGCTCCCCCTGAAGGACATCTCCAACTATAGCTTCAATAGTATAACGATCAATGTGATGACTCTCCTGGGGTTGCTCTAACTGTCTAAGGATCTTATCAACCACTTCATGCTCTCTCGGAGCAGCAGCCTGTGGTGGAGTAGGAACCCTTTCTTTGTCCTCGGCCTGGGGCGCGTCCAACCACCCATCATTTAGTGGTGGAGTATAGTCAGCATTAAGTAAAGCCCCAAACAGTGGAGTAGCCTGAGGTCGCTCAGCAGCTGGACGTCTACTACTATGGCTGAGACAATGAACAAATATCTTCTTATCCACCGTTGAAAAATACACAACGGGATCGATAGCTGGCAGATTCGGTGCTAACCCATTGATAATCATCATCAAAAACCGTGGGTAGAGAAGAAACCGATCTTTGACACTGGCGCGTATCTGTTGAACCATTTCATCGAAGAAAAATTGCAAGAAGCAGTATGGTTTGTTGTACACAAGCGAAACCATTCCCGACTGCATCTTATGGTTCATCGTATCGAAACCCGCCTTCTTCGGACAAAAGGAAACCAGCAGTATATGCATAAGATACTGCCATTGGCCGAAAAGGTAGCTCTTAGTAAACTGACTGTGTGTGACATCACCAACGTATCCCATCCTCTGGAAAGTGCCAGCCCTGAGATCCAAGGAGTAAGAAGTTGGGCCATTTTCCTGAGCTTCAGTACCCAGTTAAAGAATAAGTCGTAGATATGCAGATGAAAACACGATATCTATATTTTCCACCCGAGTCCGAATGACCGGGGGATTATACTCACAGGCGAAAACCACCCTCGCCTAGAATTGACGGAGATAAGATATCCTCAGCGTCGGCGAATGGGAAAGAGCATAGTGTACTCTTGAGCACATCAGAAAAGTGAGAATGCCTCTATAGTGTTCGGTTGTCGGATCCTCAAGATCAAAGGAGATGGCCAAATTATGCTTACTGAAAAACTGTCGATCAGCCATACCTGCAAGAAAAACAAGCAAACACACCAAACATAGGCAATAATAAAGTTAAATAATCAAGTTAATCATTCTAAGAACCACTTGTGCGAATCAGATATGAGAAACATGATTTATTAATTTTATTTAAAAAGTTCATTTTTCAAACTTCATAAGTTCGTACGAACTTGACCAAAGTCAAGCTAGGTTCGCACAAGCTCATAACATGTTTTGTTAAGTCTTTTAACAGTTAAAACCCTATTCAGTACGTGACAGGCTATATTCACTCCTTCACCCCAGAAAATAACTAGAAGCTTTAAATCAGCCATCATGGTCGTTGCTGCTTCAATGAGTGTCCTGTTTTTCCGTTCTGCGACTCCATTTTGTTGTGGCTCGTAAGGTGCACTGAACAGATGTTGAATACCCTTGCTTAAGCAGTAGATGTTCAGCACTGAATTCTTGAACTTTGAACCATTGTCGCTACGGATTTTCTTGACTCCTCGACCATATTGATGTTGAACTTGAGTGAAGAATGTTATCAGCATCTGTGTTGTCTCATCCTTAGAACTCAAGAAGAACACCCATGAAAATCTCGAGTAGTCATCGGTACCCACTAGGCAGTAGTGTTTCCCTCCTATACTCCTCGCATTCACTGGACCGAATAAGTCCAAGTGAAGAAGTTCAAACGTCGTAGCAATGGAGTTATGAGTCTTAGACTTATGAGGTTTCTTGTGTTGTTTCCCTTTTTGACATGGCACACATTTGTCCTCTAGCCCGAAACTCTAACTGGGAGTCATTCCGGACTATATAGTTCATTTTCCAGAAGTGCAGGTGTGCCATCCTCCTACGCCATAACTGAGATTCTGTCTCTGAAGCCTTAGATAACAAGCATGTCGACGCCGTTGAATATTCAGCAACACTCATGTCCATTTCATAAGTGTCCTTCCTCACTGGTGCCCTCATAACTATCCATTCTTCTGGGATGACAAACCCCGGTTTCAGGATAAGTGCCTCTCTATCTGTGAAATGGACAGGATGTCCCTTATCACAAATCTGAGAAACATGTGAAATGGACAGGATAAGCTCCTCAACAAAGTTGACTTGCTCTAGTGTTATCTTCCCATTTGTAACATTTCCTGATCCCGTGATTTGTCCTCCCTTTGCTCCAGCAAAGTTTACGTGTCCCCTTTTCTTTTCCACGAAATCTACCATGATCTGCCTTTCCCCTGTCATGTTTCTAGAGCAACCGCTGTCTACGTACCACCAGTTAATGGCACGTCTAGTCAACTCCTGCGCTCAAGAAATACACATTAGTTATCGAGGGGGACCTAAGCCACGATGGTCTTCGGTCGTCCATTCTCCTCAAATGTGAACTCTTTCAACTACCCATCTCTCTTATCTTGAGACTTAGATGTAGATCTAACCTCAGTGGAATAAGTGTAATGTGAATTGTTATAATTCCTATTAGTATTATCCTGATTAGAACTATTTCGTTTGGGGGTTTGAAAACGTTGTGAAGTTTTCGACCTGATAGATTTTCCAGTAGTACTACCTGTGGCTGAAGTAGTGCTCCTTGGACTATCATCCATCAAGAACTTCACTAGTTGGAAACGAGGTTGAAATCTTTGAAATTTTGGCAGTTGTTTATCTCCCCCATTTCTAACCACGTTTTCAGCATTTTCCGTAATTTTGAGTTCGTTGCGAAAAATACTTGCCATTTTTTATTTACACTAGTTATCTTAGGTGTTTTAATTATTTTAGCCTGAGAACTACTAGCTTTAACATGTGATTGTTCTTTCTTCACTTGCGGTAGTTTGACTCCTATACTTTTGTTTGGAAAAACACTTGCCACGTGCCCTTTTGATGGCACACGAAGCACGAATGTTTTACCAAAGCTTTCTTAGGAGCTTTGGTATTGGTTTGGTTTTCCAAATTACTAGAAGTCAGAGAAGACACCTGTTCTATTTGGATCTACAAATTCAACAATTGCTTTAGACTCCTCTTTTTTTGAGTTTACTGCCATTACACCCTTACTTTCAAATGACACTTTCTTTTTCAGGTTTGGTTTAGGTGTCGTGGAAGTCTTAGTAAGTATTGATCCTTTTTCATTATTTACAGTCTCAGCTTTCTTGGACTTAGGTGACTCAGTACTATTTACCAAGTCAGGAACTGCTGAGGCAATGGTAGAATCAACACCTGTTGACATCTCAGGTTCAGTTGTTAAGTATGTGTAAATAGGATTATACGGTGTTGGGACTTCAGTATATCCCATACCACGATGGTCTCCTAGCTGTTTTCCAACTGTTAACAGAGTGTCTAAGGTTTCAACTGAGAATCTTCTAAGTTCAGTTTTCCTATTAAGATCTGCAATTCGAACCCTAGCATCTGCTAAATCTTTTTCTTTCTCTGAAGTGTTCCTAGTTAAGTCGGATACATGTTCTCGAGCCAAATCAATTATTTGACTCTACTCGTTAACTGTATCCCTTAATTTTTTAATATCTTCATTATCAGATTTCGACTTAACTATTAACTCAGAGTTTCTCTGTTTTAATGCTGCATTTTCTTTCTATAAGTAGTTAAGCTGAGTTGTCATCAAGTTAGATGATTCTATCAATTTCTCAGCTTCTCCTGCAAGGTTAGTACATAATAAGCAGGCATTAACTACAGAGTCCAAATTCAATAATACCTTATGTAGGACCGCTAAGTGACAGATCTTAAGCAAATCAATATTCAATAGCTAGTGAGCGGAAATCAAAAGCTAAACACAAGTACGTGTAATCACAAACACAAGCAATATTGTATTATGAATAATAATCAAAGATTGAATACAATACTGACCACAATAGGAGAAACACACCCAAAAGTTCTCTGGAATTCGGATTAGCAAAAGTCACTCGAACTAAAACCCTAATTAGGTATTTATACTCTTACCTAATCAGCTAGGCGATATTGCTGATATCGCCTAGGCGATATGACTAATATCGCACATGCGATATTAATGATATCGCAGGTTACATAAGGAACTACACTAAACAATTTACAACTCAAAACCTAGACCAAGTGACAGACACACTAATGTACCAACACCTTATGCTTTTCAGCATCTATATTAGCCATATACGCGATGAAGTCCTTTGTACTCATTGTGTCAGTTGTTTCCAGCCATAAAACTCTGGTCCCTGAAGCAGGTACTACTCTTTCAACTTTATGCTCTTCCTCATCCTCTATATCAGTGATTACCAGACCATCCCTCTGATCACCGTCTATCGAGGCCATGAATGCCTGAGGTTCTTCAGCAAAAGTATTCCAATCATATGAATCATCTTGAGATTGAACGACCAAAGCTCTGGATTTTGAGGAATTTTCGGAGTTTGAATCACTATTAGTGGTTTCTTGAGAGGAATAACTTGGTCGCTCCTAGTTCGTTGTTTACTCTCTCTTTGGTCTCTGACATTCTCTTGCAAAGTCTCCAAAATCATCACAGTTATAACACTTCACTTTAGTCTTGTCAAAACTAACCTGATTGCCCACAAATTTCCTACTAGTGCGATTGACAAACCTCTACACTCTCCTAGTTACAATGGCCATTTGCCACTGTAAATCTATTTCTTCTAAATCATCAGGATCTACTTGATCAAAATCTTCAGTTAACATAGCGGTATCCGTGATCCTTCCCTTATTGAAGTTCTCTTGAGTGGCAACAAATGATGCTAGAAGAGACACCTGCTCCTCAGCTGACTTTATGCTCATTGACATAGACTTCAACCCTTTAGTTATTCCAGATGGTTGGGTTCTAACTATGCCCGAATCCCCGATGAGGCAATATAGCAAACCTTGCTTCCAGAATTTCTCAAGGCATCGTCTGTATCGGCTTCCCCTGTGAAGAACGTTATGACCCCATTACCTGTACTTGTTGATGCAGCAAAATCAGACTACTTCCCGTGATATACACTTGGATCTTGAACCTGATCAGATCCAGTCTCTTTCTTTTGCATATTCAGATCATAGACTCTCAGCTTCCCAAATACTTCATCAACCGTTAAGGTCTCATACTCTCTGCTTTCTTTTATCATCAGAGTATATATGTCCCATTTAGGAGGTAACGCCTCTAGCAGTTTATTATTCTTCACGGTGTCAGTATAGGGCGGTCCAATATTGTTCATCTCTATCATCAGATGATAGTATCTAGTGATAATATCCTCTAATGATTCAGATTTCAAATGCTTAAAAACATAGAATTGTTTAGTAAGCAAATCTGAACGACTTTCTTTTATCTATTCATTTCCTTCAAATCTCTTCTCCAAAGCTAACCAAAGCTCTCTAGAAGAGTTGTATTTTTTGAAGGTGTGCTTTATCTATTCATTTCCTTTAGATAAAACTTTGTTTTCAGCCTCATACATTTTACGGTCTTCTTCCTTCATAGTCGAATATGAATAAACTTTTAATTTTCCTTCGAATTCGTATGTTGGAAAATCATACCCGTTGTTGATACAAATCCACATTTTAACGTCATTATATCTAGCAAATGACTCAAACCGATCTTTCCACCAAAAGTAATCCTCAGATTTTAGTAACTTTGGTGGTGAAGCAGATTTTCCCACTTCCTGATCCATCTCTATCATTTTACTTAAACTTGACATCGTATCGGAATATGTACGAACTTGTCTTATAAGTTCGTAGAAACAATATCTTTTTAACTTCGTACGAACTTGTCAGTTAAGTTCGAACAGAAGTCAAATTTGGTCAATATGAACTTGAGCTAAGTTCGAAAACCTGGTCAAAGAACTTGGTCAAACGAACTTGAGGTAAGTTCGTAGATTCAAGTTCGTACGAACTTACAGCTTGTAGGTTCGTAGGATACTGTATAGGTTCGTACGATCAATCTGATCAACCCTAATTCGTAAAAACCGAATCTAAGCTCTGTTAAAATCGATGATTAAACGTAAAAATCAATGATTAAACGTCCAAGTCTTCCGTATTCTCTCGTTCTTTAATGTTTTAAATCCTGAACCTTAAATAAATCAATGTTTATCGGAGTTCTAATACCACTTGCAGGTTCCCTAAACCTGGATCCACGAGGTTATAACGTTTATCGAGTGCGGTGTTAAACATATTCAACTAATATTATGATTAATGATTGAGAGAGTTTTACTTGGAATGATTTTACAAGGTAACTGTTATAAATGTTTAAGTTTAGCTACCTATTTTTACTATAGAAGCTAATCACATGATTAATCACTAAACAAGGTTTACAATCTATATATTTTAATACCTAACAATCTCCCCCTGATTGTAAACTTTGCTTGGATAGTCTTCAATTCAGATATGTATCTTTTAAGCTTGAACTTCGAGAATCTTTAGTAAACTGAAAAACATGTTGAAGCACACTTTTTGATAATCTTGCCTCAGCTTTTATCTTTGAAGTTAATTCTCGAAGATAATTTGAAGACAAATCCTTTTCTTGATCTTCAACGGAAACTTCGAATCTTGAATGTGTTGTTGGAATATTTATCTTGAAAGCTTACTCTTTGAAAGCACCTTTTCTTTATCTTAATCCTGAAAGTATATTCCACTTGGTTGTTGCCGATGAATCCTCTTTGAACTAATTGATTCCAATGTATGAAAGATTTATGATTTGATCTTTGAAATTTTGATCTTTCGTTAATACTTTTAAAGCTTCTCTTCTATTTCTCCCCCTCAAATCAATAATATTTTCATCTTCTAAAGCCTTTTCAACTTCTAATTCAAACCTTTTCATATTCTGACTTGTTCCCCCTTAAACAAATTATCTTTTCCCAAACTTGTAGAAAGATGATATTAGTTGTTCATTGAAGCTTTATCTTTCATTAAACATATTATCTTCAAAATACAAACTCTTTTCTTCACTTATCTTCAAATACTAACTCTTTTCTTTACTATCTTCAAACACTAATTCTTTTCTCCCCCTTCATGATGATTATAATACATCATGAGCATCATGAATATGGTGTAGCACAGGGTGTTTGAAGAATAGTAGACTCCATTAAACCATCGGAGCAACAAACTTTCAAGAACATTCCGTTGAATGTTGTATCTTTAAAAGAAGCGTCATATGGTACAAATCTGATACTTGCTTAAAATACTATCAAATCAATAATCTCGAGATAATGATGCAGAAAATGATAGTAAACTTCAAGTAAGCATCAATTTTGTAACCATTTGGGTTAGACAACTATTTACTTGGGTAAATCAAGAAAAAGTTGTTTGTATTTTCAGAAAACACATTTCTGAAAAACACTATAACTCCTGGATCACATAGATTACCAGTTTACACATCAATTGAAAACATTAAATGAATCAACTAAGTGACCTACTTTCAATGTTGGCGTTGATGTTTGCATTGGTAGGATTTCCATTCAGTCATTGTGGAATACCATTTTAGGTATCACTATGAATGTTCCGGCATTATCACATAGATATGCATAATCTCACTTAGACATGGTGTGTAAAAATACACTTTGTGTCCTAAAACTATTTTTATATCATTAGGCTCTAGACTCAATAAGTGCATGACATGAAGTCAGGGACTGGAGCAGATTGTACTCTTGTTTTAATATTAACAATCTCCAAACGAGATGTCAATAGAGTATGTGTTAAATCTCCGTGAGAAATTGAAACAGGGATGTTGGATCTAATCTAGTGATTTGGACGTGAATTGATTGAAAACCGAATGTATGTATACGTATGTATATGTAAGTATATGAACGAGTAATCAAATGATTATGTATTGCTATTAAGAATCAGTTACAAGCTCCCAATCTCTCTTTGAATATGATACACAAACGCACATACAATTTCTCTCTAGTTCAACAACATACAAATGAAAGTCTGAGTTCTGTATTTATACTGCCTTTGTACCTGCGACTTTGTGACTACGACTTTGTGACTGCAACTTTGTGACTGCGACTTTAACTGAACCTGCGACTTTATATTAAAGTCGCATTTAGTGTAATTGCGACACTAACTTAAAGTCGCACTTTGTGTCGCAGGACCAGTTTTCACTTACAAATGCAAATCCTAATTTTATATCTAACAATCTCCCCCTAGGATTTAACATCTTGTATTTCTTGAATATCTTCTTTGAAGTTAATATTCTTTTGAAGTCTTTGAAGATCTTTCTTCCTCTTTTCTTGGATTCAGCTTTTTGTCTTATATCTTTTATTTATATGTCTTTGACATGGAGAAATAGAACTTTCTTTTGAGTTCTAGTCTTCTCTTTCCTCTTTAATCTTTTCTTCACATACGTTTTGTTGACTTTGAACTTCTTCTCTTGTGTACTCTGTTGGGACATGTTTTGTGACAACAGATCTAGCTTGAAATAGGACTGGTATAATTATTATCAAGTTTGTAAATTGGTTTAGATTTATAAATATATGATATTAGTTTGTTATTATTATTTGTTAAATATAACAATATTAGTCAAGTAACGAATATAAACTAAAGTCTTAATTGCGAATTGAGAACTCAAGTCGCAAGTCTTAAGATGAGATCTCAACTCGCAATGCTATCTCAACTCGCAAGTTATTGTCCTACGAGATGAGATCTGGTTTCGCAGGATTTCTATTGCGAACTGAGATCTGGGCTCGCAACCCATCTGGACTCGCAAGGCCTATGGGTTTCCTTTTTCTTTTAACCCTTTCACACAATCCTCACTCAACCTTTCACAATTTTCAACTCCTCCCTCTTTTGCATTTGACATGATTGAAAGTATGCTGATCTGCACTTTAATCTCCACCAACCCTCTCACTTAGACCCAATATACCCTCACATCCTAAATATTTTGGAAGGTGGCTCCTGTGGTAGATCCATCCGGCTCTGGTGGATCGTAGGAGATATTTGAAATCTATAACACTCAGTGCAGATATCAGCATATGCCACAACTTTGATCATTAATTGATCATCACACCATGATATTGTGATTTTGGAATTACATCGATTTAGATGTCTTCGGTATGATTTTCCTCCAAGAGTATAAGAACCAAAATCATTTGAAAATCTTTCAAAGTGTTTGATAATAATAAAGATGTTAACACTTGAAAGTTGTGATCTTTAAACACACTCCCCCTTAACATATGCAACATATGAAGGTGAGTTGTCACTTTTGAGCTCTTTCAATTATAACGGGTTTGAACTGAAATGTTCAGAAACCATTTTCATTTGAAGAACGAGTTATGAACCGATTTGTTCCAGGTGATTGAGATATCTTAGAGTGCCTCTTGGCCTTTTGCAAAGAATAATTGGTAAACTGTGATATCTTTTTCGATAGGGGTTTGGAAGACTTATCTGTTGTGACAACCGTCAAAAATCTCAGGTCATTAACGAACTTAAATTCCTAGTCTATCTAATTTCGTTTACAACACTCAAAAATACTAGTGAAAAGTCTAGGTTACGACTCCTTAAGTACTGAAACCGTAAGTTACCGAAATCGCGTAACGTTTTAGGAGATTGCTTAGCAGACTTTAAGACCGTAAACCACATTAAATTAGGTTAGAAAGTGCCAAAGAAAACAAATGAAACTTAATTTAATTCATCAACACAAAATATTTATCGTATCGCAAAAACCAGAATTTAATCGGAAATTCCATAACTCGGTTAACGCAACAGGAAACCGCACGGTTAACCCGCGAATACCAACCGTAAACGAATTAACTACCTTATGATGAAAATTATAAACTTATGAAATAAAGTTTTACAACTCAAACTTTAACTCTCAAAACATCACAATTAAACTTCACATCTTATACAACCTTACACAATTTAATTATTTAACAAGTTAATTTTTATTTCTTTACATTTAACAAAATTAAAATGAGTAAATAACCCCTCCACCACCAAAAATCTGCAGCCCTCCCATGTCTTACCCACTAACAACCTCCACTAACTCAATTTGATTCCATGCAAGACATATACACTTACACACTCTTTCACTTTCATCATTTCCTCTCTTTTCTCTCAAGAAAACACACACAAACACTCTCAAAACACACACTAAACTCCAGAATTTCCGGCCCCCTTTTCATCTTTAAATTACCATTTCAAAGGTGTTCTTACACTAATACAAGATATTTAAGGTATTACCACTCATCCTAGCTTCCATTTCCTTCTTTTACTATGTTTATTTCATGGATTTCATGCCTTTTTTCATGGCTTAAATCCTCATGCAAGGTTTGATGGTTTGTAGGTTATACCTTATACACAATCATGTGTAAAAGAAGGGTAACCTATGATCAAACCAAAAATCAAACCGAAAAAGTCAACTTTTTGATGTTATTGTATCTATTTTCATGTTCTTGCTAGTTTGAATGGATTAAATTGCTAAAATATGTTTATGTTTATGTAAAATACATGTTCATGCATAAAAGACAAGGCCTCAATCATTGGATGAGGTCTAAAAATCGTTTGGTGGTGAAAACACACCAAAAGATCACTTTTGCCTTCTATGTAATATGTCCAGATTTTGACCCTACTTTGATCGACCATAACTCAGTCAATAATGGTCCAAAAATCTTGATTTTTCTTCTAGAATTTAGCTTAATGTCTTATCTTTTAAACCCCACTGGTCTCACTCAAATCCATTGAGTATTCGACCTCCAAATGTATCACACAAAACTGATGCGCAAACAGCAACCTTCCTGTGAGCATTTTTGTTGTGATACATGTTCATGGGACTTAAGGTGTTCAATAAATCTAAAAAAAACTTGTTTTTAGATTCCTAAAAAGTGCATCTAAGTAGAATAACAAGATAGTGATTTATCTTGTTGATCTCATATTTTTAGAAAATGCATGAACATTTTGCATTGTTGTAATCTTGTAAATTTTAAATACTTGTGTGTGATGATTCAAAAATACATAAGTGTTAGGTAAAATGTGTTAAAATTTTGGGGATTATTTTTCTCACTAACTAGATCATGAAAAGAGTTTAGAAAATAAAAATGAGAATTTTTGGAAAAACATAAGTATTTTTCCAAAATTAATGCAAATGAAGCCTATGAAAGGTGAAATAATCATGAAAATTACTTTTGAACGCCAAATAATTTTGGGAAAACTTCAGTGTCATTTTCCCCAGAAAATGACACTATCCTCAAAATTTCACACTCTTTGGAGGTGTTTTGATATACTTTCCGATTTACGTCTCGTTAAAACACATAATGTTGGGAACCGAAGTTCCAGTCCTCAAAATGACTTGAAAATTTTACACAAATCTAAAAATGGGTAAAAACTGATTTGGTAAAAGTTCCAGAATTTTTCGTGAATAATTACTATTTTTCGCATATTTATCCAACTTTTTTAGACATAAAATGATTATAAATAATCCATAAGTTTAAAAATCCCCAAATTTTCACAGAAAATTTGTGAACTATATTTCATGTTTCATACAAAGTTTGGTAATTTTTAGATGTTGTATACATATATTTCCATTATTTTGTTCACAACTCGAACAATTACCGGTAACGTAAATTAAATGGAAATTCCAAACTTAATGGCACTTTGTAATTTAATTAACTAGCTAAGCAATCCTAACAAACCATATTAGTTGAGAAACTAATTAGAAACCTTGTGTTGTTAGGACTTGGATATTAGTCAGACCCGATCAACACGCGCATACATCCATCTATACGCTCACGCTCGAACTGTGAGTTTCATAGCCCCTATTTTTAAACGCTTTGATATGTTTTGGGGTGAGAATACATGCTTTTTCTTTTGTGGTTACAAGTAAATATAAACTGTTACGTATTGCATAAGTTTCCACTATTCAAATTATATGGGCCTCTATCATGAATTGTTAGTTATGGACTTAAACGCGAATATTGTGAATAGATCATTGGGTTGACACCCCCGTCCGGGTTGGTCGCGCCAACACGAAAAACGGACGCATAATCATTTGACCCACTATGAGTGTTGTGAATAGAACACTTGCGAGGCAACTAAATTGTTAAGGTTTCAATTCATGAGCTTATGGCAATAGTAATACACTTTGATATTGTGGTAAGACAAAATAACTTGAAATCTCGTAACCATGGGTCTACTTTACAAATGCTTACACCTATGAACTCACCAACTTTATGTTGACGTATTTTAACATGTATTCTCAGGTAACTAAGGCGCTATGTAGTTGTGCCGTTGTGTCACACTTTTTGTTGTAGGAGTTGCATTCACTTGGAAGGACATAACATGAACTTTGTCAATTTGAATCAAGCTAGTTATTCGTTAAAGTTTGTAATGGTGTTGCTAAGACTATGTAATTTAACGATGTTGTTTAGCGACTCTCTTAGAAGTCGTTCATTTTAATCTTTGTTCGTGATCCGCGCACGTCGCGCCCCCACAAGAAATGGGGGTGTGACAGATTGGTATCAGAGCCAAGGTTATAGTGAACTAGGTTGCATTAGTGGGTCTAGACTATAACCATTAAGATAGCGTTCCTTCCAAGTATGAGTAGTTCGGGTGTTGTATCCTTCGAATTTAATTTAACATAGCTTATCAACTATGTACAATTAAAGGTGAAGCGATGCAAGACCGGAAGCTGATATAGGAATAAGTACGTGTCGTAGAACTCATTTAAGTTAGTACAATTCGTTTAAGTGTGCTTAGTACCTTCATATGCTTAGAGTTGATATACCTCTAGGAATTAAATTTTTTTTGGTAGTCTTATCACGTAGCGTTTCTCAATCCACGATGCTGGATCAGCAAACGGTTCCGGTTACGTCACTAGTCGAACCAGGACTAACCCGCCTAACACAATACCCGAGGAAGAGGAACCCTCGATGGAGATCGAATCCACACGCGACGTAAGCGATTATATACGTCACCGACGCCCGTTTTACCCCAACCACCTCTTTATGGCCTGCGTACGAGAGTCACGACATGTAAGAGCATCGCCATACCCACCTGAGTATCTTTAGGAACGCCACGACCAGCAGCCGCAAAACCCCCGAGAGTTGTTTTCCGGAATCCCGAAATCACGAGACCCTAGTATGACCTTCACGATAGCATGTACTATGGATGCCATAACCGCCGAGCTTCAAATTCAGCAACTAAGAAGTGCCCATCAGAGATAGTTTATGGCAGATGCGATGGAATTTGATAGAAAAACAGACTCATTGCACGATCAACGCTTTGAAAACCAATTTTAGACACGAAATAACTGGCGACACTTCAAGAGTATCATCAGACACCAGTGGTACCCCATCCAGTTTCCCCAAGGACCGTACATTAGGCATGCGGCCAGAAATAGAGTTCCGATACTGAGGAGAGTGTCGATGGCACTGCCGCCTCAGGAAACTAGTGAGATACCACGGGAGGTCATAGGAACGTCAGTAAGGCCCACGTTTGGCTTATCTTGGGAGGAAGTGCAAAGAATCCGGTACATGACCTTAGAGCTCCGTAACTGCCAAATGGGGGATAGGTGGTCACCAACACCACCGGATAAGTAGCTTGACTGAGAGGACTGAGCAGCTGTCGTAGTATGCAGCCTGAGCTTGGGAAGCAACGAGTGAAGCGAGGAACATTATGTCGCACCCCCAAGACGCGTGGCAGCGGAAGGTATGGGGTGTCATGGGGGCGCCGACCAAATCAAATATCACAACACAAGAGTTACAACAAACGACCTCTATATGAGACGTTTTCAAAAATCATTACATTACAAACTTAAAAGTGTTTACATAAAAGCTAGGAGTTCGCATCCGATTCGTAGAATCACATAACTATTATTACAAAATATAGTAAATGCAATCTAATTCCTTGGTTGTTTCAAAATATGCGACTCGAGCTATTGCTTCCAAAGCATCCTACTGCGGCTGGTCACCTGAGAATACATACTAAAAGAGTCAACATAAAGTTGGTGAGCTCATAGGTTTGAAAACAATTGATATTACATTATATGGAACGTGTGGAACAAAAGATTTCCTGTTTGTATCATCCAACAATGATAGTAATGTATTAAAAAAATGTAAAAGAGGTGTATGTTGTTGCCATGAGCCCATAGTTCGAACTTAACTGTGGTGTCGGGTCACAATCAAGTGCCACGATCGTGGTGCCTCCCGGCGAGTGCCTAATCCAACACTCGTAAGAACAAATGATAATGCGTCCGTTTGACCAGTTAGCGCGACTAACCCGGACGGGGGAGTCAATCCCAAATAGTACTATTCATTAACATTCACGCTATATCGATACTAACAAACTATGTGTGGGGGACTTTCAGGATTAGTTAAATAACTCATGCAACCAATATATCGTGTTTTGTACTTGCGTTCACATAAAATAGCGGTTGTTAAAAGCAGTTGTATGTATTCTCACCCCTGAGTGGAAATAGTAGAAAAAGGGGCTATGAGACTCACCTGAGATTAGCCTGTTACTTAGCAAATAACAAGTAGCAAGCAATTCGTGTTCCCAATAGTAATCTTCTAACGCCCTAGACGTATAAGATTGTGTAAGTAGATGTCTCAAAAGACCATCTATAGTGATTGTATAAGTGGAGGGTTAATGTCCACTTATAAGTTAGTAGTTCACTTAACTAGTATGTCCGTTCTTGTTTACTTATTGAAAGACGTGTACGAAACGTTGGTGAAAGTTTGTGAAAACATAATGTTGATTAGAGTAGTATGTGGGTGGAACCCACGAATGACAGGAGTCCGGGGGCAGCGCCCCTGGTGACGGGGTCCAAGGGGTGGCAACCCCTGGTGGGGTCCAAGGGGCAAGGCCCCTGGCTGGGGTCGAGCTACATCTCTTTAGTAAAAATGCTTTGATTCTGGGTTTTTAGCGACACAAGGCTTGTGTCGCTAATGTGATCTTGGCGACACAATACTAGTGTCGCAAGTGTGATTTAGGCGACACAATATTAGTGTCGCAGAGGTGACAGTTCAAATGTTATAGCGACACAAGGGTTGTGTCGCAAAATGTGACGGTTCAATGCTATAGCGACACAAGGGTTGTGTCGCAAAATGTGACGGTTCAATGCTATAGCGACAGAAGGGTTGTGTCGCAAAATGTGACGGTTCAATGCTATAGCAACACAAGGGTTGTGTCGCAAAATGTGACGGTTCAATGATATAGCGACACAAGGGTTGTGTCGCAAAATGTGACGGTTCAATGCTATAGCGACACAAGGCTAGTGTCGCTAATGACTACTGGGCTTCTGCGACACAGGGTCAGAAACAAATCAGTTTTTCCAATTTTATTTCATAATCTAAATTTTCGAGAAAAAATCCAAGAAAAATATATGTTGTTTCTTATTATGTTAGGTACTTAAAATAATTTTTATAGAATTTTTAGACGAGTTTAAGTATTTATAAAAATTATGGATTCTCTCAAGGGTCAAAAAGTAGCCAATCAGGAGACATGCAAGGTGATTGAGTTTCTGGGCAGAATGCGTGCACATTTGGGACAAAGTCATCTCTACCACTATTATTCTTAACACAATTTCTGAAGTTTTGGCGTTGGTTTCAAGTCGTTTGAACATGTAAATCTCGAGTTATGACTAAAACAATAAGGGACAAATTTCTGCCTTTTTACCCAGCTTGCCTACATGTTGTTGTAAAAATTATTTCGGGTATCAAACGAGCTCCAAAAATTATGAGACCAGTGGAAAATGAAAGATAACTTCTTAAAATTAATTTTAGCCTTTTGAATCGTTGATTTTGGTCAAGTTTTGAAGTAGATATCACCTCCCAAAGTTGGACAAATTTTCTGGCCGGATTGCATGCAAAGTTCTTGCATGTTTAAAGTTATGAAAAACGATTTTTATGTATTCTTTTGGACATATATTAGTTAAGTGATCACTTTAACATGTTTAAAGGTGAATTACAAGTATTATAAAAGAGTTATATGTTCTTACAAGATTGAAAACGGATTGAAATGGAGAGGAAGGTGAGGAAAGAGCTTGATTTCTTGACTTTTCTTTGAAATTATGGTGGCGGCTTGTGGTGGTGGAGTGGTGGTTGGTGGTGGTGATGAGGTGGTGGAAAGATGGCAGATTTTAGAGAGAGAGAGAGAGTTGAGAGTGTAGAGAGAAGGAGGAGAGAATTGGTGTGGGTTGTGTGTGTGAAATGAGGTGTAGGGGAGGTGTTTTGTGGGGTGGGCTTGGGCTTATTTGGGGTGGGCTTCTTGGATCAGCCCAAGCCAAATTGGGCCTGGCCCAAAAGTGTTTCGGGCTCGTGACTCGTTTTCTAGACTTCGTGTTTTGTTCCCCGTTCGTTTAAACGTTAATTTGCGGTTTAAAAAGTTGATAATTTACGTCGAGCTTTTGTATATACTTTTAAATTTGTGAATAATATTCGGGATAAGTAAGTATTCTTAAATTATTAAATTGAGTTACAAAAGTATATTTCTGGTGTCAATCGGGTGTCGGGCTCGGTTTGCGCGTTTTTGTCGCGTTTGATACGGTTTAAACAAAACGTCAAAGTTTTTCGTGTATTAGTATTGAAAATAATAATATAAGGTATATAACCACCATTTTAACTATAAATATGATTACGTTATCTATGGAAAGTTTTCACCAACGTCGTATAAATAGTCGGACCACGTCCGGTTGTTTCGCGTAATTACGAAAAATTACGAAGGTGTAATTCAAACAATTACGTAAGTGTACATACACATATATACAAATAGTTGCAAATAATCACAAGTACTTAGCCTAATACAGAACTAAATACACGAAATTTGAGTTCTAGTTTAAGGTAATCATTACCCTAAAGGGTCGGGTGTCACACATTACTAGAAGGATGATGATGCTATCCTTGTTACTGGGAGGACTTGTGTCGCTCACATTAGCGATGTTTATCTTGAGTGCTATGTTCCGGGGTTAGAGATAATATAAGTGCTTAGTGACAAAAACTTAAATTGTTAAAAAATTTTGTACATCCTAAAACGTTTTAGCGGCGTTGAAATTAAAACTTTTGTGCTAATATTTTGTTAAAAAAAAAAAAAAAGAAGAAGAAGAAAGACTATTACGTTGCACGTCTTATACAAAAACCGTGTAGGGAGTGCTGGTTTAAAATAATAAAAATCTTTTGACATTTTGTTTATAAACGATTATTATTATTACAAATCTCAAGTTTTGAGCTATATCTTACGTGAAAATCTTTAAGGTCAAGTTCGTATAACAAGAAAAATATTTATTTTGTCACTAATATTGAGACGCGCTGTCATAGGAAATGGCAGGCCTCATTGTAAGTCCGTATGTATAGGATCGATAACGAGGTTATCTTTAGGTATTAAGGTGCGGAATCCCTCAATACTAAGTTATAGGATCTATAACGATTTGATTCACAATTAATTGGTGAATCGGAATACTAATACGCTTTGTATTGATTATCAAGAGTGTTGAACGATCAATACCGAGCCTTTAGATTGCTGAAAAGTCTCTGGAACAATAACAATTTCGTATCTGAATAATTGGAAGAGTTAATTAGGTTTAAACCCTAATTTGTATATATAACCGTCTCAGTTCGCGGGTCATGGGCTTCTGCGAACTGACTCAGTTCACAGCCCACTTTGGCCCAGCGAACTGACTCGGTTCGCAGTCCATAATTGACTTGCGAACTGACTCGGTTCGCGGTCAACTATGGTCAACATTTTTCAGCATTTGAATATTATACTCTAAAATGTTTACCAACCAATATTTTTCATTTACAATTCAAAACCAATGTACAAACTTGATTACGACTAATAAAAGTCCTATTACAAGCTAGAGAGTCCTATTACAAGCTAGATTTGTTGTCACAAAACATGTCTCAACATCCTATTCTCGTGCAATTCAAGGACAAAATTCGCTTTTGGAAGAAGCGAGCAAATTATCTGAAAGGAAACCCTAATTCTTGGATCATGAAAAGGTGTCAACGAGTCACAGAAGACATAGTGATCTACGTTGCATCACCCTGTTACAGAGACCTGCTCATGCCACGTTATTCCACGATCCAGACTTCGATTAGCCTAGAAGTAGAAAGCATCTCAAATATATATATGTACGTAAGAAAAAGCATTGAGACGTAGATAAGGAGGAAGACCTTGATCAGTTTTGTAACATGCGTCTCAAAACTTTGTATAATGCTCAATGCATCCATGTATATATATAGAAGTTCATTATCCTTCTACTTGCAGGACAACAATCTAACTTATTGAGTGCCATTTCAAATGGACAAATATTAAGGCACAAAAGCAAATATGGTAAACAATCGAAAGGCTGAAGGCCAAACGATAAGAAGATCATTAATAAGTCGAATACAAACCCGAAATCGATCAGGAACTTCGCGATCACCACTACAGAACCAAAACGATACACTGGCCCTCACCCGAGGTGCAATAAGTATAGATTCATTCATGAGGGAGATAGTGCCTGACTGCACCCTAAATCTAGAAATGAACTATTCAACATCAACTTAATTCCGATTAAGCTGGTAAGCTTTGACGCAGTAGTTGGCATGGACTGGCTAGCTAAAAATCATGCGAACATAGGGTGTCACGATAAGTTGATAAGGATACCCTTACGAGAAAATGAAACACTCATCGTACACGGAGATAAGCCTGGAAGAAGCTTGAAGATGGTGTCATCCATGAAAAATTCGCAAATACCTGAGGAAGGAGTATCTTGTTATCCTGGCACACGTAGTCGAGAAAGAGTTTGTTGGGACATGTTTTGTGACAACAGATCTAGCTTGTAATAGGACTGGTGTAATTATTATCAAGTTTGTTCATTGGTTTAGATTTGTAAATATATGATATTAGTTTGTTATTATTATTTGTTAAATATAACAATATTAGTCAAGTAACGAATACAAAGTAAAGTCTAAATTGCGAATTGAGAACTCAAGTCGCAAGTCCTAAGACTTACGAGATGAGATCTCAACTCGCAATGCTATCTCAAGTCGCAAGTTATTGTCCTGCGAGATGAGATCTGGATTCACAGGTTCTATACATTGCGAGCTGAGATATGGGCTCGCAACCCATCTAGACTCGCAAGGCCCATGGGCTGCGAGTTGAGTCAACTCGCAAAGCCCATGGCCTGCGAGTTGAAATGGATATAAATAGAAATGTTTAGATCATTTCTTGGTATCCGTGCCTTACATCACTCTCAGCATTAATTACACACACACCTCGTTTTCTGTGCCCAAAAATTATTATTATATTAAAGGCTAGGTTTTGAAGGATTAACACTAGTTAATTATCAAAACAAAGTCCTTTAATTAATAGATAAGTTATATAAACTTTAATCAAACGTATTGAGGGATTCCGCACCTCAATACTTTAAGATAACGTTGTTACCGAACCAATATCTAGTGACTTTCAATTAGTATTAGAGCTTTCGGGCTAAGATATTGTGGTTTCAAGATTTTAGTTTATATAACTAGTGATTTTGGGTTGTTTTTAGTGCTCTAAGTACTCTTTACAGCCAAAAATTAATCTCTGGACACTTTGTGGTTTTCACAGCCGTTTCTCGAGTTGAGATTAGGGTTGCAGCTGTTATCTGTGAACTGAGTTTCTCTGCGAACCGAGTTCATCTGCGAACTGAGTTTCTCTGCGAACCGAGTTCATCTGCGAACTGAGTTTCTCTGCGAACCGAGTTCATCTGCGAACTGAGTTTCTCCGCAAACTGAGTTCTTCTGCGAACTGAGTTCATCTGCGAACTGAAAATACTTGCGAATTTCTGATTTTTACAATGTCTGACTTGAGTAGAATGATTGAGATGGACCATGAGATTGGAAAATCTAATGTTCCACCTAAATTGCTCCGACTTGAGGATTACTATGGATGGAAAGACAGGTTTAAATCATACTGTAGATTCCATGACTTGACAATCTGGCTATGTATCAAAAATAGATACGCTGCACCTACTGCTGTTGTTGAGAATGCTACTGTGGTTGTACCCTATCACAGGATGAATGATAACCGGAAAAGGAGTTTACAATTGAAAATAAGGCTCATTCTTCAATTAAGATGAGTCTTCCTAAGGAAATCAATCATCAGCTGAAGTCTTTTCACACTGCTAAAGAGCTCTGGGAAGCTCTTGAGAAAAGATGCGAAGGGAGTCCACAAGTAAAGGCAGGCAAGAAAAATCTTCTGAAAAAGTAGTTTACTGTGTTTAAAGCATTTAGAGAAGAGGATCTTGAAGCATATACCACTAGATACTACCACTTACTGAGTGAGCTAGATGACCATGAGATTTCCTATTCTGATGAGGAGAAAACCGACAAGTTTATTGAAGGTTTACCTTCCAAATGGGAAATGTATGGAATTATGCTTAAAGACAATGATGAACGGTATGCTAAAATGTCTCTGGAGCAAGCTATAGATAAGCTCAGAGGTTATGATTTCTCTAAGAAAACAAGAGTGTAAGGTCTCTAGATCTTGGTTCGATAACGGATTATCTTTTAGGTATTAAGGTGCGGAATCCCTTAATACTTAAGGTTATTAGGCTTATATAACTTTAGCTATCAATTAACAAGCTTCGTTTTGATATTAACTAGTGTTAAACAATCAAAACCGAGCCTATTCAATAATAGCTTTTATATCAGCACGAAATACGAGGAGAATAATTTAATATATTTGCTGTGTATAATAAGGGCACGGATTTCTAGAAAAATGTAACATTTGAGCAGCATTTAAATATATATATCTGGTTCAACTCGCAGGCCATGGGCTTTGCGAGTTGACTCAATTCGCAGCCTATGGGCCTGCGAGTCCAGATGGGCTGCGAACCCAATTCTCAACTCGCCAAGCAAAGCTGCGAGTCCAGATGGTCTGCGAGCCCAGATGGCTGCGAGCCCAGATCTCAATTCGCAAGGCTGCGAATCCAGATCATCTGCGAGGTGAGATCTCAACTCGCAGGTCAAACCTGCGAGTTGACTTCTCATTTCGCGAATTTGACTTTAACTTGAATTTGATATTTGTCTAATAACATTTAACAAATAATAATAATAAGTTAATATCATATATTTACGAGTCTAAACCAATTATACAAATTTGACTATAAATACACTAGTCCTATTACTAGCTAGATCTGTTGTCACAATAACATGTCCCAACAAAGAGATACAGATTATGATCAACTACAGAATCCAGGATTATATCATGGAAAGTCTGTTCTCTCGAATACTTCATCCAGTTCGACCACTGCTCTATTTGTTGGTGAAACTGATGAAAATGGTGAAATGGTAACCGAAGATTTGTGCTTTATCGCTTCATCTGGAAGCCAAACAAAAGGGAAAACTACTGAGAAGTCACCTCAAGAGCATCACAAGATGCCTATGAGTGTGAAATTTGCTGAACAGCAACTATCTATTCTTGCTTCTTTTGTTGCTTCCTATGAGAATTATATTGAGGGTAAGATCAACGATCCAGCTGCATTTGATGAAGATTATGATCAGATTGATCCTGATGACCTTGAAGAAATGGATCTTTAGTGGCAACTAGCAATGGTGTCAAGAAGAGTTAAAAATTTCTTGAAGCGTACTGGTAGACGGGTAGTAGGAAATCGACCAGGGTTTGACAAATCCAAGGTTAAGTGTTATAACTGTCAAGGTTACGGACACTTTGCTAGGGAATGTCAACGACCAAAGGTTGATAGTGGTAATGGAAGACAAGACTCGGGAAGTACTTTAACTTCCAATGTCTTGGTGGTTCAACAAATGGACGGTTCCTATGATTGGTCTACTCAGTCTCAGCAAGCTCTTATGGTTGAAGTTGATGATCAAGAGAAACCTGCTGAATCTACATCCTATATGCCAACAGCTAATGAATTTCAAGTTAAGGTGCATGAGGTTGAAGTCAAAGAGAGTGATGAAGATGTGCTCTACATCAACTTAACTGAAGAGATGAGTCCTGATGGGTTATATTTAAACTTGAATGAGTTAAATCAAAATATTGCTAGTAAGGATAAGGAGTTATCTGAGTCTAAGATGAAGTTAGTTGAGCTTAATCGTAAGTTTGAAAGCTATAGGACATCTTCCTTAACTTTAGATCATATTATTAGCTCACAACGTAGTGTAAAAGATCTGACTGGTTTAGGTTACACTGATGTACCCCCACCTTTTAATTCACATTACTCTACTACTTCTATAGACTTAGAAATGCCTGATGTGAATACTGAGCCTGAGGAATCTTTAACCAAAGAGTCTGAGCTAACTAAAACCAAGAAGGATATTGTTAAAGACCCATCATCTGATATTAGTAAGAACATATCATTCCCTTAAGCACATTTTGTCTCGAGTGGCATGATAGTTGATACTGTGGATCCCAATGGGTGATCTTTTAATCAAATCAAGAGGAGAAGAAGACAAGAACACAAGCAAAATGATATAAAGTTTGGACAAAATGATAAACAAATGAGATAAAACTTTATATTACTCAATCCCCAAAATATTCTCTCAAAGTGAGTGTAGCAGCCAAAATACAGAGAATAAAGTGAGTGCAAAATGTCTTGTTCTAAATATCTCTAACTTTGATATTTATACTAAGCAAACTGGCCGTTCTGCGACACAAGCTTTGTGTCGCAGAGATCACTAATGCGACACAGGCACTGTGTCGCAACTACAACTAATGCGACACAAGCCTTGTGTCGCAGTACACAGAAAATGTAATTTTCACTAAGTCTATTTCATTTACAAACACAGTACAGACTAGACCAACTGACAGACACTCTAAGATGCATCAACAAACTCCCCCGTGTCTTCAGCTTGGTCTTTAAAATCTTCAATTAAACCCAGTCTGTTTGGAAATACACCGCCAGCATGTATTCCATGTGTTACACAAATTTTGACAATCCGCTGAAATTGAAATGCGATCTTCTTGTTCACTGCATTTCTTTCATTAAAGTGAATCGGATTATCAAACAATTTTCTGAAGAATCAAGAATCAAGAATCTGACTGTTCACCAAAATTTAATAATTACCCCCCATGAACAGCAGAATCAATCGTTGTCTTTTCTTCAAGCAACAACTTTAGGAACCCATTTGAGCACGCTGCCAATAGGATTCTTCTTTTTCGAAAGCCATTTGTAAGTTGCATCGATATAATCCAAAGACATTGAGTTCCATCTGAAATTGAAACGTGATGTTTCATATCTAATAACTTTTCGTGGAACCATTGTTGGTAGAACCATTCTTGAGGAGAAAGGAACAAAATCTCTTTGCATTGTCACCACCATACGATGAGATGGTGCAAGATCAAGCATTTGCTTTCTTGAATATACAAAAGATCTTGTTTCACCAGATTCCGATTGTGTCGGTTTCAATACGTTTATTGGCTTTTGAGATCTTGAAACCGATCTTTTGATTCGTTCAAAGGCTACGGAATCACAACAATCAACCTTATGATGATCAAAATTTTTGGTTGATTGTGATTTCTCAGAATACTTCTTATTCTTTTGCAAAGAGTAATTAGTAAACTGTGAAATCTTTTTCGCACAAACCATTTTTGAACATGGTTTGGAAGATTTAGTCGGGTAAATCTTCTTAGTCACCTTGACTTGTTGTTCAGGTGGGTGAGAGAGTTGAGGTTTGGTTAGATGCTCAAATTTTAAAATCCGCTTTTCAAGTTCAACAATTTTTGAACGCATTTCTTCACGTTCAGTTTCCATGTTAAGTATTTGAAGTTGGAAAGCTTTAATCTCTTCTTCCTTCTTTATCAACTTCTCATTTATCCCTTTGTCTGAACATTTATTCAACTTATCACTTCTTGCTTCGCGTTTAGATTTCCCTTGTTTAGAAGCCCCAATATACTCAGTAGTAATGATGTGATTTTCAGGCTTGACATCAAATTTGTTAATCTGTTGTGTTGGCATATCACATGCTTCGACTTCATGAACAATTTCAACAAACTCATCATTGATCGGTATTGATGTATATCCGATACCAGCTTTAGATTTCGTATCCTTTTTCTGAGAATGAAGCAGTTGATCTAACCTCAAGGAAGATGCTTCAAAACTTGAGAGCTTGCATTGATATGTTAAAACTTCACTTTGAGCTGCAGCCTTTTCTGTACGAAGTAAATTGATTTCAGTCTTGCAACTGTCGATTTCAATTTGTTGATTTGAAACTTTAACTTTCAAATCATGCATTTCAACGCTTGGATCTTCTTGAATTTGCTGTTTATCTTTTCCTCCGTAGGTTTCTTCAAGTGATCTCCACAATTCATAAGATGTATCCTTATATTTGTAAAGTGGAATATCTTGTGCCACATCATTTGGTACACACATGATAATCTCTTCACGTGCTGTCTTGTCGTTGTCAAAACCTTTTTGTTCTGCGACTGACATTTGACTAATGAGAGTTGGTCTCTCATATTTCTCAGTAATAGAAGTCCACAAATCTGAATCAATGTATTCAATATATTCTTTAAACTTCTCCTGCCAGCTAGCATAGTCGTTATAGAACAAAGCCTTCAAATACCTTGGATATTGCGAGTACATTTTCCCTCCAAATTTTTTCGAATTTCGCCCGAGTAAAATGAAAATTTTCTCAAACTAGAATTAGTCAACGGGAACCTTAAATTCAAAATTTGATAATTGTAGAATTTTCCCACCTTTTTTTTTTTTGATAAGAGTAAGCGACACTAGAGTTGTGTCGCAGGCTATGTCGCCCCGTATGTCGCAACTCTATGTCGCAAGATTAAGGTCGCAAAGAACCTTATGTCGCAGGTTATGTCGCACAATTAAGGTCGCTGAAACCCTACAGCGACACAAATTTATGTCGCAACCTTGTGTCGCAAAATGGCGCTGTCAGATGCCAAAAATCTCAAAAACGTAATTTTTCGAACCCTAATTACTTTTCAACAAAAAGCTTGATAAAAGCTTAGATTTTTAGCTTCAAAAACTCCAACTTTCAGATCTAAAATACCCTAAAATGAAAATCAAACACAAAACAAGTGTTAAATGATCAAAATATGTATTAAAAGCAAAACTTTCCAAAACGATTTGATACCACCAAAAATCCTTAGATTATGGCTCTGATACCAATTGTGGATCCCAATGGGTGATCTTTTAATCAAATCAAGAGGAGAAGAAGACAAGAACACAAGCAAAATGATATAAAGTTTGGACAAAATGATAAACAAATGAGATAAAACTTTATATTACTCAATCCCCAAAATATTCTCTCAAAGTGAGTGTAGCAGCCAAAATACAGAGAATAAAGTGAGTGCAAAATGTCTTGTTCTAAATATCTCTAACTTTGATATTTATACTAAACAAACTGGCCGTTCTGCGACACAAGCTTTGTGTCGCAGAGATCACTAATGCGACACACGCATTGTGTCGCAACTACAACTAATGCTACACAAGCCTTGTGTCGCAGTACACAAAAAATGTAATTTTCACTAAGTCTATTTCATTTACAAACACAGTACAGACTAGACCAACTGACAGACACTCTAAGATGCATCAATAGATACTAATGTAAATGATGAGGTGATTAAGGAACAAAAGGATTCACCATTACTGGTTTCAGATCAGACTAAGAAGGACAGTGGAAAAGTAGTTAAGTCACGTAAGCAGATGTCTTGCTTCAAGTGTCACCAAAAAGGACACGGTCTTCTCGTTGTCCTAAGAAGAAGTTGGAAGCACCACATAAGAAAGTGAATAACGATAAGACATCGAATATCTTTAGTGTGAGTATAGACAGGTTAGGTACCAAACCAGGTATTGGTATTAAACATGTAAATATTCTTAAAAGAGATGCCTCACACTGTGTCTCTCCACCTAAACCTAAACGGCCTGAACACTTTGTTAAAGATCAATTACCGTCGAGGTTTATGACTCCTAATAGAAACCATAGTAATTATGAGAATGGTTCTACTTCACGAACACATGGGATTAACTACATATATAACTATAATCGTAACCAAAGACAAAAATCCCAAGGTTATGTGTCAGGGAGGGTTGGAACTAATTCATCACATAGACCCAAGACCACTGATCATCAACAAGCTCATACTACTTCGAAAGTGATCAAAGCTCCTAATAGGAAGGATGGTTACTTTAAAGAGTTAAGGTTTGTAGATGATAAGGGACAAACCAAGACTGTAATGGCTTGGGTCCCTCTTGAGAACTAATCGTGTACAACTTGTTTGTGCAGGAGCAGACTGTGAACAATTTGGTGGTACGTTGACATTGGTTGTTCTAGGCACATGACAGGAACTCGAAGTCTCCTGAAAGACTTTAAAGGAGGATTGAAACAAGGAGTGCACTTCGCTGGTGATAAAGGAGGAGTAATTATTGGGAAAGGAAAAGTTTCGAATGGAACTTTGACTCTAGAAGATGTGAATTATGTTGAAGAACTAACGCACAACCTAGTGAGTGTTTCTCAAGTTTGTGATAAAGGTCACCCTGTACTCTTCAATGAGAAAGAGGCCTTAGTCCTGAAGCCGGGTTTTGTTATTCCCGAAAAATGGATACTGATGAGGGCTCCAAGGAAGAAGGACATTTATGCTATCAACATGAGTGCTCCTATTACTTCAATGGAGTCTACATGTCTCTTGTCCAACGCTTCAGAGTCAGACTCACTCCTATGGCATAGGAAAATGGTACACCTAAAATTTCGAAAAATGAACTATATAACCAAAAATGGGTTAGTTCTGGGTGTACCATGTTGGGACATGTTATTGTGACAATAGATCTAGCTTGTAATAGGACTAGTGTATTTATTATCAAACTTGTATAAATTGGTTTAGACTTGTAAATATATGATATTAACTTGTTATTATTATTTGTTAAATGTTATTAGACAAATATCGATTCTAAGTTAAAGTCTGAATCGCGAATTGAGAAGTCAACTCGCAGGTCAACAGACTTGCGAGTTGAGATCTCAACTCGCAGTCCAATCTGGACTCGCAGCAACTCAACTGCGAGTTGAGATCTGGGCTCGCTGTAAACTGGACTCGCAGGTCTTACCTGCGAGTTGAGTTTTGGGCTCGCAGCTTTCTCGGTTCGCAGGACCTACCTGCGAGCTGAGATGTGGGCTCGCAGTCCATCTGGACTCGCAGGCCCATGGGCTGCGAGTTGAGTCAACTCGCAAGGCCCATGGCCTGCGAGTTGAACCAGATATAAATATTTTAATGCTGCTCATTATTAAGGGGAGATCTAGAAATCCGTGCTCTTCACACACACACCAAATATTTAATTACTCTCCTCGTTTTTCGTGTAGATATATTTATTATAGTATTAAAGGCTCGGTTTTGAGTGATTAACTTAGTTAATAATCAAAACGAAGTCCTTTAATTGATAGTAAAGTTATATAAACTTAAACCTAACGTATTGAGGGATTCCGAACCTCAATACTTAAAGATAATCCGTTATCGAACCAAGATCTAGCGACATTACAATTGGTATCAGAGCTTTCGGGCTTAGAAACGTTGTGGTTACAAGGTTTTTGGTTATATAACATCTTTAGGGTCGTTTTTCGAACGAAATCTACCGATTTATTCGTAAAATACCAAAAAGTTTCACTTCCCAGATTTTGAGGCGCCGTTCTGCGAGTTGAGATTAGGGTTACTGTTATCTGCGAATTGAGATTAGGGTTTCTGCGAGTTGAGATTCCTGCGAACCGAGTTCCATTGCGAACTGAGATTCTCTGCGAACCGAGTTGAGTTTCTGCGAGCTGAGATTCTCTACGAGCTGACATTTCCTGCGAACTGAGTTTAGTTGCGAATTGAGATTATTGAATTCGCAATATAACTTAATTTTTCACTTTAAAATGTCTGATTTAAGCCGAATGATCGAGATGGAACACGAGGTTGGAAAATCTAATGTTCCACCGAAGCTACTTAGACTTGAGGACTATTATGGGTGGAAAGACAGATTTGAAAGTTACTGTAGATTCCACGACATCACTATTTGGTTGTGTATTAAAAACGGATATGTTGCACCTACAGCTGAAGTAGGGAACGCAACAGTGATTGTGACTTATGATCGAATGAATGACAATCAGAAGAAAGAATTCACCATCGATAATAAAGCACATTCTTCAATTAAGATGAGTCTTCCTAAGGAGATCAACCATCAGTTGAAGTCCTTTCACACAGCTAAAGAGCTGTGGGACGCTCTAGAAAAGAGATGTGAGGGGAGCCCTCAGGTGAAAGCTAGTAAATGTAATCTTCTAAAAAAGCAGTTTATGGTATTTAAGGCTTTTAGAGAAGAAGATCTTGAGGCTTACACCACCCGTTTCTATCATCTATTAAGTGAGCTTGACGACCATGCTATCTTCTATAATGACAAGGAGAAAACCGACAAGTTTATTGAGGGTTTACCTTGTAAATGGGAGATGTACGGTATCATGCTGAAAGATAATGATGAAAGATATGCAACCATGACCCTAGAGAAAGCGATTGATAAACTAAGGGGTTATGATTTCTCTAAGAGAACGAGAGATACGGATTCTGATCATCTACAGAATCCTGGTCTGTACCATGGAAAGACTAGTATCTCTAATTCCTCATCCAATTTGACCACGGCTTTGTTTGCGGGTGAAATTGATGAGATTGGAGAAAAATTGACTGAGGATCTCTGTTTCATTGCTTCGGATAGCGGTGATAAACGAAACAGGAACACCACCTCAGATAAATCCACTCAAGGGCATCATAAGATGCCGATGAGTGTGAAATCAGCCGAACAACAACTTTCTGTGTTGGCATCGTTCGTTGCTTCCTATGAAAACTATATTCAAGGGAAGATAAACGATCCAGCACAATTTGATGAAGATTATGATCAGGTTGACCCTGATGACTTAGAGGAAATGGACCTCCAGTGGCAACTGGCTATGGTGTCAAGGAGAGTAAAGAATTTCCTAACGCGTACGGGTAAGAGAGTGGTTGGAAATCGACCAGGTTTTGACAAGTCCAAGGTCAAGTGTTATAATTGTCAAGGTTACGGACACTTTGCCAGGGAATGCCAAAGACCAAAGGTTGATGCTGGAACGTCAAAACAAGATTCGGGAAGTAATCTAACTTCCAAAGTCTTAGTGGTTCAGCAAATAGACGGATCTTATGATTGGTCTACACCATCAGAGCAAGCTCTCATGGCTGAGATTGACGATCTAGAGAAAAAAATTGAATCTCTTTCTCCATGCCGACTACTAAAGAACTTCAAGCTAATGTGCCACACACAGAAGTTGAGGGGATTGAGGAAGATGTTCTCTACATCAACTCGACAGAAGAATTGAGTCCCAATGATTTTGTGGCATATATGGCTGATATTCAATCCTAAAAGAAAAAGGTATGTCTAGATCTCCTTACTCTCACTGATGTGTGCTATTTAGTTACTGATCTTCAAACACAGGTTAGTGTCTTTGCAGAATCTAACAAAACCTTGACCTCAGAATTAGACTTAGCTAAGTCTGATGTTCGTCGGTTAGGTGAAGATCAATTAGCACTGAACGAGAAGATTAAGAGTGATGCTCTAGATAAGACCAGTCTAACTGACATTATAAATGAACAATGTATTAAAATAGACGGGTTATATCTAAACCTTAATGAGCTTAATAGAAATATAGCTATTAGGGATAAGGAGTTATCAGAGTCAAATATGAAACTGGTAGAGCTGAATAGAAAATTTGAAGGTTATAGAACTTCTTCTTTGACCTTAGATAGAATCATTGGCTCTCAACGTAGTGTAAAGGATGTTACTGGCCTAGGATACTCAGATGTTCCTCCGCCCTTTAATGCCAATTACACTGCTTCCACTTCTGTTGACTTAGAAATGACAGATGTTAATCCTGAGACTGAGGATTTGGAAAATCAACAGTCTATTGCATCTGAGATCCAAAAAGAGACTGTCAATGATTCATCTTTAACCAAGAGTACAGTCAAATCTCTCACTAAAGTACAATTCGTATCAAGTGGGATGATTGGAAGTACTGATGGAAATAATGAGTTCATTAAGAAACATAAGGAGTTACCTTCAGTGTCTTTTGATCAGACAAAGAAGGAGTCTGCTAAGACTGCTAAGTCACGAAAGCAGATGTCATGCTTCAAATGTCATCAACGAGGACATGTCTCTTCTTGTTGTCCCAATAAGAAGAATGAAGCTGCTCCTAAGCGCGAGGCCAGTGATAAGTCTAAAAATATCTCTAGCACAGACAGGTTAGGTACCAGACCTGGTATTGGTATTAAACCTGTGACTGCTCTGAAAAGAGATGCGTCTCACAGTGTCTCGCCACCAAAACCTAAACGGCATGAAAACTCTGCTAAGGATCAGGTGCCGTCGAGGTTTATGACTCCGAGAAGGAACCAAAGTCATTTTGAGATTGGTTCTACATCTCGCACACAAGGAGTTTACCAAGGGTCCTATGATAATCGTAGCCAAGGGCAAAAATCCCAGGGTTATATTTCGGGGAGGGTTGGAAATCAATCAACTTATAGACCCAGGACCACTAATCATCAGCAAGCTGATGCGTCTTCAAAAGTGACCAAAGCTCCCAATGGGAAAAATGGTTATTTTAAAGAGCTACAGTTTGTCGATGATAAGGGACAAACCAAGACCGTAATGGCTTGGGTCCCTCTTGATAACTAATTGTGTACAAATTACATGTGCAGGAGCAGACTGGGAACTACGACAACTGGTGGTATGTTGACAGTGGATGCTCTAGGCACATGACGGGAACCAGAAGTCTACTGACAGACTTCAGAGGTGGACTGAGACAAGGAGTTCACTTCGCTGGTGATAAAGGAGGAGTAATTACTGGGAAAGGAACTGTTTCTAATGGAACTTTGACTCTAGAGGATGTGAATTATGTTGAAGAACTAACGCACAACCTAGTGAGTGTTTCCCAAGTCTGTGATAAAGGTCATCCTGTTCTCTTCACTGAGAAAGAGGCCTTGATCCTGAAGCCGGGTTTTATCATTCCCGAAAAATGGATACTGATGAAAGCTCCAAGGAAGAAGGACATTTATGCTATCAACATGAATGCTCCTATTACTTCAATGGTGTCTACCTGTCTGTTATCCAAAGCTTCAGAATCAGACTCTCTCCTATGGCATAGGAAAATGGCACACTTAAACTTTCGAAAAATGAACTATATAACCAAACATGGGTTAGTTCTGGGTGTACCACCGAAGAGTTTTGCATTTGAAGACAAGTGTATATCCTGCTTGAAAGGAGAACAGCATAAGAAACCACACAAGTCTAAAAATGTGAACTCTATTTCCTCGCCTTTTGAGTTGCTACATATGGATCTCTTTGGCCCAATAAGCAAGAGAAGCATAGGTGGCAAATGGTACTGTCTGGTTGTCACAGACGATTTCTCTAGATTCTCTTGGGTATTCTTTTTGGGATCTAAGGATGAAACTCCGAGCTTTCTTATGGAGTTTCTAGATCTAATAGAGAACATCTATAGAAAAAGAGTTAAGAGAATTCGTAGTGACAATGGGACCGAGTTCAAGAATTCTACATTGAATGTATATTGCTTAAGCAAAGGCATTCAACATCAATTCAGTGCACCATATGAACCTCAACAAAATGGTGTTGCTGAAAGGAAAAATAGAACTCTAATTGAAGCAGCGAGAACAATGCTTGCAGATTCAAGGCTTCCGGTCATATTTTGGGCAGAAGCAGTGAATACAGCATGTCATGTTCTCAATCGAGTTCTTACGGTTAAAAAGCAGAACAAGACATGTTATGAGCTTTTGAACAAAAAGAAACCGAACTTAAAAGGGTTTGAACCCTTTGGAGTTTCGTGTACGTTGTTGAAAACAAGTCATCAACCTAAATTTGGTGAGAAGGCTGACGAAGGATACTTCCTAGGTTACATGCCTAACTCACCAAACAAACGGGTCTTCAATAAAACTTCGGGACGTGTTGAAATAGTTTATAACATCGAAGTTACGAGCTATACACATGACTCGCATAAGGGATTGGATTGGCAATTTGATTATTCAGATCTTTTCAAGTCATTTAAAGTCCCTATCAGTGACTATGTCCGTAACTCAGACATTCCTGAGCATTTATTGTCAGGAGATGTGGATCCCACTCCTTCATCGAGTGCTCAAACGTCTGATGCTAGGAATATTGTCGATACTGATGTGGTCCCCCCTATCGAGTCACTACAACCTCAAGATGATATACCTCAAGAGAGTGAAGATCCTGAAATTGCTTCTCAAAGGATTATGGATGATGTTCTTACTCCTCTGAGACAATTAAGGATATCAACTACTAATGAAGGTATACCACCCTTGGAGGAAATTGGTGCCAACTTACAGGATGATATTCCAGTTGAACCTGTTACTTCAACAAGAATTAATAGGAGTCATCCAATTGATAATATCATCGGTGATCCAAATTCTCCTGTTCTGACTCGAAATCAATCTAAAGCTAGTACATCCACTCATTCAAGCTTGTATGCTGAAATGAACGAGACAGGGATCTCAAATCTATGTCTATATTCATGCTTTATCTCACAAATTGAACCTAAGAATGTTCAGATAGCTTTGAAGGAAAATTCGTGGGTCGAGGCAATGCAGGAAGAACTGCCTCAGTTCACAAAATTGCAAGTTTGGGAGTTGGTTGACCTACCTGTTGGAGAATATCCAATTGGAACTAGATGGGTATTTAAGTGCAAGAAAGACGATCGAGGAATCGTGCAATAAAGCTCGTCTAGTTGTCCAAGGTTTTAATCAACAAGAGGGGATTGATTACAATGAAGTGTTTGCGCCTGTGGCTAGGCTTGAAGCAATTAGGTTATTCTTAGCATTTGCAGCCTCAAAGAAAATAAAAGTATTTCAGCTGGATGTTAAAAGTGCCTTCTTGTATGGCAAAGTCAAAGAAACGGTGTATGTTTCTCAACCACCGGGATTTACTGATCCAAAGTATCCAGATAGAGTATATCGTCTCGATAAGGCTCTATATGGATTACATCAAGCTCCGAGAGCGTGGTATGAGACACTGTCCACTTATCTTCTTGAGAATGGATTCACAAGAGGAAGAATTGACAGTACACTCTTTGTGAAATGGAAAAGAAGAGACTTTCTACTTGTTCAAGTATATGTTGACAATATCATCTTTGGGTCATCTGACGAAAGGATGTGTAGTGAATTTGAAAAGGTTATGAAGAACAAGTTTGAGATGTCAGCAATGGGTGAATTGACATTTTTCTTAGGATTGCAAGTCGATCAAAAGAAAGATGGATATTTCATTCATTAGACTAAGTATACTAATGAGCTTCTAGAACGATTCAAGATGGAAGAATCAAGAATTTTTCATACTCCTATTCCGGAAGCCCATGGTATTGGTCCAGATACATCGAGTGATAGAGACGTGGATCCTACTCTTTACAGGGCCATGATTGGATCACTAATGTATCTTACAGCATCAAGGCCTGATATAATGTTTGCAGTATGTGTCTGCGCAAGATATCAAGCTACTCCTAAAGAATCTCACATGCAAGCTGTAAAACGAATTCTTCGTTACCTCAAAGGGAAACCGAAGCTGGGACTTTGGTATCCGACAGATGGAGACTTAGATTTTGTGGCTTACACTGATTCTGATTACGGAGGATGCAATCAGAATAGAAAGTCTACAACCGGTGGATGTCAATTCCTAGGAGGTAGACTGGTCTCTTGGCAATGCAAGAAGCAAACCTCCGTAGCCATTTCTACATGTGAATCTGAGTATGTTGCAGCTGGCAGCTGTTGTTCCCAAGTTCTGTGGATACAACAACAATTGCTTGATTATGGGTTGAGTATAACAAATACTCCTATGATGATTGATAATGAATCAACGATCTCAATAACCAATAATCCGGTCAAGCACAGTAAAACTAAACATATTGATATTCGACATCACTTTATTAGAGACTGTGCTGAGAAAAACCTGATAAAGTTAGCTAAGGTTCCATCTATGGATAATTTAGCAGACTTATACACCAAAGCGTTCGACAGAGCTCAATTCGAGAAATTGGTGCAACTAAATGGAATGAGAAATCCAGAGGATTAGTCTTCCATAGAGTTATTTTGTAATAATTAGCTGGTCTTATTTATTAGTTTATGCCTATTTAAAAAAAAAAATAATAATAATAATAAGGGAAAAGGGGGTTAGGCGTATGGCATTCATTTGCTTGTTACCGTTGGGGAATCGCCTCCGATAAAGGTTAAGTCTTTATCAACTGGGAAATGATAGTAAATTAGAGGAATTGGCTTAATAAATGTAGGTAAAAGTCTTAAGTTAGATGTGTTAGTAGATTCAAATTTGTTACATGAACTTTACATCTTTAAAACCAGGCCTTCACTTATCTTTATTTTAGTATACTCCTCTCTCCACACGATATAATCTGCTTGAAAAACTTTAGATCTAGACAGCTTCAATATATGATGTACTGGTAGGCAATTTCTGCTATGATTTCTGAGCATAGAATAAGTAAAATGCTTCTGTATGTTATCTAGTGTGATTTACTATGTGATATATGACATAAGTCTTAATTGATGAAAGATAGTCTGACCATACACTGTTATCAAGAATCTATGAAAATATGTCAAGACAAATAATAAGAATTATGGCTGTTAGTGAAATTACTGGTGTCTTTATTGTACTAAGTACAGACCTGACTCCTTTACTTTTGCCAATAGTTTCAAGCTTGGTTTGTCTATACTAAGGGATCTTCTGTTGTACTAAGTACAGATCTAGAACCACTAGTATCTACAAAACGAGTTTGATATTTGTCACATTTTAAATTTACTCTAGGGTATGTCATATGCTTCGCAAAGAACATTATTTAGTGACCTCTACCTTGAAAGAAAAAGATACGGTGTTATGTGTTATCCTTGATTTCTCAGTATGTCATTTTTGAATCACATTAGGTAATACACATTCAAACAATAAAAGGTTTGCTTGGAAATCAGTGTAGACTTTGTTTATATGGATTATAATACCGGTAATCATCTTGAACTGTCTATGATATTTAAATCACTTCATTTTGATGTGTATATTATATTTTGTGGATATAGGTAACCAAGTTATACTCTTATAATTGTAAGTTGATAAATGGTTAAGTTGTGAGTTCTTATGTAACTTATTGTGAATTTCATAAGGTTTGCATACTAACAATCTTCTTAGACTTTTTACTCATCATTTGGTTCAGCTGTTTCCTTCTGATATGATCCCACTGTCGATAAATTTCTTAATGCCCTCGATTAGGATTTAATTTACTTTATTTTATTGTATTTTATTTTTCGTCAAAGTGTTTCATTAATACAAGGGTACTTGATACCAATGTTTATCATGAATCACTGTCGTTTATTTTATTTTCATTTTTTATGCATTTGTTCGCATTTTTCTTATTTTAGTAAATCTTCTTTAATTTTATTTTATTTATTTACGTTTATCGTTCATGTTATCGCATGATCGCAACACAAGTGAAAGATCCTCAGATTTTAGACTTGTGCGCTTTTTCCAAGCAAGATAAGTGAAAAATATTTTATTTTAGACTTGTGCGCTTTTTCCAAGCAAGATAAGTGAAAAATATTTTATTTTAGACTTGTGCGCTTTTTCCACGCAAGATAAGTGAAAAATATTTTATTTTAGACTTGTTCACTATTCCATAAGAAAAACAAGTGAAAGATCCTCAGATTTTAGACTTGTACGCGACTTGGACTTAAAAATGACGTTTTGTAATTAAAATGTAATTTTTAGACAAAAATTGCAAGCCGAGAACAGTGCTGCGAGTTGACTGGGCTTGCGAGTTGAACTCAACTCTGCGAGTTGAGTTCTGCGAGCCGAGTCAACGGGTATAAATACCTGCGAGCCCGCATACAACCCCACACAGTTCTGCGAATTCAAAATCAATTGCGAACCCACACAGTTGCGAACCGAGATTTATTCGCTTCATTTTCAAAATTCTGTTGAGGATCGGATTTTTCAATTCCTAGATATTTTTCATCTTTACGTTGTGAACTTATTGAGGTAAAAAGCAACTAATTTTACCAAGTAATTAACCCACAATCGACATTTTTAATAAAATGAGGATTTTGGTATTTAAATTACAAAAATCATCAAAATTATAGCTCATATAGACAAGAAACCTTAGGGTTTGTGTAAATCTGAGTCTATTGAACAAGATGACATAGCTTGATCATGTTATATCTCGCCAAATAAATTTGAAAAGATGATGTCATCTGGGCAGTTCATGCTGCGAGTTGAGATCCAGACTCAACTCGTAGCCCGCTCCTGCGAGTCCACTTGCGAGTTGACTTTGGTTGACCTGCGAATTGAACTTGCGAGTTGACTTTGGTTGACCTGCGAGTTGAACTTGCGAGTTGACTTATGTTGACCTGCGAATTGAACTTGCGAGTTGACTTTGGTTGACCTGCGAGTTGAACTTGCGAGTTGACTTATGTTGACCTGCGAGTTGAAATTCTTTTTAATTTGTAATTTAATTTAATTTACGAACTCTAGATTTTTATTAATTAAGAATTATAAATTAGTTAACAATTAGACGTGTAGACTTAAATGAAAACACGTAAAATTGTACACTTTAAATGGTTATAAGGCTTACGACTTTGAGTAATAAGTTGTATTACCTTTAAATGAACATTCAAACATTAGATTTATTGAATTTATATATAATGAACGACTATAATTGTTAATTAAGTTTCTTAACTTAATAGTTCAATTGTAGTTCGTAGATTATATAAGTCTCTCAATATTTGTTAAACTAATTGTCTAACATTTGTGTGATCTTTGATATTACAGATATGGCTCGACAATTCGTTGGACATCATAATGTTCTGGTCGATTTAGACGTAGATGCCCGTGGTGCATCTAGATTGACTCGGGTTCTTTCTTATCTGGCACGATCGAGGATTCGATATGCTATCACCGAGTCACCGGCCCTATCACGAGATATACTAACCCAGTTCTGGGCAAATATTGTATATGATACATCGGTGAATCCTCCGGTCATCTAGACAAGGATAAATGATCGTCCGGTTATCTTTTCTGCTTCAGATCTTAGGAACATTTTACAGTTGGGAACTGCGGAGCAGGAAGATGGACCAACTGAGTTTCCGTTGGACTTTATCGAGGGAGCTTTACGACGTATGGGGTATGTTGGACCCAAGAGAGGCCGTCAGTTTCTGAAAGCCCTCGTGTTCGGAGAATGGAGATTTTTACTCCATGTCTTGGTCACGATCTTTGGGCCAAAGAAAGGAGGATATGATGAGCTTAGCTCTTCTCTATTATCGGCTGCACTGTCACTGGTTTACAATAAACCATACAGTTTTTCAGACTATGTTTTTGGAGAATTTGTTAGACAAATCTTGGGAGGTGTCAGGTCTCAGTTTATGCTATATCCTAGATTTTGTATGATTATCATTCGGGCTTCGATTCCTGACTTGCCAGACTTTCAAGCCGATTTAAAAGTTGATACCATCGGGCTGAGGGCTTACAATGCCATGTTTATGCACACCTCAAGAAGGTTTGAGATGCAACCACAGTCGACAGAGCTGTTTGGGTTCTTGATCCATCCCGATTATGTGACGCCACCAAATCATGGTTGGCTAGATGTTGATGTGGCCGAGGGTGCTCCTGTGCCACAAGAACTGATTGAGGAGGTTCTTATTCAAGCAAATCAGCAAGAGCAACAAGTTGATGTTGACATTGCAGCTGAAGTGGTGCAGCAAGTACTGGCTGAGAACGATGATGCCAATGATCCCATCATGCAGGATGTGGATCAGTATGTTGCTGAGGCACCAAGGTTTGAAGAACCATCCACAGAGGCACCTGATGCTGCTGGACCATCAGGAAGAGATGAAGAAGCTGCTCCGGCTTCTGAATCTTATTCTGATGATGATGATGATGACTCTGGACCTCCTGGTTTGTGTAGGACCGTCAAGGAACAACCTTAGACAATGAATCAATCAGATAAATAAGCTAGAGCGCGGAATTCAATAGCAAATCAAAGTACGTTTAATAACACAATTCAACAAAGTAATCACAAGAATATATTTAATCAACCAAACCAGTTGTGAATACCAAAAAATACCAGAGAAAATAACACAGCTGCTGAAATTCGTATGTCAAAAGTTAACCAAAAACTGAAACCCTAAACTTATTTATACTTGTCTAATCAGCCTGTTTAGCGATATTGTGATATCGCATATGCGATATTGGTAATATCGCTTATGCGATATTGCAATATCGCTAGTACCAAAAACTAGACTAATTATTACAACTCGATAACCTAGACCAAGTGACAGACACTCTAAATGTACCAACAAACTCCCCCGTGTCTTCAGCTTGGTTTTCAAAAGAATCTTCAGTTCAAACCCATCCAGCAGGAAATTTTCCACCCGCGTGGATTCCATGGGTAACACAAATATCAACAATCTTCTAAAATTGTTGAGCAAGCTTTTCATTTGTAGGATTACCTCGGTAATACCTTATGCGATTATCAAACAGCTTCCTCATATCCTCCTTTGATAGATTTATCAAACTCATAGGATCAAAAACTCGATACTGCGTCTTCTTTAACCCATAGAGAGATGTCTTCTCTGGTTCAACATTCTCTGGCACAAAAATCAACACAGCTTCTCCCGTTTGACTATCAAATTCCCAATAATGGAATCTTCTAAGGAAGTTTAAGGGAACTGTTTCCAGAGTGATCCTTTTGATGCAGATAGCCGGCGGATATCTCATCCTGATCATAGGCTGATTGGTAGTTAGATCTATCCGCTTCTTGTAGGTAACTCTTTTTCCCAGTGTTGGCTTTATGAAACTGTACCTTTTTGTACGTGTTTCCTTTTGTAGAGTCGTTTGTATAAAATCTGCACGAGTGTTTCTTTCAGGGTTTATCAATTGTAGCTGAGCGAGTCTATTTGTTGGTACATTTAGAGTGTCTGTCACTTGGTCTAGGTTATCGAGTTGTAATAATTAGTCTTGTTTTTGGAACTAGCGATATTGCAATATCGCTTAAGCGATATTACAATATCGCATATGCGATATTACAATATCGCTAAACAGGCTGATTAGTCACCTATAAATAGTCGTTTAAGGTTTCAGATCTGCTGTTGCTGATATACGAAATTGTGCAGCCTGTGGTATTCTCTCTGGTCATTCATCTGTAAATCACATCTGGTTTGGTTTGTTAAATATATTATTGTGATTGATTGTGTTGAGTTTAATTGTTAACGTACTTTGATTTTGCTATTGAATTCCGCGCTTTAGCATGAGACACTGTCCACTTATCTTCTTGAGAATGGATTCACAAGAGGAAGAATTGACAGTACACTCTTTGTGAAATGGAAAAGAAGAGACTTTCTACTTGTTCAAGTATATGTTGACGATATCATCTTTGGGCCAAAGAAAGGAGGATATGATGAGCTTAGCTCTTCTCTATTATCGGCTGCACTGCCACTGGTTTACAATAAACCATACAGTTTTTCAGACTATGTTTTTGGAGAATTTGTTAGACAAATCTTGGGAGGTGTCAGGTCTCAGTTTATGCTATATCCCAGATTTTGTATGCTTATCATTCGGGCTTCGATTCCTGACTTGCCAGACTTTCAAGCCGATTTAAAAGTTGATACCATCGGGCTGAGGGCTTACAATGCCATGTTTATGCACACCTCAAGAAGGTTTGAGATGCAACCACAGCCGACAGAGCTGTTTGGGTTCTTGATCCATCCCGATTATGTGACGCCACCAAATCATGGTTGGCTAGATGTTGATGTGGCCGAGGGTGCTCCTGTGCCACAAGAACTGATTGAGGAGGTTCTTATTCAAGCAAATCAGCAAGAGCAACAAGTTAATGTTGACATTGCAGCTGAAGTGGTGCAGCAAGTACTGGCTGAGAACGATGATGCCAATGATCCCATCATGCAGGATGTGGATCAGTATGTTGCTGAGGCACCAAGGTTTGAAGAACCATCCACAGAGGCACCTGATGCTGCTGGACCATCAGGAAGAGATGAAGAAGCTGCTCCGGCTTCTGAATCTGATTCTGATGATGATGATGATGACTCTGGACCTCCTGGGTTTGTCTCTGGGATTCCAGAAGGGATGATTCGAAAAGGATCAAGACTGATTATGGATCCGGCGCTGAAATTAAAGAGGAAAGCCTTTGATCAGGATCCTGATTTTGTTCTTGTCGAAGAAGATGAGGATGAAGAAGAAGAGGAGGAGGTACTTATTACTCGACCTCGCAAGCTGCTCAGACAAACAGCTTCAACCTCTGCAGCTCATCTACAATCAAGTTCTACGCCCTCAGAGGCTGAAATGATTGCTGCTTTGGTTTGCCCGTCTTCGCACCCAACCACCAAATCTAGCAGGGTTGCGGCGCGTCTATTAACCGATGTTGCTACCGAGATAGCGAAGAAAATGCAATCGCCTGCTCCCACGCCACCAACCACCACTACTGCTGCTCCATCCACCTCCTCTGCGACTGATTCTGATCGTATTAATAGCTTAGAGTCCAGAGTTCGAGAGTTGGAAGAAACCGTCAAATTCTTGATTTCTCAAATGCTGTCTATGTCTGATAACATGACTAATCAGAATGATGCCTATTCACTGCTCATCAAGACGAATAACAATCTGATAGATGATGTAGCTGACAAGCAGAGGCAAACTGATAGACTTAATCGCCTTGCTCACACCTTTCTGAAGGACGTGCCATCTCAGGGGGAGATTAAGGCCTTCCAAGAGTCTTGTAAAGAAGATGAGCTTGCGAAGAAAAAGAAGAATGATGAAGACGATGATCCCTCAGCTGAAAAGGAAAGTGAGCTGGCTGGTCCTTCAACGACTGGTCAACAGACTACATTTCAGGGGGAGTCTGCTGAAGCAAGTGGTAGTGGAGCTGGTGCTGGTACTGCGAAGGGTGGAGCTGAAGAAGGTGACACTTGTATTAATATAGACTGATTGTAATTATTAATACATTGTAACTTTGAATTATTTTGTAATATATTTCTGTAATTAAGATGTTTAAACTTGAATGTTTAAAATGTTATAATTATGAATGTTCATATATTATAAGCCTTTTGTAAGTCTAGATTGACTATGATCGATAAAAGAGTTATAGGATCATATAATATATGATGTTCACATATTATAAGACTTATTCAAATTTTAGATTGATTATCATAATCGATGAAAGATTTGAATAAGTATATATATATAATATATTTTAAATACACAAAGGGATTAATAAGAAAAATCTTAGATTGATTTAGGGAAATCAATGAAAGAACTTATGATATTAATCTATTTGTGTATGTATTTCTATAGGTCATGAAATGTTGAACTTATCAGATTCTGAAGGCGACATGCCAGATGAATTAGATGAGGACATTGACTTTGACCTTGAAGAAGGAGAGTTTGTACCTCCTAAAGATTGGACTTTCATTGTTAATGATGGGACAGACGAATGTGTAGATCTTGACGCTGATGTTGTTGAACACATTGTAAGCCCATCTACAACTAAAGTGGTCATCCAGGAAGAAGATGGAGAAATGGTTGTTGAGTTAGATGAAAGTCTAGATGACTCAACCAGTTCTGAATCAGAAGATGACCTTCCAGAAAAACTCAGAAATAATCCCATGTTCAGACCTCTGAAAAGGAGAAAGCAAAAGGTTGGGATGTCTGAAGTAGATATAACTGGAAAGAAAGCTCCAAGGAAGGGGATCATCGCCTAGTATTTTGATTCTGACTTGAAACTTTTCGCTATCAAAAGATTTGACGGAGTTCAATATTTCGATAAGAAGCTTAAAGTATTCAGTTCGCTTCCTCGATTTGAAATTCGAGACTTGGCACGCTTAGAACTGATAAATCCCAGTTATGATCCCTACGCAACGTATGTTGAGAGAATCATTCGGACTGAGGGTAGATCAATGAAGTTTGAGAAGATTAAGCCAAGACTCGGAAAGACAATCAAATTAAAGGAACGAAGTCAGAGAACTGGCCGAAGATTAAGGAAGAAAACTTATCCAGCTGTCAAGTGCATACAGCAGATACCACTGAAGACAATGCCACAGAATATTCTGGGAAATCTTCTGAACTGGCACGTGGACTCAGAGATTGGTGAAGCTGTCATGGTTGAAGCTGATGATGAAGTCGAAGGAGGAGAAAGAGTAATTCTAACAGTCTATGACCATCGACACCTGATGAATCTGTCGAGGAAGGACCTGTTGAAGTTAAACGGATCTTAACGACTGAAGCATGGGGTGATCTTGCAAGAGATTATCAATTAATGGTGAAGACTTGTATTAGAATGAAGATTCATATGGGCAGTAGTATTTACAAGTAAAGACCAAAGACAAAGTTGAAGATAACGACACTAGAGCTATTGTCAAGGGGGAGTCTGTTGGGACATGTTATTGTGACAATAGATCTAGCTTGTAATAGGACTAGTGTATTTATTATCAAACTTGTATAAATTGGTTTAGACTTGTAAATATATGATATTAACTTGTTATTATTATTTGTTAAATGTTATTAGACAAATATCGATTTTAAGTTAAAGTCTGAATCGCGAATTGAGAAGTCAACTCGCAGGTCAACAGACTTGCGAGTTGAGATCTCAACTCGCAGTCCAATCTGGACTCGCATCAACTCAACTGCGAGTTGAGATCTGGGCTCACTGTAAACTGGACTCGCAGGTCTTACCTGTGAGTTGAGTTTTGGGCTCGCAGCTTTCTCGGTTCGCAGGACCTACCTGCGAGCTGAGATGTGGGCTCGCAGTCCATCTGGACTCGCAGGCCCATGGGCTGCGAGTTGGGTCAACTCGCAAGGCCCATGGCCTGCGAGTTGAACCAGATATAAATATTTTAATGCTGCTCATTATTAAGGGGGGATCTAGAAATCCGTGCTCTTCACACACACACCAAATATTTAATTACTCTCCTCGTTTTTCGTGCAGATATATTTATTATAGTATTAAAGGCTCGGTTTTGAGTGATTAACTTAGTTAATAATCAAAACGAAGTCCTTTAATTGATAGTAAAGTTATATAAACTTAAACCTAACGTATTGAGGGATTCCGCACCTCAATACTTAAAGATAATCCGTTATCGAACCAAGATCTAGCGACATTACATAAACTATTGTAAAATTATTATTTAATTGAATCAATAAAAGAAACTTTAAACTTGAACTTATTGTTATACTGTACATTTGTTAGTAGTTTAACATTAAACTTGACAAACGGGGACCAACAATTGGTATAAGAGCATATTAGATAATCAATATCTAGATCTACGATGACTACTAACCCTATCTTTGAAGCTACAAATGCATATATCGATAGTGGGTTTCAGGGAAATGTAATGTGACAACCGTCACAAATCTTAGGTCATTAACCCACTTAAATTCCTAGTCTATCTAATTACGTTTACAATACTCTAAAATCCTAGTGAAAAGTCTAGGTTACGACTCCTTAAGTAGCGAAACTGTAAGTTATCGAAATCGCGTAACGTTCTAGGAGATTGCTTAGCGGACTTTAAGACTGTGAGGAACACAAAATTAGGTTACAAAGTGCCAAAGAAAACAAATGAAATTAAATTTCATAAGTCATCACAAAATATTTATCATATCGCAAAAATCATAATTTAACCAGAAATTCCGTAACTTAGTAAACGCAACCGAAAATCGATTAATTAACTCGCGAATGTCAATCGTGATTGAATCAAATACATTTTGATGAGTGTTATAAACTTATAAGATAAAGTTTCATGACTCAAACTTTAACCACAAAAACATCACAAAAATTGGAATTAACAGAAATTCCGTAACTCGGCAAACGCGACCCGAATCGAATAAACGAAACTCGAATCTGACAAACTAAAAATCATTTCTTCATTTCCACTTTCAAAAACACTCTCAATTTTCTCTCAAGAACACAACACTTTCCAGCCCTCTTTCAACCAAAAATCATCAATCTTAAAGTGTTCTTACACAAAAACACAACATCAAAGGTATAACCAACTATCTCTAGCTTCATTTTCTTCCTTTTTCTTTCTTTAAATCTTCTAAAACATGGATTTTATGCCTTTTCCATGGCTAAAATTCTCATACAAGGTTTGATGGTTTGTAGGTTCCCTTACACTTGTTTAAGTGTTAAAACAAAAGGGCAACCTATGATCAAACCGAAAATCAAACCGAAAAGTCGACTTTCTGATGTTATAGAGTTTATTTACATGTTCTTGCTAGAATAAATGGTTTAAAATGTTAAAATATGTTTATGTTTATGTAAAACAAATGTACATGTATAAAAGACAAGGCTTCAATCATTGGATGAGGTCTAAAAATCGTTGGTAGTGAAAAACACACCAAAATGATCACCATTGTTTTATATGTAATCTGTCCAGATTTTGACCTCACTTGAAACGACCATAACTCAGTGAATAATGGTCCAAAAATCTTGATTTTTCTTCTACAATTTATCTTAATGTCTTACCTTTAAAACCCCACTGGTCCACTCAAATCCATTGAGTATTCAACCTCTAAATGTATCACACAAAACTGATGCGCAAACATTAACTTTTCTGTGAGCACCTTGTTGTGATACTTGTTGGTGATTAAGTATGTTTAGAAAATGCATGAACATCATGGATTATTTTAGTCTTGTAAAATGTAAATAATTGTGTTGTGATGAATCTAAAATACAAAAATATTAGATAAAACGTGTTAAAATTTAGGGATGATTTTTCTCAGTAACTATATCATGAAAATAACCTTGAAAATAAAAATGTGAATTTTTGAAAAAACATAAGTATTTTTCCTAGTTTAAATACAAATAAAGTCTATAAAAAGGAAAAATATTCATGAAATATACTTTTTGACATCAAAAAAATATGGGAAAATTCATGTGTCATTTCCACAGAAAATGACACTATCCTCAAAATTTGACACACATTGGAAGTCATTTGATACGTTTTCCGATTTACGTCTTGTTTAAACATATAAAGTCGGGAACCAAAGTTCCAGTGCTCAAAACGACATGAAAATTTTTCAAAAACATAAAAAATGAGTTAAACTAATCTAGTAAAAATTTCAGACATTTTCATGAATAAATACTATTTTTCCCATATTTATCACAATTTTTAGACATTAATTGATTAAAAATAATCTGTAAGTCTAAAAGTCCCCAAATTTTCACAGAAAATTTGTGAATCATATTGTATGTTGTATACCAAATTTGGTAATTTTTGGAATTTGTTTTCATGTGTATCTATTATTGTGATCACAACCCGAGTAATTACCGACAACGATAATTAAACGACAAATCAAACTCTAACGGCACTTTGTAACATAATTGACTAGCTAAGCAATCTTAAAAAACCATATTAGTTGAGAATCTAATTAGGAACCTTGTATTCGTAGGTCTTGGATAGGAGTCACTCTCGGTCGAAACACGCATTACATCCCTTCCGTACGCTCACTAACGATTGTGAGTTTACATAGCCCCTCTTTTTAACATTTTACTTAAATGTTTTGGGGTGAAAAGCATGTTATATGATTTAATTACTATATTTGGATTACAAATACTATTCTTATGCTATACTTGATTTACGAATGATTTGCTATGCTATATGCTATGCTTACTTTCGAATACTTGACATGGTTAAAATGTCGTATTGATTACGAATAACTTCTTGAATGTTTGAAGTTTATACGAACATGATTATATGCTTGTTTTCTATCGTATCTAAAGTCCCCGGTAAATCTACACGACCATTAACTCTATATGAGCCAAATGATGCATATGAATAGTACTACTTGGGAGCGAGACTACCTCCCTACTCACGCGGCCACGTGAGTGCATCCCATCATCCTAAATGCCAACGATAGGGAATCTCTCTTTGGGGCAAAGGTTTATCGGTTGTAGGTTTGGTTGTGGACTCAAGCATAATAATTCATCATGACTATAGACTTTATAACGTAATAGTATAGAAATTCATAAACGACTATAAACGTATGAAGTTTTGACATTTGAAATGACATTTCTTTGAAACTATAAACATTACGACCCGAGCTTTACAATGACTTTGTCATTTGAAACGATATTTCTTTGAAACTATAAGCCTTACGAACCGAGCTTTACAGTGACTTTGTCATTTGAAACGATATTTCTTTAAAACCATAAATTCTATAACCTGAGTTTTATACTATAAATCGTTGTGGTTCTGGACAATGATAAACATGGTTTCATAATAATGCCTCGTATTCTTATAAACCTCCACATAATAATCTGTTGAGATTATAAACATTTTGACATTGATTTGATGATCCTTTGATATTATAAACGTAACTTGAACTTATTAAACACTACAACTTGAGTTTTATAATCGTAACTTGAACTTATTAAACACTACAACTTGAGTTTTATAAAAGTAACTTGAACTTATTAAACACTACAACTTGAGTTTTATAAACGTGAATTGAACATTCCTTTGAAAATATGAGTGTGGCGTTATAAATGAATCACGACTTTTAATTGAGTACAAAAAGGGAATCGCTCCTTAATGAATCTCGTACTTAACTAAACCTCTTTTGCGAACAAAACATCGAATCTCAAATGAATTTAACTATCAAATGAGTTTCGCTCTTAAATGAGCCTAGTTATAATGAATTACTTCATAATTATTCGCGCAATAGCATTTGATTATCCTAAAAATTGATTTTAAGAACTTATCGGATGATTATCGTCTTTGTATGAGCCTCAGACTAAACTTTTGAAAACTAATCACGTAGTAACGTGGAACTTTCAAACTAGATTTGTAAACTCTTGGAAAGGGTTTTCATTTCACAAAACCTGTGTACTCACCAACTATGTTTCATAGTTGACCTGTTTATTTTACATTCTTTTCAGGAATTAGTCACAACTTGTCTATTGAAGCTAAACCCATTATATGATCTATGTTGCTGTAGCGTTACGGGATTTTCGTCTCTTTTGGATGTAATCGCATGTTTAGATTATTTACTCTTGTGCTGTAAACGCTTGTAAGACGTTATGTAATGTATTAATTGTAGACCGTTGAACGGTGATCTTTTGTAATTTTCGATTGTGAAATCATTGTACTGTTACATCTCGTGTTTCCGCTTTAGCGGTGAAATCTTGAGTTGCTTGTCACATAAGATGTATCAACAATCTCCCCCTTGACAACAACTCTGATTTTCATTTCCATTTTAGAGGAAGTTGACTTCTAGCATGAATTCCCTTCTTCACACACACATTTACAACTCTCTGGAATTTTAACGCTTCAGGTTTTGCAGTCTTTAGCAGAGAACTCTAATCGACATCGTTAACCCGAGACCGGATGACCGGTGGGTTCGGCGCACAATCGAACTCGGTATTCGTCCAAAATTGACGAAGATAAGCGATCCTTAACGTCGACGAATGAGTAAGAGCATGATGAACCCTCGACCGCATGAGAAACGTCAACATGCCTCGGTATTGCATAGTAGCCGGATCCTCCAGATCGAACCAGATCGCCATATTGTGCTTGTTATGGAACTGCTTCAATTGATCAGCCATTCCTGCACAAAAGACAAAACACACCAAAGATATGCAATAATAATGTTAGTTATATATAAGTCCCCTATGAACTGATCCACGGGATAACAACGCTTGTTAGAGTGCAGAATACTCTAAGAAACGATACAAGTGTTACAAATACGTTTAAATCACAAAACAATCCTTACGACGTATGTATTCGAACTAGGACAATAAATTCGAACTTAGTTTTGCTGGAAACTCAGTTCCTAAAAGCTTAGAAATGATATTTTCGAACTTTGTATTATAAGCAGCTAAGTTCGTATGAGCTGCTACGAACTTAGCAGCTCCTAAGTTTGTATGAACTTACATGCAAGTTCGTATCTACTCTTAAGTTCGTACGAAGCTACAAGTTCGTACGAACAGACATAAATACACAACAAAATATTCATTATTAATTTCAAAGACTAATTACAAACTAACTTAATACACAATAGAAGTTGTTGTCACACAACATGTACCAACATACTCCCCCTTGACAATAGCTCTATTTGTCTTCAATCTTCTTCTTTGTCTTCAAAATTTCTTTTGATTAGCTCTACTGACTTCCAACCCATATGCCTTTCTCTACACACACCTTGAACACTTTTTGATATCTTCGACCCTCGTGTCTCCATCTCTATATAGAATCTTGTTGACATGTAGCTTCATCAAATCATCCTTGGACAAGTTTACCAAATGTAAACTATCGTACACTCTCAGCAACACTTTTCCTTCATTATCCTCCATAACTGCCTCGGTAGTTTGACTATCAACATACCAACACTTAAGATTTGCTAGAACATCCTATTGCATTTTCTTTAACGGAACCTTTTTCATGCACTTGACAAGTTTATAAACCATTTTCATCCACGACTTGTTATTATGGGATCAATCCTGGTCAGATTAGAAACTCTCCTTCCTGCCCTTGGCTTCAAATCAACGAACTTATTTGATCTTCCTTCACGTTTAACGATTCTCTCTAAAGTCTGAGCATAAGGATCATTTCCAAGATTTACCAAATCTAGCCAGGCAAGTTCTTTCAATTCTATCTTCGGCAACGAGCTAAAGACCTTCAGTTTGTTTCTCAGATACTGAATCCTATCATATCTTTTAATTATGAATAGTTTGAGTTCACTGTCATAGAACCAACTGATAATGCCTTGATTCAGCTTACCCGATCCTCTGACCCTGATATTCCCCTTATACTTAATCTCTGGTTCCATTTCAATCTTCTTAAACCACAAGTTTTTTAATTCAGCTCTGGACTTCATCATTTGAATCATCTTCAAGGACTTCATCATTCTTAGACTCTAATTCCTTTCGATCTATCACATTCTCACCAGCTTCATTCTCATATATCACCTCAGTGACAGGTTACTCTGTCACGATGTGTTCATCAACATCTGTATCTGTATCTGGAACAATCTCATCGTCTGACTTCCAATATGCAACATCTGTACTAAGGATCTCTCCTTCCTCTAGCTCTAACCCATCGCTATCAAAGTTGTCCAAATCAAGTATCGCTTCAATAGTTTCAGTCTCAGCCAGATTTACTAGAGTTTGCTCTGTTCCACTCCCTCCTTCTTTTTGACTCGACTCCCCCTGAGCTTGTGGCACTAGTCTTCCAGTTGAAGAGCTAGGCAGCTCACCTTGTTTCGATGCATTGGGATCATCGTCTCTGTCTTCATCCCTTTTCTTTCTCAACTCGTCATCCCTACATCCGGTCATCTCCCCCTGAGCTACCTGGCGCTTCAACCGATAGAGGAGGATCTCATTATCTTGAACAATCTCTTCTAATTTCTCATTTGGCTCCTCTAATCGTTGATTCACACCCCAATAAAATCGTGTCACGTTTAGTAAATTGCGGAAGCACGGGATGTGATGGTGATCAATTCCACAAGTAAATCGAGAGCATATGATTATCGCAAACATATACTTAGAATGACATAAATAGTTTAAATTCCACGGTTACATGTTTATCGTCTTTACATGACAATAGATGTTTAGCAAAACAATATGACTAACAATTTAATCACAAATCATAGTTTCAATATTTATCAAAAGAATGGCATCCTATTCATCGTGGTGAGCAAGGGTCCCAAAAGTATGCATGCCCTGAAAAACATAGTTAAAAGGATCAACAAAATTTTTGAGTGAAATTCACAGGTTTAAGACATCATAATTTAAACTAAAAGTTTAGTAAATGTTTCATAAGTCGTTTGTGCCATCCGTGGCAAATAGTACGATGATATACCATTTAAAACAATAAATAGCTAACTGTGATCCCCTGAAGGTTAGCTAGACCTCACGAGTTAAAGTGACGACACCTAGGCCTATAACCAAACCACCACTTTTAATGTTTTTTCCTGGTACCAATAAAATATACGCTCCTCGTCTCGACATATAGTCGGCAGTTAGCATGACTAACAAAAGTGTGAGGGATGTCATCCCAATAGTACTATTCGCATATTCGGTGGCTAGCGTCATCTAGCTAACGGTTACAGTTTGTAGTCATGAGGATTTCTATGCACTACAATTAGTTTAACGTAGGTTCGCACAAGAATTCGTTGTCAGGTTTTTCAATCATCGCATGAAAATAGTTTGTATGTAAACAGTACATATGTTTTTTACCCCAAATTTAGAAAGCAGTAAAAAGCAGTAAAATATGGGCTGTGAACTCACCTGGTGAGCTTATGTGAGTGGTAGCAATTTATAAGGGTGTTTTCCCCAAGTAGCCTCCTAGCGCCCTAAACGCATGAGGTCGTTCGTGTAAGTAGATAGCTAACCGCGTATCTAGGTTTGTAAAAGTAGACGGCTACCCGCACATCTAAGTTGTATAGATAGCTACCCGCATAGCTATGTATGTTCAAGTAGAGGGCTATCCGCACATCTATGCTAGTTGTTCACTCGACTCGTAAATTGAAAAAGTATTTCGTTTTCGAAAAATGTATGACCCGTTGGTGATAGTTTTTATATGAACGTGTATGTTTCTTGATGGTATCATGAGTTCGTTTTTATATCCTTATACTCTTTGTTGCACTCAAAGCGTATCTTTTAAACATTTCGAATCGTTTTCGTTTCAGTTTTTCCCTCCAAAAATTGTTCCGGAAATAGCTCGAGTAAAACTAAATTTTCCTCAAACTAAAGTTACTCGATGAGAAGCTTAAATTTAAATTTTGGTAATCGATAAATTTTCCTCAAGCGTATCTTTTTTTTAAAAAAAAAAAAAAACAGAAATAAAGCTTACCCGTCCGGCTAAGGCTTCAGCAGACCGGGTAACATGTCACCCGTCCGGGTGACAAGTGGACAGAACTCAAGGTACTTTAAATCACCCGTCCGGGTAAGGCCAAAATCCGGCTTCACACGTCCGGGTGAAAGCCCACCCGTCCTGGTAAGGCCAAAATCCGGCCTTTTCCCCTGTTTTTCACAAAATGACTTCAAGTCCGATTATTGACATCCCAAACCAACTTTTTAGCATTTTAACAACATGTAACATGTTTCTAATCCAAAATGTGACATTTTTGGTTTTCGTTTCTCGTTTTAAACACTCGTTTCGTTACTCGTTTTGAAAGTCGTTTCTTGCTGTTTTAGAGGCATGACTAGCCTTTGAACTACAACATGGTTTTAACACTTTGCAAATCATTCTCTTTATACATGTGTTCTCAACATCAAATGTTTAGCCAACCCTTTAACCATTTTCATGTTAAGTCATCTAAAACAAAGTGCACAAGCATTATCAAATCAAACATGTTAGTACTCATATTATCACAATCTAGTTCCTAATCATTTGAACACATTTTAACTTGTTTTAGCATACATTTAGTTGGTTTAAAACTCAAGAGTGAACTTCTAGCATCTAGACATTCATAATGTAGGAAATGACAAGATTAAAAGGAAAGGTTTCCTTACAATGCACTTGGATGAAATGGTGAGAAAGAAGAGAAGATAACTTGAAAGCTTCAACTAGAATCCCTCTTAAAACTCAAACTGCAAGCTTTTCCTTTGTGTGAATCTCAAGATTATGAGATCACAAGAACCTAATGATGATCAAGAGCTTGAAATGAGGTATAAAAGGTGGTGGTTCATGGTGGTTGTGGGGTGGTTTGTTCTTGAAGAAGGTGGTTAAAGATGATGTAATGAGAGGGAAATTGAGAGAGAAATGTGCAGATTTTGAAATGAAATTGTAAAGTGTGTGTACGTATGTATTTTCTTGCATATAGCCTTTCTTAAATGGGAAGCAATTGAAGGATTGATGGGAGGTGCTTAGTCACTCTATCAATCAAGCTAGGCAAGTAGGAGAAACACTCAAGTGTTTAGGCAAGTGGCGTGGGATCATCAAGCAAGCAAGCATAGAGGTGTTAAACTAAGCTAGCAAGGAGGGAGGAGGATTGTGTGGTTGATAAAAAGAGTTACGTAGGCAAGAAGAGAGGATGCAAGGAAAAGAATTCTGCATATTGACTTTTGAGACATGCTAGTCTCCTTGCTTGATTTAATTTCCAAAGATTAAGCTAGTTGCCTTGTTGCTTGATTTTAATTCTAACTTTAACCTACATGTATGCTAGCTTGGAAATGAATTTGAGCTAGGTGTTAACTTGCTTATGGAATTAGGTATCAAGCAAGTAAGTAACTAGGTGATTTTAAGCAAGTAAGCAAGGAGGTGTCATGGAAGGCACGTAGACAAGGAGGAGAATGATTTAGCATCTTGGCTTTTGGTGACATGCTAGCTTGCTAGCTTGGAATTATCTTGACATGCTTGAGCTACTTAGATCCAAACTTGGTGTTTAAGTGCTAGCAAGGTTTATTAGGGAGATTAAAGGAGGTTGGAACATGGTTAGTAAATTCTATATCATTCGTAAATTGTTGGTGTTCCGTTTAGTGAACCTCGTATTACCTTTCCTCGTTGTATTTAACTTGAATCGTATAAGCTTGATATAACCTTTTGAAAGGTTGAGTCTTAAGTCTTATCATAATAGTATAAGTAAGTAGCCATTATTAATTAGCCTCACGTTATTTAGGAAACGCTTATCACCAACGTTCGTGTTTGTCGGAATCATCCGGATTATATTGTGAAATTCTCTATAATCACTTAAACGTAATGCATCATGCATTAGAATGGTGTGCACCAAAATGTGCAACGTGTGCGTGTGCTAGACTTATCTCAGTTTAAATCACGTTTGATTTCATTAAAGGGGAATTAGCGTAAGAATGCATGATTTTAAGGTGCACGGAAAGTACCGATTTTTGAGGGTTGTCACACGTTGATTGATAGTCGTTAAGTTATTGACGCGAATCTCTTGACTTGCAACAAATGTAGTCAAAGACACGACCATATCAGCTAAACTCGTGATCCGGCCCTCAACATATATAAATTTGTCCGGATCAGAAAGACGGACAGACGGTGCAGTGTGAGCTTGAGGTGGAGTGGTAGCTGGTGGTGGTGTGGGAGTTGAAGTAGTAGGAGGTTCTGTAGTTGATGGAGGTGTGACAGTTGGTGTTGGTGTAGTTGTTTGTGAGGTGATCGGTGGTTGCACGGTGGTAATGGTGGCGATTGGTGGTGTGGGAGTTATGGTTTGTGGAGGTGCACCAGACTCCTAGATAAACACTCCTGTTGGGCGTCGTCGTTTACGAGCTCTAAGGACAAACCGATCATTACCTGAATCATCATCATCCTCGTCCCTAGGGACATAGTCTTCATCCTCATGAACTTTTCTCTTCCCCTTTTCCTTTTCAGATACCGCACCGGGTTAAATCAAAACAACTCTTGACCCATGGAACCCCAAAGTGGGACGATCCTCACCTTCCGAGTCGCTAGCGGTTGCTTCACTGGCATGCTCACTCTCATTTTTACTAGCATGATCTAGAGTCTCCATGACATCATCCCATGAGTGCAGGTCTGCATCTGCCTCGGCAGTGTATGTATCAATGGTAGCAATATCTGCCTCGATGCCAGCTTGTGGATCAGCGACAGACGCATCCACAGGAGCTGCAACACTTGAAACTTCAGCACTGTGAAGTACTTCGTGCACAATTGCCTCAGCAACATCAGCATCAATTGGCGCGCCCTCTTGGGGGTTTTCAATCTGGTGCAAGATTTTCCTCAACCACCTCAGCCGCCACTTCTGGTGGCGCTGGAATATTAGCAGGAGCTTGCGGAGGTGCCTCTGGAACATTTTCTTCATCTGCTCCTTGGGGCTGTGGCACATCCCACCAACCGTCATTAGGTGGGGCCACATAGTTTTCATTCATAACCGCCTCAAAAAGGTCAGTAGGCTGAGGCCGCTCAACAACTGCACGTCTGCTGCTATGACTCAGACAATGCCCAAAAATCTTCTTATCAACAGACACCAGATACACAACTGGGTCAACGGCTGGGAGATTCGGAATCAACCCGTTAATAACCATCATGACAAATCTCGGGTACAGAATGAATCGTTCCTTCACACTGCCCTTAATCTGTTGCACCATCTCATCAAAGAAGAATTGAGAGAAGCAGTGAGGCTTGTTATACACCAATGACACCATGCCAGACTGCATCTTGTGATTCATTGTGTCAAACCCACCCTTCTTTGGTCCGAAGGAGACTAGCAGAACATGCATCAGATACCTCCACTGACCGTAGAGGTTGCTCTTGGTGTACTGGGTATGAGTCACATCACCAACATAACCCAAAAAACGTTTTTTTCTAAAACTTTCGGACTTGTGTATATATAGGCACCTAAGTTCGTACGAACTTACTAAGTTCGTACCTATTCTAAGTTCGTAAGAACCTATAAGTTCGTACGAACCTACAAAATACACATACAAAACTTAAGTTAATAATTACAATGATTAACAAAATAACTTTTAAACCTAACTATTACAAACTAGAAGTTGTTGTCACACAATATGCACCAACATTACTTACTTAGGTTCGTATGATCGAGTAGATGATATTTAGCGGATTGAAATAGCTTAACACATATAAAATTTTGATTTTAAGATCAAAAATAATGCAAAAGGTAAGTTCGAAGGTAAGTTTGAAGACTTCAGCTATGTTCGTACGAATGATAAGTTCGAAGGGTTTTGAAAGTGTAAGGGGTTTGACCTGGTCAGACCCTTTTATACCCAAGGCACAAGTTCGTACGAACTTGGTTCTTCGAACCTACAATCGAACAAGCTCTAAGTTCGTACGAACTTAGAGTAACTTAGCCCAAACACTTAGATTTCTTAAAATAAAATCACTTAGCGAGGACCAAAATACTTAGGCGCTTAATTGATCTGGTCTTGAGCGATTAATCAAACCAAATGTAAAAATTTCCCGTATTTTAAGAAATTTTATTTAAAAAGAAAAGAAAATAACTTAAACTTAAAATGCGAATATGAAATTTGGAAACGTACATCATTTTTGAGAGTGTCACTGATACAAAGTCAAGTTCACTCAGATTTTCCCTCCAAAATTCGCGAAAATTTTTCCGAGTAAAATTTAAACTTTTTGAAACCAAAAATAGTCAATGGAAAGCCTAAATTCAAGTTTTGGAAATGAACAAATTTTCGCGCCAAATCATTCAGATTTTTTTTTTTTGGTAAGAGTTACTGGTAAGTTCGAACTAAGACAAGTTCGAATACAATTAAGTTTGTACGAACTTAAGTATGTTCAAACATAGGTCAACGAACTTGAGGTAAGTTCGAAGAGATGATCAACGAACTTGGTCAAACGAACTTGAGGAAAGTTCGTAGAGATCAAGTTCGTACGAACTTACAATTTGCAAGTTCGTACGATACTGAACAAGTAGGTACAATACTGCACAAGTTGGTACGATTAATCTGATCAACCCTAATACGCAAAACTTCGAATCTAGGCCCTTCTAATCTCAAATATCAATGAACTTTAACACCTTGAACGTAAAAATCTCTGTTTAAACGTCAAAGTCTTTCGTATTCTCTTGTTCTTTATCGAGTAATACCCCGAACCTTAAACGAATGGATCATTTATTGCTCTGATACCACTTGTAGGTTCCTGTAATCTGGATCCACGAGGTAACAAGTAAAATTCAGTGCGGAATTTTCAATCAAACAAACGATAATAAACAAGTTAACAACGAATATATACAGTTCACAAATATTAAGCTTTATTGTACATAATCTCGGTTATATTCAAAGTAAGATACAAACTCTCTCTTTTAGCTTTCTGCCAACTAGCACTAAGCTCTAAGACTGAGTTTACAACTGAATAATCGATTACTTAGATTTCAACCTACGGATATGCATATATATAGTGTCTAAGTTCGTATGGACTGGCCCCTACGAACTTAGCCCACTTCGAAGCCCATAATTCATACCTAATAATGGGCCAATCATTTTCACTTCACTCGAGAGAAACTGTTACCACTCAAAATCCACAATTTCCATGACCCAATACATCTTGTATTTGTTTGATGTATGGATGAAAGATACGTGGAATTTCAGGCACTAACGAATGTGAGTAACGGGTTCGGCAGAAGTTGTGCGTTCTGGTATTTCTTGATATGGATAAAATTTTTGCGAGCTACCAAATGAACCGTATTTTGCTTGTTCTTGGGGTTGGTACGGTTGGAAGGTTATAGAATTCGGGCATCCACTGTTGTGAATAAGACGTTTATGAGTTCACGTACGAACTATGTGTTCCTAGTTCCTGGTTCAAGTCTATACCATCTAAATTTGACACGTTCGAAAAACTATGTGTAAGAGGATCTTGACTTGGGGGAACTCTGAATGAAGCATTTACACGATTAATTTTGAGTGCTTCACTCTTGAAATTTGGGCGCCCGCGTGTGCCTTTTTGAACTGCAGGCTCAACAACTGAAGTTGTTGCTGCATCATATAAACTCTTTGTTTTTCTTAAGATACTTTTCTTCCCAAATTTAGGCTGCTTGTTGGCATGTTTCTTCAACATTTCGATTTCTTCATCACAAGAGATATCATTCTCTTGAAAATTTGTAGCTGGCTTTAGATCAAGTTTTCTCCAAAAACTATTAATGGACTCCAGTTTTATATATTGACCTGCATAGAATATTAAAAAATTTTATAGAGTTTCTCTAAATCAACATATATGTACAAAGAGTATACTAACTTGAATTAAAATATTCCGCTAGTTCACATGCACATGGCAACCCGTAACTTGTTCACAATTGTCAACCACAATTTTCATTATCTAACTCAAGACCGTTTGACCTCTTAAGTTCTTCGATGCTCAAATCTAGTGCACAAGTTGAAACATAACTAAACAACAGTTGGAAGTTTCAGTATTTTTGATGATGTTTGACAACAATTCTACTTTTCTCAAAGCTTTTTTTCATCTCTATATGTTATTGCTGGACGATTTGATCAATATGAAGCACAAATGTTTGTAAATTACATTTTGATGAACCCAAGCGATAATTTAGCTTGGAGTGTTAACTTTTGACTCTGTTTATGGTATGATTTTTAAAATTGAGAAATTTATTTGTCTAAACAGACACAAACATTTCTTTGTATTTATCCAACCGTACGTGATTCAAATAACGAAGGACACCTGAAATTTTCAAATATATGAAAATCTTGTAAAATATGTAACCATACAAAACATACTGACAATAATGATCAAATATGAATTTCTTTTTATAATATATAGAGAACACCTGGATAATTGACCAATCTCGATTCAAGTTTGGCATATCGCTCTAAATATGGAGATTTACATAACAAGTTCCATTTTGTATTCATATAATCCCATTCTTGTTTTGATTTTATCGTTTTCCTATAGTTTCGCATTAGGCCCTGCGAGATGTGCCATCTACAAAGTAATCGTTTAGCCTCCGGAAAGACTTTTTAACAAGTTTCCATCAAGACTAGGTCTCGATCTGTTACACTGACACGAGGGTGAACATTTTCATCCATCATCATCTTTAGACAATTTAATATCATGTAAAGTTGTACTCTCTTTCTTTATGGATGAAGATGAATGCAATGCAAAATGACAATTTCGCTAAAGTAACGCCAACAATTTGAAAAAAGGCATATTATACTTGTTTGTTTTATAAGTGGCGTCCATCAACAAAACATGTGGAAATGCACACCAAATCTCCATTGATATTGGATGAATAAAAAAAAGTTCTTCCAATTCATTAGAATTATCATTTGCTTGATACTCAAATATATATCCTTTACCTGGCAAATGCAAGAAAAGAACCTGCATTGGAGTTTGTCTGCTTGCTCGATTAGAGGAATTATTGCAAAAGTTATATATTGTTTTGATGGTAGATGCATTTTTGGATATTGCTCCCTGAGTATCATTTAAATATCACGTGGTTTGACATTCTTTCTTGTCAAATCCTCCACCAAACGAGCTTCATTTTCTGACAAACGTTGTGCATATGATGACCTTCCATATGCTGAGTAGGTTGACGATTATGTACATTTGATATCACAATTAATGTCCATAAATCATTACTTCTCGAATACTTTCCTGCCAATCTGAATGGGCAGTTAGTTTTTTTAGACCAAGTATCTCTACTAGAATCTTTACCTCTATTTACGCCACCATGATCACACATAAGAGAAACTTTAGACACATGGTCATTTTTTTTCTTTGATATTTTAGTAATAATAAAGCAACCAACATCACATGTTGTAGTTTGCACCCACTCCATCAAATCTTCCCGAGACTAAAACACCTTCAAAATAATTCTCCATGTTTTAAAGTTAGTAACATATTTTTGAGAAGAAAACAGGAAAAAATTTAAATAGATGAATGAATGATGAGTTTTCTATTTACTAGAATATCTTTCCTGCTAAGGCTTTTGAATCAATTTTGGGGTGATCTTTGACTAGCCGATGCAGCGGGAATAGGATATTGAATGAAAGTCAATTGAAGAGACAAGTTTCCCCTTTTTTCGCGAAGGAAATCTGCAAACACTCTAAATGATTCTGTTGGGGCATATTGTGTGACAACAACTTCTAGTTTGTAATAGTTAGTTTTAGAAGTCATTATGTTAATCCTTGTAATCGTTAACTTTAGTTTTGTATGTGTATTTTGTAGGTTCGTACGAACTTATAGGTTTGTACGAACTTAGAGTAGGTACGAACTTAATAAGTTCGTACGAACTTAGAAGGTGCCTAAGTTCATACGAACTTAGGTGCCTATATATACACAAGTCTGAAAGTTTTAGAAGAGAGGTTTTTTCAGAGTTGTATGTTCGAACTCAGTTGTAAGTTCGAATACTCTGTGTTTGTTCGAATGTAATACTTGTTTACATTCAATAAAAGTGATCTTTACACATTTGTATTACTCGTTTGTTATCGTTTATGTTTATGTGAAGATTCCGCACTCGTATAAACGTGATTACCTTGTAGATCCGAACCTACGGGAACCTACAAGTGGTATCAGAGCCTTTCGAATCGTTCGATTTGGTTCGGGGTAAAGAAACTTTAAGGAAACGAGAGATTATAAAATATTTGGAAGTTAGATTGTTTTTTTAGCTTCCAATGTTGTGTATTATCACTTAGTGAAAGGGGATTTGAAGATTGTAGGTTGAAAGGAACCCAGATCTGAGATTTTTAGATCTGAGTTCGTTCAACAGCCGTTCGTTCGAACTTGTACGGTTTTTACCTTTTTGTTCGAACTTGTACGACACAACAGCTGTAAGTTCGTACGAACTTACCAGATGTATCATTTGAAGTTACCTGTCGGTGACCCCCTTCGAATTTAGGTTTTGTTCAAACATTACTAAGTTCATACGAATTTACAAGTTCGAAAATTCCTAACTTCGTACGAACTTACCATTGTTTAACTTTGGTTTGAGAAAATTTGAATCTTACTCGGAAAATTTTAGGGAAATTTGTGTTTTGAGTGAACTTGACGTTAGTTGACTTTCTAACACAAACTTACCTCAAATTTGTATACATTCTTTCAAGATGTCAAATGTGAACAAAATGATAGAATTGGATCATGAAGTAGGTAAAGCTGCTTCACCACCAAAGCTTTTACAAGCTGAAGATTACTTCGGGTGGAAAGATAGATTTGAATCATTTGTAAAATTCAATGAGATTAAGATGTGGATCTGCATAAATGAAGGGTATGATGCACCTACTTATGAATTCGAAGGGAAACGTAGGTTTTATTCGTATTCAACGATGAAGGAGGCAGACAAAAGGATGTATGAATAAGAGAAAAAGGCCTTGTCTGCAATCATCAAGTGTCGTCCTGAAGAAATTAAGCATACCTTCAAACGTTACAACTATTCTAGAGAGCTCTGGGTAGCTTTGGAGAAGAGATTTGACGATTGTGAACAGATCAAAGAGAGTAGGGCTGACTCACAACAAGGGACATCTACTAGTGATCAATACTCAGGGAATAGTACATATTCCAGAGCCTTGGTTACTTAAACACATGACGGTTCATATGATTGGAGTACACCTGTTGAAGAGCCTCAGGAATTTGTGACCACAATTGATAAGGCAGATCAAAAGGATGGTAGTGAGAAGAAGAATGAGAGAGAGTTACCTGTTTCAGAGACCAGGGTTATAAGATTGGAGTCTATTAATACTATGAGTACAAAGGACTTCATTGCATATATGGCCAACTGGATGCTGAGAAGCATAAGGTTTTTTAAACTTAGACTATGTAGTTAATGCTTGTGTTTTATGTACTAACTTTGCAGAGCAGGCTAAGAATTTGATTGAATCATCTAATATGATGACGGCTCAGCTAAATGCTTTAAAAGAAGAAAACACAATTTTAAAACTGAGAAACTCTAAGTTCGTTAATAAAGCTAATCTGATGCAAAAGATTTAATCTTTCTAAAGGATCGAGTCAACGAGCAGAGTCAAATATTTGACTTAGCTCGTGAGCATGTTTTGGATTTAACTAAACAGTCTTCAGATAAAGAAAAAGAACTAGCAGACGCTAAGGTTAGAATTGTTGAGCTTAAAAATAAACTTGAATTAAGAAGATTTTCAGTCGAAACCTTAGATAGTCCGTTAAATGTTCAAAAACAGCCCTCAGATCATTGTGGAGTGGGATACAGTGAAGTTCCTCCACCTTTTAATCATAATTATTCATTTTTATCAAATGAATATGTGTTATCAAATGGAAATGACTCTTTTAATTCTTCAGTAATCTCTGAGATGGTAAACATCACTATGTCGACCAAATCAGACAAAACTGAGTCAACTACCAAAGATGAGTCAAGTTCTAAAATAGAGTCAGTCAAAATTGACTCTACTACACGAATAGCAGTCTCTGAGATGGTAGACTTCACCGAGTCGACCAAGTCAGAGAGAGCTGTGTCAGCGACCAATGAGGAGTCAAGAACTAAAATTGACTTTGTTAGACCTAAAATAGAAGATGTTAAGAATAAAAATGAAAAAGGTAAACAAACAGAATTGGAACACCAAGCGAATCTCAAGGCTCAAAAGAAAGCCTGGGAGAAGTGTTCATGATTCACGTGCCATCAAAAGGGACATGTAGCAAGTGTGTGTCCATATAAGAAATCAAGAGTTTCGACAATTGATAGTCTAAGGAGCACTTCTCCTGAAACAGAAAGCTCAAATGGAGAATCAATTCGGTCGAAACCTTCAAAAAGTTCTAACCCACCCCAACAAAAGTTTTTCTAACCAGGGTAGTAGTAATAAGAATTTTCATAATTCGAATTATAACTATAAATCTAGGGTTAGATATTCTTCAAACCAAATACCAGTCAATCAGAGACTTTTCCAAAAGTCTCCGGATAGAAGGCCTGGTGGTTATTCCTCCCATTCCCCAACAAATGAGAATTCCAGAGTATCCAAGTCACCTGAAAGGCGAGATTGATATATGAAGGAATTTATATTTGTTGATGAGAATGGTCGATCCAAGTCGTGGTGGCTTGGGTCCCCCTTAATAACTCATGTTTTTTTATCTAGTGTGCAGGAACACAGACTTCAAAGGTTACAAGTTCAGCAGAAGACGTAGCGATTGTGGGGGGGGGGAGATAAGATCAAATATGGGATGATAATCTAGCCGATTTGTATGGTAAGGCTTTTGATAAATCAAGCTTTGAATTGTTAGTCCTCATCGCTGGAATGACAACTCATGAGTAACATATCTCCCTTAAGAACTTATATCTATCTTTATTTCTTAGGATTTTTAGTTAGTTTGGAAAAATATGAGTGTCACTGTAATGACGAGAAAAAATGACGAAAACATTACCCATGCCTAGAACATTATTATATGTGTGGCTTTTAGATGTAGTACATACACAGTAAAAAGTACCTTAATTCTAAACGTAACGAACAGCTTCATCATACGATGTATTGGTAGGCATACGACATAACGGTTTTCAAGTACCTAATCTATATTAAATAATATGATTTTTCTGTGCAAATCTCTACTTTGATGTATGACCTTAAGTCTTAATTCTTAGGAGATAGATTGTACCTGAATACATGTTATTGGATAAATATAAACCAATTCATCTGGGTGGTTCACTGACTGTTTCTTTTGCTACATCTTGAAACATGCTGACCTAGACTCGGTCAGTGTATCCTAAAAATAGAGCAAACTAGACCAAGAAACAAGAATACCGTTTTCAAGGTCTCTAGTCAAACTATGTTGCTCTGTTGTACGAAAGTACAGACCTGTCACCTCTAATTTGATTTTATATTTGTTTATCTCTAACCCTAGTCTCGTCCAGTCTCTTCACATGTACACAAGTACATTGCTCTTAATATAAAGGACTTGACTTTAGAGATGAAATTAAATTAAAAATATCCGATACATGAAATTCTAGACTTTCTTGATTCTAAGGGTATATCAAATGTAAGATACATAGTTAATCGTGAATAATAACTAAACGTGAACTTGAAAATTCTGAGTGTTGATTGCTTAAGTGGACAACAATACCAATAATCGTCGTGAACTATAAATTACATACATAATAACCAAGGAATTCAATTCCTAATTGTGTATCGTAAGCATTATGGCTAATATGATCTTTGTAACAGTGACTCTCACAAAAAGAATGTGCTTTTTAATATGATTAAGTTCATATTTGTTTGTTTATATGTGACAACCGTAAAAAAATCTCAGGTCAACACCGCACTTAAATTCCTAGTACATTTATTTACGTTTACAGCACTCTAAAATCCTAGTGAAAAGTCTAGGTTACGACTCCTTAAGTACCGAAATCGCGTAACGTTCTAGGAGATTGCTTAGCGGACTTTAAGACCATGATGAACACAAAATTAGGTTACAAAGTGCCAAAGAAAACAAATGAAATTAAATTTCATAAGTCATTATCATATCGCAAAAATCAGTATTTAACCGGAAATTCCGTAACTCGGCGAACGCGACCCGAATCGAATAAACGAAACTCGAATCCGACAAACTAATACTTGAATATCCATTATAAACAATCTAAAATACAATTTGAAGTATTTTAGAAATTTAGAACATCAATTTTTATAACCCAAATGTTGATACATCTTAGTGTGTCTGTCAGTTGGTTAAGTCTGTAATGTATTTGTTAATGTAATTGAGTTAGTTAGAATTACATTTTCTGTGTTATGCGACACAAGGCTTGTGTCGCATTAGTTGTAGTTGCGACACAGAGATTATCGCAATAGTGATCTATGCGACACAAGGCTTGTGTCGCATAATTCGGCCAGTTTGTTAGTATAAATACCCAAATGTTAGGGTTTTAGAAAGAGACTTTTTGGGGGTTTTCACACACACTTATTCTCTGTTTTTGGCTGCTTATTTTATTGAGAAAGAGATATAAAGTATTATTATTGATTTGCACTCCATTGTCTTAAGCTTTATATTCTTTGTGTTTGTGTTTGTCTCCACCATTCGATTTGATTAAAAGATCCATCCTAAGGGATCTACTATTGGTATCAGAGCCATAATCATTGATTTTGGTGGTATCAAATCGTTTTGGTAAGTTTTTAATTCTTATTTTGATTATTTAACATTTTTTTGGTGTTTGATCTCCATTATAAAGTGTTTTGAAGCTGAAAATTGGAGTTTTTAAGCCTAAAAAACTAAGCTTTTACGAAGTTTTTCACTAAAAAATCATTAGGTTTCAAAATATTTCGTTTTTGAGTTTTCTGGGGTCTGACAGCGCCGTTTTGCGACACAAGTCTGCGACATAAATTTGTGTCGCTAATAGGGTTTTAGCGACCTTAACATTTGCGACATAAAGTTGCGACATACTTGTTTTGCGACACAAGGTCTGCGCCACAGATATCTTGCGACACAATATTTGTGTCGCTGTAAGATCTTCTGCGACACAATCTGCGACACAACAGTTGTGTCGCTGACTCCAGTTTTAGAAACTTTTTGAAAAGTCTTTCGAGCCCGTTACGATGACGTCTTCTGCATCAGCATCTATTCAACAAGTTGGGGCTTTGTTAAAACATAATAGTGAGGTGGGTTCAACAAATAAACCACCTATGTATACAAATGGAATGAATTACTTGGATTGGCGTCAGAGATTTGAAGCATTTGTATCTTTCAACGATCCTGAAATGCTAATTTATATGGAAGAAAGATATGAACGCCCCGGGAGGACCGGTATCTTTGATGGACCTATTCCTGAAAAATCCATTAAGTCTATGACTCCTGAGGAACGTAAGGCTTTTGACACTGAAAAGAAGACTTACTCTGCTATTACCATGGCTTTACCTCAACAGATTCTCCGACAACTTCGCCACCACAAAACTGCGTATGATTTATGGATTGCTTTCCTGTGCATCACACACCAGGCTAGCCGAGACCATTGGCTGTCGATTATTCTTGTGCAGACCTCTCATTTATACAACGCATGATAAATGAAGTCAATTCTGATGATGAAAATGAAAATTTTGAGGAAATTGATGATGATCTTGATGTGGAAGAGGAAGGATTGAATGATGATGAGTTCTATGATGATGCTCCGATAATTGAATCAGATTCCTCTGAAGATGAAACTGAAAATGCATCTGAGCTCAACATGAAGAAACATCTGAGGCTCCTGCTTCTGAATCTGAAGTTATCGAAACTAGAGCTGAGAGACTTGCTAAATGGTGGCTGCACGGAAAAGATGGAAAGCAAGTGCCGGTTACCTGCAAATCATACAAAGTCAGTGGAGCGTATACTGGATTAATCAAGAGTTGGAAGATATCGAAAGGGTTGTTTATGATCAAGAGGTTAGATGGTATTCAATATTTCAAAAGATCATTCACCAAGCTGAGCAAACTGCCAAAAGGAGAAGTTAACCGTCTTGCTCAGCTCTCTTTGATTAACCCGTCAAATGATGATCGTGCCAACTTCATTCTGACTACTCTACAAAGGGAGATTCGTACCAAAAGGTACAAGTTTATCAAACCCGTGCTGGGAACCAGAATTATCTATAAGAAACGGTTTGATCCAGTAACCAATCAGCCTTTGATCAAAATGCGTTATCCTCCGGCTGATTGTTTAAAGAAGATTACTCTGGAAATAGTTCCCCTGGACTTTCTAAGAAGATTTCACTACTGGGAATTGGATGCTCACACCGGCGAGGCAGTTCTTGTATTTGTGCCTGAGACAGAGCAACCAGAGAAGAGCTCGTTGTATAATTTGAAGAAAACTCAATTTCGAGTATTTGATCCAATGAGCTTGAAAAATTTCTCAGAGAAAGATTTGAGAAAGCTGTTTGACAATCCGATTCGCTTCAATGAGAGAAATGCAGTGAATAAGAAGATCGCATTTCAATTTCAAAGGATTGTCAACGTCTGTGTAACACATGGAATACACGCTGGCGGTGTATTTCCAGCAGGCTGGGTTTGATTGAAGATTTTGAAGACCAAGCTGAAGACACGGGGGAGTTTGTTGATGCATCTTAGTGTGTCTGTCAGTTGGTCAAGTCTGTAATGTGTTTGTTAATGTAATTGAGTTAGTTAGAATTACATTTTTTGTGTTATGCGACACAAGGCTTGTGTCGCATTAGTTGTAGTTGCGACACAGAGATTATGTCGCAATAGTGATCTATGCGACACAACTTGTGTCGCATAATCCGGCCAGTTTGTTAGTATAAATACCCAAATGTTAGGGTTTTAGAAAGAGACTTTTTGGGGGTTTACACACACACTTATTCTCTGTTTTTGGCTGCTTATTTTATTGAGAAAGAGATATAAAGTATTATTATTGATTTGCACTCCATTGTCTTAAGCTTTATATTCTTTGTGTTTGTGTTTGTCTCCACCATTCGATTTGATTAAAAGATCCATCCTAAGGGATCTACACCAAATATTAAGCATAACACAATTTAAAGTCTTGAAATGTACAAGACTTGTGCAATTTTAATACAAATAAATACCACAACTAATATACATTATATTTTAACAAAAAAATAAAATAAAAACTCATATTTTTGAGTCAAAAACCGGCCTCCCCCTTTGACCACTCAAAACCCCCACTCACATATCAAGATTCCATGCAAAAAGCCTTCCACACTTACACACTCTTCCACTTTCATCATTTCTCTCATTTCCACTTTCAAAAACACACACAATTCTCTCTAAACACACACTAAACTCCAGCAACTTATCATCCTTAAATCATCTCTTTGAAGGTGTTCATACACCTAAACCAACATTCAAGGGTATGAACACCATCTTTAACTTCCATTCTTACATTTTTCATACTTTGAATCTTGTAAAAACATGATTTTTATGCCTTTTTCCATGGCTAAAAATCTCATACAAGGTTTGATGGCTTGTAGGTTCCCTTACACTTGTTTAAGTGTTAAAACAAAAGGGCAACCCATGATCAAACCGAAATCAAACCGAAAAATCGTCTTTTTAGTGTTAAATTGCTATTATACATGTTCTTGCTATATTAAATGGTTTAAATTGTTAAAAATCTTTTCTAACACATCTTGGATGTATTTTAACACCAAATATGTGTTAGATCAAAGATTTAAAGGATTAAATATGATCAAAAGCTTGGTAGCAAGTTGTGTTCTTGAAAAAAAAAAAGAGTCAAAAACCCGATTTTTGGGCTTGCATGTTCCAAAGTTCATAGCTAGATCTTAATCCAAGTTAAAATATGTTTATGTTTCTGTAAAAACACATTTTCATGCATAAAAGACAAGGCTTCAATGTTTAGATGAGGTCTAAAAATCGTTGGTAGTAAAAAACACACCAAAATGATCACCATTGTCTTATATGTAATCTGTGCAGATTTTGACCTCACTTGAAACGACCATAACTCAGTGAATAATGGTCCAAAAATCTTTAGTTTTCTTCTAAAATTTAGCTTAATGTCTTACCTTTAAAACCCTACTGGTCTCGCTCAAATCCATTGAGTATTCGACCTCCAAATGTATCACACAAAACTGATGCGCAAACAGTAACTTTTCTGTGAGCACCTTGTTGTGATACTTGTTCATGGGTCTTAAGGTGTTCTATAAATCGAAGAAAAATTATTTTAGACTCCTAACATGTATATCTCAGTAGTATAAAAAGATAAGAATTTATCTTGGTGATTAAGTATTTTTAGAAAATGCATGAACATCATGCATTATTTTAGTCTTGTAAAATGTAAATAATTGTGTTGTGATGATTCAAAAATACATAAGTGCTAGATAAAACTTCTTAAACTTTTGGGGATTATTTTTCTCAGTATTTAGATCATGAAAAGAGTCTTTAACATAAAAATGGGAATTTTTGAAAAAACATAAGTATTTTTCCTAAATTAGTGCAAATAAAGCATACAAAAGGTGAAATAATCATAAAAAAATACTTTTGCACACAAAATAATTATGGGAAAATTCTAGTGTCATTTTTCTTAGAAAATGACACTATCTTCAAAATTTCACACTCTTTGGAAGTGTTTTGATATGTTTTCCGATTTACATCTTGTTAAAACGCTTAATGTTGGGAACCAAAGTTCCATTGCTCAAAAAGACATGAAAATTTTACACAAACCTAGAAATGGGTACAAGATGATCTGGTAAAAGTTCCAGAATTTTTCGTGAATAATTACTATTTTTCCCATAATTATCCTACTTTTTAGACATAAAATGATTATAAATAATCTATAAATCTAAAAATCCCCAAATTTTCACAGAAAATTTGTGAACTATATTTCATGTTTCATACCAAGTTTGGTAAGTTTTAGATGTTCTATTCATATATTTTCATCATTTTGTTGACAACTCGAACAATTACCGGCAACGTTAATTAAAGGGAAATTCGAACATTTTCGGCACTTTGTAATTTAATTAGATAGCTAAGAAATCCTAACAAACCGTATTAGTCGAGAAACTAATTAGAAACCTTGTGTTCTTAGGACTTGGATAGGAGTCAAACCCAGTCGCCACGTGCATTACATCCATCCGTACGTTCACGTTCAAGAGTGAGTACACAACCCCTCTTTTAACGCTTTACTTAAATGTTTTGGGGTGAAAAGCATGCTTATATGATTTGAATACTACGCTTATGCTTTGCTCGTTTTACAAATGCTATGCTCGATTTACAAATGCTATGCTATGCTATGCTTAATTTCAGAATAATGTCGTGAATGTTTTCCGTTTATACGAACGTGATTATATGCTTGTTTTTCTATCGTATCTAAAGTCCCCGGTATATCTACACGACCATTAACTCTATACGAGCCAAATGATACATATGAATAGTAATATTTGGGAGCGAGACCACCTCCCCACTCACGCGGCCACGTGAGTGCATCCCATCATCCTAAATGCCAACGATAGGGCATCTCTCTTTTGGGGCAAAGGTTTATCGGTTGTAGGTTTGGTTATGGACTCAAGCATAATAAAATCATTGTGACTATAGACATTATAACGTGATAGCATAGAAATTTCATAAACGACTATAAATGTATGACATTTTGACATTTGAAATGACATTTCTTTGAAACTATAAACTTACGACCCGAGCTTTACAATGACTTTGTCATTTGTAACGATATTTCTTTGAAACTATGAACTTACGACCCGAACTTTACAATGACTTTGTCATTTGAAATGACATTTCTTTGAAACTATAAACCTTACGACCCGAACTTGACAATGACTTTGTCATTAGAAACCATATTTCTTTAAAACCATAAATTCTATAACCTGAGTTTTATACTATAAATCGTTGTGGTGTTGGACAATGATAAACGTGGTTTCATAATAATGCCTCATATTCTTATGAACCTCGACATAATAATCTGTTGAGATTATAAACATTTTGACATTGATTTGATGATCCTTGGATATTATAAACGTAACTTGAACTTATTAAACACTACAACTTGAGTTTTATAAACGTAACTTGAACTTATTAAACACTACAACTTGAGTTTTATAAACGTAACTTGAACTTATTAAACACTACAACTTGAGTTTTATAAACGTGAATTGAACATTCCTTTGAAAATATGAGTGTGGCGTTATAAATGAATCACGACTTTTAATTGAGTTCCAAAGGGAATCGCTCCTAAAGAATCTCATACTTAAATAAACCTCTTTTGCGAACAAAACATCGAATCACGAATGAATCTAACTATCAAACGAGTACCGCTCTTAAATGAGCCTTGTTTTAATGAATTACTTTCATAATTATCAGCGCAATAGCGCTTGACTATCCTACAAATTGATTTTCAGATGATTATCGTCTTTGTATGAACCTCGACACTAAACAAGCTACTTTTGCGAACTAATCACGTAGTAACGTGGAACTTTTAAACTAGACTTTGTAAACACTTGAAAAGGGTCTTTCATTACACAAAACCTATGTACTCACCAACTATGTTTCATAGTTGACCTGTTTACTTTTACATGTTTTTCAGGAATTAGTCACCACTTGTTTAATGAAGCTAAACCCGTTATATGATCTATGCTGCTGTAGCGTTATGGGATTTTCTCTTTTGAATGTAATCGCATGTTTAGATTATTTACTTTTGTGCTGTAAACGCTTGTAAGACTTTATGTAATGTATTAATTGTAGACCGTTGAACGGTGATCTTTTGTAATTTTCGATTGTGAAATCATTGTACTGTTACATCTCGTGTTTCCGCTTTAGCGGGGTGTGACATTATATTTAGTTATTTTTCATTTTAAACTGTACAAATTTAAGTTCTTACTAAATGGGGAGATAATCACTTTTGATTGTTTATTTATACGATTGGAGAAACAACTCGAATGCGATTAATTCAAAGCCTAGGTATGACAAAGCATTGAAGCTAGAAGATCTAAATTCGAGGATGATATTGGGGTTTGCGTGTAAACAGACCGAGAGTGTTGATGAAAGTGATGATGAAGATGATATGCCACAAGTTGGAGGAATCTAGATCTAATAATACTTGGATCTCACTTAGAGTCTTGTCTTACTACGGATAAAGGCAAATATAAGTTGAATGAAGATGATGATTATACATTGCAAGATGACGATGCTGATTCTGATAATGATACATCATTACTAACTAGAATATCTAAAAAGAAGACGGTCTAGTGGGTGTTAGATATTAAAAATAAAGATTGTAAACATTGCTTAAGGCTTAATCATGTGTTTAGCACCTATAGTATAAATAGGTAGCTAAGCTTAATCATTTGTAACACTTAACCTTGTAATATTCATTTGTGCTTAATAGAAAAATCATTCAATCAAATTCTCTCTCAATATTCATCATACATTTGCTTGAATATGTTTAACAATTGGTATCAGAGCTAGAGGATTGAAGATTTGAAGAAAAACGAATCGAAATCATCAAAGAAAAAGTCAACAAAAAGTCAAAATTTGTGACTTTCAAAATCAAATTCGTAGATTTGATTGTGTTTTGGTGAAAGTAATCCGATAGAATTGAAGCTTAGTGATCAAGGAACAAGTATCAAGTTTCAATTTCATCAAATTATAGCAAAAGATCACCTAATTTGAAGAATTTTGCAAAATGGGTATTCTAAAAGTTAGATTCGGATTTTTGATCAAATTCGATTAAATCGTGTGTTTCTATACAATTAAAGCATCAACAAAGCTTCTAATAGTGATCTACAACAGAAAGGAACAACAATTCACGGTTAAATCATACAATTTCTCAAAAATTGATTCAAAGTTGAAAATGGCGGTTAAATTCAAATAGGAGGTGTTCGAGATTGAATCTAATCAATTCAACCGATCAAAGTGTTCTACTAGTGTTGAGGATCATAAAGGAATCAATTACATGTTTCAATTTCAAGTTTTGATCCAAGCTCAAATTTGGTGTTCTTAGTGAAGAAGATGACATGAGACTTTATTCATGAGACTTTAGCTAAGACTTTATTCATGAGACTTTAGCTGAGACTTTATTTCTGAGACTTTAGCTGAGACTTTAATTCCGAGACTTTAGCTGAGACTTTATTTCTGAGACTTTAGCTGAGACTTTATCTCTGCGATTTTATCAGTAGTGTCGCATTCATATATTTTTGCGAACTTATCATTAGTTTAAACACTTCAAAATCTTTAATCTTTAAAGATCCATTCAAGCAACGATTTTATGATGTTTTCATATATTGCTAAAGCTAGGGAGAGATACCACGACATTTATCGTGAACACCCAGAGCCACATTGTATGACACGATTCGATTTAATAGAGTTTATTAAGATGTTGGAAAATGAACTTCAAGGACATTACCTCATAGTAAAAAGGGTTGAAAATTGGAGTACTGAGAAGTCAGCTGAAGTTAAGAATCTTCAAGAACAACTTGACACACTTCAGACTGAAAATGAGAGACTTAAATCAGGATCGGAGAGTGTAGAGTTAAAAAGTGTAAATCAGGATTGGAAAATGAAGTATTGGGAAGAACATGCTCAAGGAGTCAAGCTGACAGCTGAAAAGTCCAATGCCTTGCAACAAGTCAAACTTCTTGAAACTCAAATTGAGGAACACTCTGAGGTACATTCTAAAGTTCTAACTGAGTGTCAACAACAATTAAACTCAGAAAAGGAAAAGGCTTATAAACTGCAAAATGATCTAGCAAATAACCTTGATGTGATAAAAACTTTGACTGGAGATAAATTGGTTTTACGAAATCACATGGAAGGTTATAAAACTAGTTCTGACAAATTTGAAAAAGAAAATATTTCTTTGAATCAAGAAGTTAATGTTTTTTATAAACAATGCACATTATTGAGAAAACATGCATACAAATATAAAGAACAATATGAGTGTGCAATACGTGACAAGAATGCATTTTTAAGCAAAATGAAAGAACTTCAAGATAAATTGTTTTAAACGTGGTCAAACAGATCAAACCATTTTTCTCAATAAACCTAAGGATATCAAATTTTATAATCCAAGAGAAGGATTAGGTTTTGAAAATCCCTGCTATTTACAAAAAGCTATTTCTAAAGTACCTACCTTGTATAACTACGGTGACATGGGAAGTATTTTAAAAATGTTTTTTGTAAAAACACCTAATGAAGAAGAAGTTATTGAGAATTTCAATAGAGCAAAAACAGAGAATGCACAATTTTCATTTAATTATGAGAAATTAAATGAAAGTTATGGCACAAGGAAAATACCACTTTCTGAGGATTATTTTCCAAGTTGTTCAACACCTGTTATTGATCAAGATGAGGTTATGGAACAAGTGGTTAAAACAAAACTTTATATTCCAAATTTAATTTTGGAAAATAAATTTTTTTATCTTGAAAAACAAATAACCACTCTACAACTAACTTTTGATCAAGAACGAACAACTCTTTTGCAAACTATTGAACACATTAAAAGTAATTCATCTTCATCTAGTTCAGCATCATTATCAAAATCTAACCATGAACTTGAATATGAGAAGAACTTAGGAAAAGAGTTTGACTAAAAGAAAGCCTCAAATGTCAAACACGTTTTGAAACCACAAGTGAATGTTCCAGAGAAGACTTATACGGATAAATCTTCCAAACCAATTTCAAAAAGGATTTCTCAGTTTACCAATTATTCTTTGCAAAAGAATAAGGGTTATTCTAAGAAATCACATTCACCTGTAACATTTACTCAAACGAATTTTTATCATTCCGATTCTTATGCTTTCAACACTTCACGTAAATCGGTTTCTCAATTTCCAAAGAAAACCAACGTTTGGAAACCGAAACAAAGCGATTCTAAGAAAACTTCCCAAACAAAGTCATTCAACTATTCAAGATCGAAAATGTTTGCACTTGCACCTCAAATTGGTTCTTATCCGGTGCGAAGAAAGAATGACTTTGTAACCCCCACTCCCAAAAGATTTCACTCACCATTGATTCCACGAAACTTATTTCGAAATGAAACACTGAGTTTCAATTTCAAATGGAATTCAACGTCTTTAAACCAAATAGACACAACTTATAAATGGTTTTCCAAATTCTCAAAACCCATTGGTACTGTGCTTAAATAGGTTCCAAAAGTTGTTGTCTAAATTTCTAATCAGTGACTTATGAACAACTCAGTTCATAACTCGGTTTTAAAGTGATTTGACTTATGAACAAATCGGTTCATAACTCGTTCTTCAAATGAAAATGGTATCTGAACATTTAAGTTCAAACCCGTTATAATTGAAAGAGCTCAAAGCTTGAGATCGAGCTCCCGTTATACTTTCTTTTGAGAAATGTATGTTATATTTGAGGGGGAGCTCGTACAAAATTAAAACTTCCAAGTGTTAAAACTACTTGTCTTTATCAAACACTTTGGAAGATTTTCAATGTTTTTCGGTACTTCTCACCTTGAGGAAATTTTCTTGAAATATCAAACCGACGAAGTAGTACCACATATCACAACTTTGTGATACAATGATCAATACATGATCAATTGTTGGCAAATGCTGCAATCTGCACTGAGTGTTATAGATTTCAAATATCTCCTATGATCCACCAGAGTCGGATGGATCTACCACATGAGCCACCTTGCAAAATTTTAGGATGCAAGGGTATATTAGGTCTAAGTGAGAGGCTTGGTGGAGATTAAAGTGTAGATCAGCATACATTCAATAATGCCAAATGAAAAAGAGGGAGTTGAAAAATGTGAGAGGATGAGTGAGGAGTGTGTGAAAGGGTTAAAAGAAAAAGAAAACCCTCACTAAACAAGAAATCGCCGGGTTACCACATCTACTATCGGATTTCATTCGTTGATTTCTGGTATTGAAGAAGACATCATGGACCCAGTGATGCAATGCACATTACCCTCCTAAGCCACTCAAGAACTTCTTAAAAAGTCCTTGTTTCAATTTCTCATGGAGATTTAGCACATAATCTATTGACATCTCGTTTGGAGATTGTTAATATTGAAACAAGAGGAGAATCTGCTCCAGTCCCTGACTTCATGTCATGCACTTATTGAGTCTAGAGCCTAGTGATATAAAAATATTTAGGACACAAAGTGTATTTTTACACACCATGTCTAAGTGACATTTTGCATATCTATGTGATATTGCCGGAACATTCATAGTGATACCTAAAATGGTATTCCACAATGATTGAATGGAAATCCTACCAATGCTAACATCAATGCCAACATTGAAAGTAGGTCACTCAATTGATTCATTTAATGTTTTCAATTGATGTGTAAACTGGTAATCTATGTGATCCAGGAGTTATAGTATTTTCATAAATGTGTTTTCTGAAAATACAAACAACTTTTTCTTGATTTACTCAAGTAAATAGTTGTCTTACCCAAATGGTTACGAAATTGATGCTTACTTGAAGTTTTCTATCATTTTCCGCATCATTATCTCGAGATTATTGATTTGAAAGTATTTTAAGCAAGTATCAGATTTGTAACGTATGTCGCTTATTGAAGATAGAACATTCAACGGAATGTTCTTAAAAGTTCGTTGCTCCGATGATTTGATGTAGTCTACTATTCTTCAAACACGTTATGCTACACCATGTTCATGATGCTCACGATGTATCATAATCATCATGAAGGGGGAGAAAAGAATTAGTGTTTGAAGATAGTAAAGAAAACAGTTAGTGTTTGAGAATAAGTGAAGAAAATAGTTTGTATTTTGAAGATAATATGTTTAATGAAAGATAAAGCTTCAATGAAGAACTAATATCATCCTACAAGTTTGAGAAAAGATAATTGATTTGAGGAAGAGCAAGTAGATTATTGATTTGAGGGGGAGCAACATAGGATTCAAAAAAGGTTCAATGAAGTTGTAAGGTCGCTAGATCTTGGTTCGATAACGGATTATCTTTAAGTATTGAGGTGCGGAATCCCACAATACGTTAAGGTTTATTGCTTATATAACTTTGCAATTAATTAACAAGCTTCGTTTTGATATTAACTAGTGTTAAACAATCAAAACCGAGCCTATTCAATAAATGCTTTTATATCTGCACAGATTTCGAGGAGAGAATACTTAAAATATTTGGTGTGTGTAATTATGGCACGGATTTCTAGATCAGGTATAATGAGCAGCATTTAAAATATTTATATCTGGTTCAACTCGCAGGCCATGGGCCTTGCGAGTTGACTCAACTCGCAGCCCATGGGCCTGCGAGTCCAGATGGACTGCGAGCCCACATCTCAGCTCGCAGGTAGGTCCTGCGAACCGAGATAGCTGCGAGCCCAAAACTCAACTCGCAGGTAAGACCTGCGAGTCCAGTTTACAGCGAGCCCAGATCTCAACTCGCAGCTGAGAGCTGCGAGTCCAGATTGGACTGCGAGTTGAGATCTCAACTCGCAAGTCTGTTGACCTGCGAGTTGACTTCTCAATTCGCGATTCAGACTTTAACTTAAAATCGATATTTGTCTAATAACATTTAACAAATAATAATAACAAGTTAATATCATATATTTACAAGTCTAAACCAATATATACAAGATTGATAATAAATACACTAGTCCTAACACAAGCTAGATCTATTGTCACAATAACATGTCCCAACAGAAGTTCAAGAAGATCAATATTCAATTGAGGGGGAGCAATACAAGAGAAGCTTCAAAAGTATTACTGAAAGATCAAGATTGCAAAGACAAAACCATAAATCTTTCATACATTGGAATCAAATAGTTCAAAGAAGATTTATCGGCAACAAGCATTTGGAATATACTTTCAGGATCAAGACAAGTAAAAGGTGCGTTAAAAATGCAAGCTTTCAAGAGAAATATTCCAACAACACATTCGAGATTAGAAGTTGCCGTTGAAGATCAAGAAAAGAATTTGTCTTCAAGATTTTCTTCGAGAATTAACATCAAAGATAAAAGCTGAGACATAAATATCAAAAAGTGCGCTTCAACGTGGTTTTCAGCTTACAAAAGATTCTCGAAGTTCAAGCTTAAAGGATACATATTTGAATTGAAGACTATCGAAGCAAAGTTTACAATCAGGGGGAGATTGTTAGATATTAAAAATAAAGATTGTAAACATTGCTTAAGGCTTAATCATGTGTTTAGCACTTATAGTATAAATAGGTAGCTAAGCTTAATCATTTGTAACACTTAACCTTGTAATATTCATTTGTGCTTAATAGAAAAATCATTCAACCAAATTCTCTCTCAATATTTATCATACATTTGCTTGAATATGTTTAATAGTGGGGTTGTCATTAGTGAGCCGACTGCCCAATCCACAACCACCATCACACCCACAATCACAACAACAATTCCAACAACACCTATTACAATTATTTCACTAGAGCTTAGGCGGAGATAAATCCCTTGTTGAAGAGCGCGGCAGCTCAGGGGGAGAAGCCTGGCAGGTGGAGAAGACTGGTTGTAAAGAGGATGCATTGAGAAAGAAACAGAGACGGAGACGATGATCCCAGTGACCGATGTTGGAGGGGTGCTTAGCAGTAGACCAATTTGAGCTGCCTAACTCTTCAACTGGAAGACTTAGTAAGCTTGAACAGGTTAAGGGGGAGTCTAGTCAATCTAACAGAGACAGATACCATTGAACTGACAAGTTTAATAGTGATAAGTCTGAGTTAGAGGATACCTACAGAAGTTTAGTTCAGAAAAAGATGAAATATCTGAAGGTGAATCGTAGTGATAGACTTAGAGGAGTTAAGATATGAAAAAGATGAAATTCCTAAGGGTGAATCGGAAACTACAAGAGTTGTTGAGGGTGTATGACATGATCTGATAAAGATGTTAGAAACTATAGAGATGGTTAGAGACGTGAAGATTGAAGATGTCAAAGGGTAGTGAAGACTTTGTGGAAAAGGTGTTCTATGCAGGAAGACAAAAGAGCTTAACAGAATCAAGATCGAAGACAACTCGGGTGACAACATTTCGGGTGAAACCATAGCTATTGTCAAGGGAGAGTCTGTTGGTGCATCAAAACTAGAGCTATTGTCAAGGGGGAGTCTGTTGGTGCATATTGTGTGACAACAACTTCTAGTTTGTAATAGTTAGCTTTAGAAGTCATTTTGATAATCATTGTAATCATTAACTTTAGTTTTGTATGTGTATTTTGTAGGTTCGTACGAACTTAGGTGCCTATATATACACAAGTCCGAAAGTTTTAGAAAAGAGGTTATTCCAGAGTTGTAAGTTCGAATACTCTGTGTTTGTTCGAATGTAATACTTGTTTACATTCAATAAAAGTGATCTTTACAAATTTCTATTACTCGTTTGTTATCGTTTATGATTATGTGAGGATTCCGCACTCGTATAAACGTGATTACCTCGTAGATCCGAACCTACGGGAACCTACAGATTCCTGAGATGATTGTTCTCTATGGCTAGAGAATAGCTTATATCTAAATAAACATTATACCCGATCTGTAAAGTTCGTCATTTGTGTAAACAAATTGTCATTTATGGTTGCATATTAAATTGAAAATGAGTTGAAGTTGGATGATTTATTTAGATGGTGACATTGATCATTCTATATAAATGTATATATAAGACTACCGAGAATAACACATACAGATGAGGTCTTTCCATATAAATGTTTATATAAGACTATCAAGAATAATGCATGCAGATGAAATGGCAAAAATATTCATTCAAAGATATGAAAATATTCGTTCAAAACGTATTATGAAAAAATGATTCATTCAAAATAGTAATAATGAGGGCAACATTTTTTTGGTTTAAGTAATTTGTTTTTGAATTTGTTTTTGTCTAAGTAATAATGAGGGCAACATGTGAATAAGTCAATAGAGAAGTGAACCAATAGTCAAGTTGTAATTTTAGTTCTTTTTTGATATTTCTACCATTAGTCTCCACCCGTGAAATTTTCTAGACATGTCATATATGATTTCTAATAGAAAAATAATATATTTTATTAAATAATCTTTATTAAATTATATATAAATGTTTTATTAATTTTAAGTTTTTTTTTTCTTTATAAAAATATAGTTTATTTAAAATTTTTTTTGATAAAAAAGAATTTATATTATAAAAAAAATGTCTTTTATTTTTTATATAAAAAGGGTATTTATAAAAACCATATCATTTATAAAATTTTTCTTTTTGATATAAAAACATAGTTTTTACAAAAATGGGTATTTTTCTATTAAATTTAAAAAAAAAACGTTTTCTAATGAGAAGAATTTATTTTATATAAAAACGTCTTTGATTTTTTATATAAAAGCGTATTTTATAAAAACCATGTAATAATTTTTTTCTTTTTTATATAGAAAACATATTTTTTTTATAAAAATGGGTATTTTTTATAGAAATTTTTATATAAAAATGAATCTTTCAAAAAAATTAGAAAACAAAATTGAAAACACAAAAAAATAAAAAAATAAAAGTTGATTTGATAATTAAGGGGGTGTACAATTAGGAATCTTACTAAAAGACAAAAAAAATGATGATTTGATAGGATATAGATTGATGATTTAATTTGAGCTTTGATGGGTAACGGGGATAATGGTGTCCAAATAGTAGGTCCCATATTGAAATTGAACATTGATAGTAGTTTATGTGATTTGAGATCTTATTTGATTGAAAAAGTTAGGATTTGAATGATGGTGTTTGTGTCTAGGAAAAAGACAAAGGACAGTTTGGTCATTTTATGTCACTTAATGGATTTTTATAACAAAAGTTAAGTGAAAAGGACAATTTTGACAAAATTGATAACTAAGGGAAAAATATCGATCAAAATCATCGAAAAAGGATAAAATTGACAAAATGCAATAACCACAAGGACAAAATTGCAAGTTTCTCTAATTTTTATCTTTTTGTCATCATTTACTCATTGAATCCATATTTTTGTTTTACCAGGAAGTCCTTTTTAGTGTTTCCTAAGAGACTTGAAGTTTGTATTTGGACCAATCAGATTTATAAAACCCGAGTCACTTATACCCAGCCACAGCCAGGATAAATCTCGTCTAGAACCCTCCATTCATGTACATTTGTCCCTCTTCGCATTCTCTCTCGCTTTTACACGCTCTATACTTTTAGAGATTGTGCTTGTAATAGTACTAGTCAAATATATGGACTGGGCCCTACGAACTTAGGCTACTTCGAAGCCCTTACGAACTTGGCTAAGTTCGTAGGTCTCCTAAGTTCGTACCTACATCTAAGTTCGTACGAACTTACATAGTTATGCATATGAGACAAAATATAACAATTACAATGATTAACAAAATGACTTTACAAGCAACAATTGAGTAATTTTGGTTTGAGAAATTTTTAGTTTACTTGAAATTTTCGACAAATTTTGGAGGGAAAATTCTTACGGATAAAATTTGAAATTTTCGATCAACATTTTCTTAAAGAAATGGATTCTTTAAACACTTCAAAATCTTTAATCTTTAAAAGATCCATTCAAGCAACGATTTTATGATGTCGATTATTAATGCTACGCAAAAATGTTACAAAATCTTTTATGAATATCCACAACCAGATAAAATGACAAAATACAAATTAATAGCGTTTATTAAAATGTTGGAAGAGGAACTTCAAGGATGTTATGCTAACATAACAAGTGTTCAAAAATTGAGAAGTGAGAAGTCAGCTGAAGTTAAGAAGCTTCAAGAGCAAATTGAAACACTTCAGGCTGAAAATGAGAGACTTAAATCAGAATTGGGGAGTAAAGAGTTAGAAAGTATGAATCAGGATTGGGAAGTGAAGTATTCGGAAGAACATGCTCAAGTAGTCAAGGTGTCAGCTGAAAGGTCAAATGCTTGGCTTCAAGTCAAGATTCTTAAAACTCGAATTAAGACACAATCTGAGGTACATTCTAAAATTCTAACTGAGTGTCAAAATCAATTAAACTCAGAAAAAGAAAAGGTTAAAGAACTTGCAAAGAAACTGGCAAATAACCTTAATGTCATACAAACTGTGACTCGTGAAAAATCAATTTTGAGAACTCACATGGAGGATTACAAAGATATGTATGAAAAACTTGAAATTGAAAAGAAATCTTTTCAAAAAGAATTCTTTCAGATATCTTCTAAACTTGAGGAATCCGAACAAGTTGCAAAACTTGCTACTAAACAACATGCTCATGCAATTGCAGAGAATAAGAGAGTTTTTAGCAAGTTGAAAGAACTTGAAGATGCTTTGATAAAATGTGGTCAAACTGATCAAACAATCATTCTGAACAAACCTAAGGATATCAAATTTTATAATCCAAGAGAAGGATTAGGTTTTGAAAATCTATGCTATTTACAAAAGGCCATTTCAAAAGTACCTACCTTGTATAACTACGGTGACATGGGAAGTATTTTAAAAATGTTCTTTGTAAAAACAACTAATGAAGAAGAAGTTATTGAGAACTTTAATAGAGCTAAAGCTGAAAATGCACAATTTTCGTTCAACTATAGAGAGTTGAATGCGAGTTATGGCACAAGGAAAATTCCTCTTTCTGAGGATTATTTTCCAAGTTGTTCAACACCTGTTATTGATCAAGAAGAGGTTATGGAACAAGTGGTTAAAACAAAACTTTATATTCCAAATGTAATTTTGAAAAATAAAATTTTTGATCTTGAAAAACAAATAACCACTCTACAACTAAATTTTGATCAAGAACGAACAACTCTCTTACAAACTATTGAACAGCTCCAAAGTACCTCATCTTCATCTAGTTCAGCATCATTATCAAAATTTACCCATGAACTTGAATTTGAGAAGACCTTAGGAAAAGAGTTTGACCAAAAGAAAGCTTTCAATATCAAGAATAGTTTAAAACCTCAAGTGAATGTTCTAGTGAAGATTTACATGGATAAGTCTTCCAAACCACTTTCAAAAAGGATTTCTCAGTTTACCAATTATTCTTTGCAAAAGAATAAGAGATATTCTAAGAAATCACATACACCTGGAACATTTACTCAAACGAATTTTCATCGTTCAGATTTTGACGCTTGCAACACTTCACGTAAATCGGTTTCTCAATTTCTAAAGAAAACCAAAGTTTGGAAATCAAAACAAAGTGATTCTAAGAAAACTTCCCAAACAAAGTCATTCAACTATTCCAGGTCGAAAATGTTTGCACTTCCACCATAAAACGTTTCTTATTCGGTGCAAAGAATGAATGATTTTGTATCCCCTGCTTCCAAAAGAATTACTCACCATTGATTCCACGAAACTTATTTCGAAATGAAACAACGAGTTTCAGTTCAAAATGGAATTCAACGTCTTTAAACCAAATAGACACAAATTATAAATGGTTTTCTAAGTTTTCAAAACCTATTGGTACTGTACTTAAATGGGTTCCAAAAGTTGTTGTCTAAATTTCAAAAAGTGACTTATGAACAAATCGGTTCATAACTCGTTTTTCAAATGAAAATGGTTTTTGAACAATTCAGTTCAAACCCGTTTTACTTGAAAAAGATCGAGCTCCCGTCATACTTCCTTTTGCAAAATGTATGTTATATTTGAGGGGGAGCTCGTACAAAATTAAAACTTCCAAGTGTTAAAACTACTTGTCTTTATCAAACACTTTGGAAGATTTTCAATATTTTTCGGTGCTTATCAACTTGAGGAAATTTTATTGATACATCAAACCAACGAAGTTCACATATCACAACATTGTGATACTGTAGGACCGTAAAGGACAGACCTTTCACAATGAATCAATATCAAATGCTAAAGCGCGGAATTCAATAGCAAATCAAAGTACGTTAACAACCAAACCAAAACACACAATCACAAATCAATTATATTAAACAAAGCACAAATTGTGATTTACAAATGATTGACTGGAGAAACGACACAGGCTGCACAAATTCGTATTTCAGCAACAGCAACAACAAAACCGAAACCCTAATTAGGTATTTATACTATCACCTAATCAGCTAGGCGATATTGATGATATCGCCTAGGCGATATTGCCAAGATCGCTATAGCGATATTGTCAATGTCGCTGGATACATCAGAATTTGACTAACTAATTACAATTCAAACTCTAGACCAAGTGACAGACACACTAAATGTACCAACAGATACAATGATCAATACATGATCAATTGTTGGCAAATATTGCAATCTGCACTGAGTGTTATAGATTTCAAATATCTCCTACGATCCACCAAACCCGGATGGATCTACCATAGGAGCCACCTTCCATAATTTAGGATGCAAGGGTATCTTAGGTCTAAGTGAGAGGATTGGTGGAGATTAAAGTGCAGATCAACATACTTTAAATAATGCCAAATGAAAATGAGGGAGGAGTTGTAAAATATGAGAGGTTGAGTGAGGAGTGTATGAAAGAGTTAAAAGAAAAAGAAAACCCTCACTAAACAAGAAATCACCAGGTTGCCACATCTACTATCGGATTTCATTTGTTGATTTCTGGTATTGAAGAAGACATCATGGACCCAGTGATGCAATGCACATTACCCTCCTAGCCACTCAAGTACTTCTTAAAAAGTCCTTGTTTCACTTTCTCACTAAGACAAGAGGACAATTTGCTCCAGTCCCTGACTTCAATTAATGCATAAATCGAGTCTAGAGCGAAAATATATAAAAATATTTTAGGACACAAAGTGTATTTTACACTCCATGTCTAAGTGACATTGCCGGAACATTCATAGTGATACCTAAAATGGTATTCCACAATGATTGAATGGAAATCCTACCAATGCTAACATCAACGCCAACATTGAAAGTATGTCACTCAATTGATTCATTTAATGTTTTTGATTGATGTGTAAACTAGTAATCTATGTGATCCAGGAGTTATAGTGTTTTTAGAAATGTGTTTTTTGAAAATACAAACAACTTTTCTTTGATTTAATCAAGTAAATTGTTGATTACCCTTGGTTACTAAAGGTGCTTATTGACTATTCAACATTCAAAGGAATGTTCGTAAGAGTTTGTGCATACTACTATTCTTCAAACACGTTGTGCTACACCATATTCATGATGTTCACGATGTATCATAATCATCATGAAGGGGGAGAAAAGAATTAGTGTTTGAAGATAGTAGAGAAAAGATTTAGTAGTTGAAGATAAGTGAAGAAAAGAGTTTGTATTTTGAAGATCATATGATTAATGAAAGATAAAGCTTCAATGAAGAAATTAATATCATCTTTCTACATGTTTGGGGAAAAGATAATTTGTTTGAGGGGGAGCAAGTCAGAATTTGTAAAAGGTTTGAATTAGAAGTTGAAAAGGTTCAGAAGAGGGAGCAAGTAGATTAGTGATTTGAGGGGGAGCAAGATAGGATTAAAAAATGGTTCAATTAGAAAGTGAAAGCTCTAGAAGATCAATAGTCAATTGAGGGGGAGCAATAGAACAGAAGCTTCGAAAGTATTAACGAAAGATCAAAGTTTCAAAAGATCAAATCATATATCTTTCATATATCAAAGAGAACAAACAAAGGAAGCTTTAAGAGATCAAAATCAAAGAAGGATCAAAGGAAAGAGAATTCTAGAACTCAAAAGAAAGTTCAAGATCTCACTACCAAAGAATTCAAAGACGATATATTAAGATCTCAAGCAAAGAAAGCAAAGAAAGCTCAAAGAGTTAAAGGAAAGAAAATTCAAGGGTTTAAAGCACAAAGAGTTAAAGGAAAGAAAATTCAAGGGTTTAAAGCAGAAGAATCAAAATGAATTAAAGGATATATCAAAGAGCTAAACTACGAAGACAAAGAAGAGTCTGCTTGATAAGGAAAACATGTTCAAAATACAAGATGCTAAATCCTAGGGGACATTGTTAAGAATATAAATAGGATTTGCATGTGTCTTATTTGTATTAAGTGTGAGTTGTATGAGATTAGTATAAATAGGTGGTTAACCTTTGTCATTTGTAACATTTACATAGAAAATATTAATTTTGTGCTTAATAGAAAATCATTCAACCAAATTCTCTCTCAACATTCATCATACATTTGCTTGATTTTGGACTAACAGTTACTTGTATGTTTACCATGATTTAGATAGCTATTGTTACGAATGATGCTTAAATAATCGTTAAACGGACTGTTATGAGCAACGTAAAAATCGTAAAACGTTTGAGATTCATCCATAGCAAAACGAGACCCGGAGTGAGATCCAAGTATTTTTAGATCGAGATTCATCCAATGGTGGAGTATCATCTTCATCATCACTTCCATCATCACTCTCAGTCTGTTAACATGCACACCCAAATATCCTCCTCGAATTTAGATCTTCTAACTTTACCGCTTAATAATACCTAGGCTTTGAACGAATTGCGTTCTAGTTGTTTCTCCAATCGTAGAGTAAAAATTCAAAAGTAATTATCTCCCCATTTAGTAAGAACTTAAATTTGTACAAATTAAAAATGGAAAATAAAATATAACAAACAAATATGAAATTATTCATATTAAAAAGCACATTCTTTTTGTGAGAGTCACTGTTACGAAGATCATATTAACCATGATGTAGACTGTACACAGTAGTATTTATTTTATTCCTTGGTTATTATGTATGTAACTATAGTTCAAGACGATTATCGGTATTGTTGTCCACATAAGCACTCAACATTCAGAATTTTTAAGTGCGATTTTAATTTTTATTCACGATTACCTGTGTAGCTTCCCTTTTGACATACTCTTATGATTAAGATACACTCATAACTGCCATGTAATGGGTGTGATTAATTAATTTCATCTTTAAAGTCAAATCATTTATAAATGTTCAAGTACTTTTGTACAAGATTAATGATTTAATTTGTGACAACCGTCAAAAATATCAGGTCATTAACGCACTTAAATTCCTAGTCCATCTAATTACATTTACAGCACTCTTAAATCCTAGTGAAAAGTCTAGTTTACGACTCCTTAGGTACCGAAACCGTAAGTTACCGAAATCGCGTAACGTTTTCGAAGATTGCTTAGCGGACTTTAAGACCGTGAAGAACATTAAATTAGGTTAAAGTGCCAAGGAAAACAAATGAAATTTAATTTCATACGTCATCACAAAATATTTATCGTACCTCAAAAACTGGAATTTAATCGGAAATTCCGTAACTCGGTAAACGCGACCGGAAATCGTATAATTAACTCGCGAATGTGAATCATAAATGAATCAAATACATTTTGATAAAAATTATAAACTTATGAAATAAAATTTTATAACTCAAACTTTAACCATTAAAACATCACAATTAAACATTACAAAGTGCACAAACTTATACTAAAACAATATTTAACATTTAAGTCTTTTATTTCACATTATATTCAACAAAAATAAAGATTTAAACCCTCCCCACTATCTCTAAAAATCTGCCCATGCACCACCTCCCTTCCCTCCACTTAAATCCTCCACTCACTTCATTAGTCTACATGCAAAGAATCATTTGAACAATTCCTACACTCTTTCCTCCACTTACTTCTCTCTTTTCTCTCCCAAAAACACACACAAACTCTCCAAACACACACTAAACTCCAACCATTTTCTCAATAACGATCAAACATTTAAAGGTGTTCTTACATAAAAACAATACATCTAAGGTATAACCACCTACTTTAACTTTCTATACTTGTATTCAATATGTTTATTTCATGTAAATACTTGGATTTTATGCCTTTATCATGGCTATAATCCACATAAAGTGTTTGATGTTTTTAGGTTGTCCCTTACACTTGTTTAAATGTTAAAATAAAAGAGCAACCCATGATCAAACCGAAATCAAACCGAAAATCATCTTTTTTGTTGTTAAAATGAGTATATACATGTTCTTGCAAGATTAAAATGGTTAAAATTGTTGGAAATCATTCCTAACACATCATGGCTGTATTTTAACAACATGAGTGTGTTAGAACAAAGATTTAAAGGATTTAATGATCAAAATCTTGGTTGCAAGTTTGTGTTATTCTTCAAGAACTGAAAACCCAATTTATGGGCTTGCATGCACCAATTTTGAATACTTGTGGTTGTATTGTTACAAAAATACAAAAGTGCTTGCTAAAACTTGCTAAAAATGTGGGGATTATATTTCTCAGTAACTTGAACATGAAAAGAGTCTTAAAAATAAAAATGGGAATTTTTGAGAACACATAAGTATTTTTTCTAAAATAATGCAAACAAACCCTATAAAAGGTGAATTATTCATGAAATATAATTTTAAGCCCCAATTAATTATCGGAAATTTTCTATGTCGTTTTCCTCATAAAATGACTCTATACTCCAAATTTCGAACCTTTTGGAGGTGTTTTGATATGTATTTCAGTTAACACCTCGTTAAAACGTATAATATTGGGAACCAAATTTCCAGTGCTCAAAACGAGTTGAAAATTTTACACAAACCTAAAAATTGGTATAAACGAACTTGGTAAAAATTCCAGAATTTTTCATGAATGTTTGCAATTTTTCCCAAATTTGCTTCAGTTTTTAGACATAAAATGATTATAAATAATCTATAAGTCTAAAAATCCTCAAATTTTCACAGAAAACTTGTGCACTACATTGTATCTTGTATACCAAGTTTGGTATCTTTTGTATGTTGTATTCATATATTTCCATTATTTTGTTCACAACTCGAACAAATTGCGATAACGTGATTTAAATGAAAATTCAAACTATAACGACACTCTGTAATTTAATTAGCTAGCTAAGCAATCCTAAAAAACCATATTAGATGAGAATCTAATTAGAAACCTTGTGTTCATAGGACTTGGATAGGAGTCATAATCGGTCGACACGCGCATTACATCCATCCGTACGCTCACTCTCAATTGTGAGTATTCACAGCCCCTCTTTTTAAAGGCTTTAGTTAAACGATTTTGGGGTGAAAAGCATGTTTACTTGATTTCAAATGCTCTGCTTGATTACAAATGCTTTGCTTGATTTCAAATGTTGTATTTGATTACAATGATGTCTTGAATGTTTACTCTTTTATACACAACTGTTGTATGCTTGAGACTCTATCGTTCTAAGTCCCCGGTTTACTACACAACCTATTAACTCAATTTGAGCCGATGGTTATTATGAATAGCGCTATTTGGGATTGACACTCCCCCCATTCCGCACTGAGCGCGGGGGCATATAATCACTACTTAATCATGTATGCGATAGGCATGATCACTTTGGGGCGAACTGTCGAAGGTTTGGTTGTTGACTCAAGTATAAACACCGACTATTGAGCAGTCACGTTTTAGCGTATAAACAACTTTGACCACATAATTTGGTCTAAAATAACTTTGACCACGTAAATTGGTCTAAACAACTTTGACCACGTAATTCGATCTAAGTAACTTTGACCACGTAATTCGGTCTAAACAACTTTGACCACGTAATTTGGTCTAAAAAACTTTGACCACGTAATTCGGTCTAAGCAACTTTGACCATGTAATTCAGTCTAAAAAACTTTGACCACATAATTCGGTCTAAATAACTTTGACCACGAAATTCGGTCTTACAATCATTACTACGTAGTAACGCAAAACTTTTAAATGACTTCTCACGTACCGACATGAATCTTTAAAACATGGTTTCAGAAACTTTGAAAAGGTCTTTCATACACAAAACCTGTGTACTCACCAACTATGTTTCATAGTTGACCCATTATTTTTACATGCTTTTAAAGACTTAGCCATGATTTGGCAATTGAAGCTAAACCTGTCTTGTAATTTATGCTGTTGTAGCGTTACGAATTTTGTTCTTTTGAATGTAATCGCATGTTTAACTTCAGTACTTTTGCGTTGTAAACGTATGTAAACCTTGATGTAATCCTTTATTTGTAGACCGTTGAACGGTGAACTTTTGTATCTTTCGATTATGAAATCATTGTACTGTTACATCTCGTGTTTCCGCTTTAGCGGCGTGTGACATAATTTGACTAAGGTTAGAGCAAAACAAATCTAAAATCAAACCATTGGTGACAAGTCTATACTTTCGTACATCAAAGAGACGTAGTTTGACTAGAGACCTTGATAACGGTATTCTTGTTTCCGCGGTCAAGTTTGCTCTATGTTAAGATATACTGAATGAAACTAGGTTAACATGTTTCTAGAGGTAGCAGAAGAAACACTCAGTATATCTCCCAGATGAAGTCTTTATAGTACCCAATTACATGTAGTATGATAGAATCTATCACATAAGAATTAAGACTTAATGTCATACATCAAAAGAGATTTTTCACATGATAATTCCCTTACTTGAGTTTATTTTTGTGCACTTAAAAACCTTTATGTTAGTGTCACACCCCGATAAAATCGTTTAACGAGTAATAAGTGCGGAAGCTCGGGGGCGTGACGAGAACGATCAATAAGCGTATGATTATCGCAAACATATACTTAGAATGCCATAAATAGTTTAAATAACACGGTCATATGCTCATCGTGTTTACAAAACAATAGATGTTTAGCAAATCAATATGATTAACATTTTAATCACCAATCATAATTTCAATATTTATCAAAAGGATGGCATCCTATTCATCGTGGTGAGCAAGGGTCCCAAAAGTATGCATGCATGATCTTACATCGCTGCTAATTCCCTGAAAAACATAGTTAAAAGGGTCAACAAAATTGTTGAGTGAAATTCACAGGTTTAAGATATCGCCAATCAAACCAAAAGTTTAGTAAACGTCTCACAAGTTGTTTGTGCCATCCATGGCAAATAGTACGATGATATACTGTTTAAAACAATAAATAGCTGATTGTGATCCCCCGAAGGTTAGCTAGACCTCTCGAGTTAAAGTGACGACACCTAGGCCTATAACCAAACCACGACTTTAATTCTTTTTACCTGGGACCAGTAAAATATACGCTCCTCGTCTCGACATACAGTCGGCAGTTAGCATGACTAACAAAGTGGGAGGGATGTCATCCCAATAGTACTATTCGCATATTCGGTGGCTAGCGTCATCTAGCTAATGGTTACAGTTTGTAGTCATGAGGACTTCTATGCACTACAACTAGTTTAACATAGGTTCGCACAAGGATTCGTTGTCAGGTTTTTAATCATCGCATGAAAACAGTTTGTATGTAAACAGTACATATGTTTTTCACCCCAAGTTTAGAAAGCAGTAAAATAGGGGCTGTGAACTCACCTTGTGAGCTTATGTAAGTGCTAGCAAGTACTAAGTGTGTTTGCCCGAAAAGCCTCCTAGCGCCCTAAACGCATGAGGTCGTTTGTGTAAGTAGATAGCTAACCGCATATCTAGATTTGTAATAGTAGGTGGCTACCCGCACACCTAGGTTGATATAAGTAGATAGCTACCCGCATATCTATGCCAGTTGTTCACTCAATCAGTAATGTGGGAAATGTGTTTCGTTTTCGAAAAGCATACGATCCATTGGTGATAGTTTTGTATATATATATGTATGCTTCTTGAAAACATCGTTGTTTTTGTCGATCAAAGTGTGGGTTAAGTAATTCTACTTTCACATTAGGTTTGGTTTGTAAGACTCGTTTCCGGGAATTCAAATCGGTTTCGTTATTGATTTTCCCTCCAAAATTGTTCCGAAAATGTCGCGAGTAAAACGAAAGTTTTCTTAGATTAAAATTTCTCGAATATAAGTTCAAATTTAAATTTTAGTAATCGATAAATTTTCCCTCCAAAAGACTTGAATTCAAATCGGTTTCGTTATTGATTTTCCCCCCGTTGTTTTTTTTTTTTTTTTTTTTAAAATCAGAAATAGGTCTTACCCGTCCGGGTGAAGCTCACCCGTCTGGGTAAGCTCACGCGTCCGGGTTAGATATTGTTCGTCCGTGTAATTTCGAACAGAAAGTCAGGTCTGGAGATTCACCCGTCCGGGTAAGGCCAAATCCGGCCAGACCCTGTTTTTCACAAAATGACTTCAAACACGACTTTTAACCTTTGAAACCCATTTTTTTGGCATTTTAACCATATGTAATATGTTCTCTATCTCAAATGTGACATTTTTAACAAGATTCCACAACATCTCTTAATACATAACAATCACTAATCAAACATGTTAGTTACTTTTCTTATTGAAATCTTGTTCTTGATCAATTTAAGCACATTTCTAATTGTTTTAACATACATTTAGTTGGTTTAAACATAAGAGTGAACACCTAACATCAATACACTTAAATATGTAGGAAATGACAAGATCAAAAAGAGGAGTTTCCTTACAATGGTGTTAGGATGAAATGGAAAGAAAAGAAGAGCAAGAACTTGAAATCTTCAACCCCAAAAGCTCCTTTTAATACCCAATCTACTAGCTTTCCTTTAGGTGTTTGGATTAGAGTTTAAATGGTGATGAGAATGATGTAAAAATGGTGGTGGTTATGGTGGTTCCATGGTGGTTGTATGGTGGTGTGAGGGTGGTTGTTCTTGATGGAGGATGAAGATGGTGGTGAAAGAGAGGGAAATTGAGAGAGAAAAGTGTGCAGATTTTTGAAATGGAAATGATGAAATGAAGTGAGGAGTGTACGTTCCCTTTATTTTCTTTACTTAGGTGCAAGGCAACTAGGTTTGATGGGAGGTGCTTAGTCCCATCAAGCAAGTTGCTAGAGAGGAGGAAAAGAAAGGCTAAGAAGCATCATACGTAGACAAGAGAAAAGAGAAGGCAAGGAAGATTTCTGCTCATTGACTTTATTGACAAGCTTGCTTGTTAACTTGATTTAATTTCAAGATTTGAGCTAAGTGTCTTCTTGTTTGTGAAATGTAATATTAAGCAAGTAAGTAGAAAGGTGAAATAAGAGGAGGAGAAATCTGCACATGGGTTTAAATGACATGCTTGCTTAGTTGCTTGAATTAATTTCCAAGGATTAAGCTAGTTACCACCTTGCTTGTGGCATTTGAAAATAAGCTAGCAAGTAAGCAAGAGGTTAAAGGAGCAAGTAGGCAAGGAGGAGGAGAAGGAAATCGATGGAATTAGTTGACCTACGTGTTAGCTTGCTTGGAATTAATTTAAGCTAGTTACCTAGTTGCTTGATTAAATTTGAGCTATGTGCTAACTTGCTTGGATTAAATTAGAGCTAGTTGTCTTGTTGCTTATGGTGTTTAGATGTCAAGTAAGTAAGTAAGCAAACAAGGAGGTTGGAACATGATTAGCAAGTTCTAAATCAATGCGTTTAATTTAGTGAATCTCGTATTACCTTTCATCGTTGTGTTTAATTTACATCGTATATGTTTCATCTTAAATCCTCTTGAGACGTTATGCCATAAGGCTTATCATAATAGCCTAGGTAAGTAACTATTATTAATTTGTTTCTCGTTATTTAGGAAATGTTTGTCACCAACGTTCGCGTTCATCGAAATTATCCGATTTATATTGTGCAATTCTCATGAATAATATAACGAGATGCATCAAGCATCATGGTAGTGTGCACCAAAATGTGCAAATGTGGGCTTGTGCTAGGCTTACCTTGGTTAAATCAAGTTTGATTTCATTAGATAGGGAATTAGCGTAAGAATGCATGATATTAAAGTGTACGGGAAGTACCGATTTTCGAGGGTTGTCACAGTTAGATACCTACCGATACATCATATGATGAAGCTATTAGTCACGTTTAGATTATGGTACATTATACTGTGTATGTACTACATCTTAAAGCCACACATAATAATCTTCTAGGCATTGGTAACGTTTTTGTCATTTCTTCGCGTCATTATAGTGACACTCATATTTTTATAGTTTTTCAAACTTACTAAAAAATAAAGATAGATAAAAGTTCTTAAGAGAGATATGATACTAAGGAATTGTCATTCTAGCGATTTGGACTAACAACTCAAAACATTATTTATCAAAAACCTTAGCATAATGGTCAGCTAGATTCTCATCTGAGGAATTTGTCATCCCAGATTGGATTCTTTCTCCCCCTCAGTCGCTACATCTTCTACTGAACTTGTAGCCTCTGAAGAACTTGCCTCTCCTCGATCATGTGCCTTGAGCAATCGCTATCAACATACGACCAGGTAATAGCTTATCTGATCAACTCTTGTACATAAAGATAAAAACCATTAATTATTAAGGGGGACCCAAGCCACCACGGACTTGGGTCGGCCATTCTTATCAATAAATGTAAAATTCTTTCAGATATCCATCTCGGCTTTCAGGTGACATGGATACGTTAAAATTTTCAAGTGTTGGTGAATGGGGAGTATAACCACTAGGCATTCTATCCGGAGATTTTTGAAAAAGTCTTTGATTGACTGGTCTTCGGTTTGAAGTATATCTAACCTTAGATTTATAGTTATAATTCGAATGATGAAAACTCCTATTACTACTACCCTGGTTAGAAAAACTTTTGTTAGGGGTTTGACGACATTGTGGAATGTTGGGACATGTTATTGTGACAATAGATCTAGCTTGTAATAGGACTAGTGTATTTATTGTCAAACTTGTAATAGGACTAGTGTATTATTAATTGTTAAATGTTATTAGGCAATTATTGTTTTCAAGTTAAAGTCAAATTCGCGAATTGAGAAGTCAACTCGCAGGTTTGACCTACGAGTTGAGATCTCACCTCGCAGACTATCTGGTCTCGCAGCTTTGCTTGCGAGCTGAGATTTGGGCTTGCAGTCCATCTGGACTCGCAGGCCCATGGGCTGCGAGTTAAGTCAACTCGCAAAGCCCATTGCCTGCGAGTTGAACCAGATATAAATATTTTAATGTTGCTCAAATTAAAGGTAGTCTAGAAATCCGTGCTATAATTACACACACCAAATATTTAATTATTCTCCTCGAAATTCGTGCTGATATAAAGGTTATCATTGAATAGGCTCGGTTTTGATTGTTTAACACTAGTTAATATCAAAACGAAGCTTGTTAATTGATAGATTAGTTATATAAGCCTAAAACCTTAAGTATTGAGGGATTCCACACCTTAATACCTAAAAGATAAAAGTATTGAGGGATACAACATCAATTCAGCGCACCTTATGAACCTCAACAGAATGGTGTTGTTGAAAGGAAGAACAGAACGTTGATCGAAGGGGCAAGAACAATGCTTGCACATTCAAAGCTTCCGGTCATCTTTTGGGCAGAAGCGGTGAATACTGCATGTCATGTTTTCAATAGGGTTCTTACGGTTAAAAGGCTGAACAAAACTTGTTATGAGCTTTTAAACAATAAGAAACCTAACTTAAAAGGGTTTGAACCCTTTGGAGTTTCATGTACCTTGTTGAAGACTAGCCATCAACCTAAATTTGGTGAGAAGGCTGACGAAGGATATTTCCTAGGTTATGTGCCTAACTCACCAAACAAACGTGTCTTCAATAAAACTACGGGACGTGTTGAAATAGTTTATAGCATTGAAGTTACGAACTGTACACATGACTTACATAAGGGATTAGATTGGCATTTTGATTATTCAGATCTTTTCAAGTCATTTAAAGTCCCTATTAGTGACTATGTCAGTAACTCAGATATTCCTGAGCATTTATTGTCGGGAGATGAGGATCCTACTCCTTCTCCAACATCGAGTGCTCAAACGTCTGATGCTAGGACTATTGTCGATACTGATGTGGTCTCTCCTATCGAGTCACAACAACCTCAAGATGATATACCTCAAGAGCGTGAAGATCCTGAAATTGCTTCTCAAAGGATTGTGGATGATGTCCTCACTCCTCTGAGACAATTAAGGATATCAACTACTAATGATGGTATACCACCTTTGGAGGAAATTGGTGCCAACTTACAGGATGATATTCTAGTTGAACCTGTTACTTCAACAAGAATTAATAGGATTCATCCAATTGATAATATCATCGGTGATCCAAATTCTCCTGTTCTGACTAGCAATCAATCTAAAGCTAGTACATCCACTCATTCAAGCTTGTATGCTGAAATGAACGAGATAGGGATTTCAAATCTATGTCTATATTCATGCTTTATCTCACAAATTGAACCTAAGAATGTTCAGATAGCTTTGAAGAAAATTCATGGGTCGAGGCAATGCAGGAAGAACTGTCCCAGTTCACAAAATTGCAAGTTTGGGAGTTGGTTGACTTACCTGTTGGAGAATATGTGATGGGTATTTAAGTGCAAGAAAGACGATCGGGGAATCGTGATTCGCAATAAAGCTCGTCTAGTTGTCCAAGGTTTTAATCAACAAGAGGGGATTGATTACAATGAAGTGTTTACACCTGTGGCTAGGCTTGAAGCAATTAGGTTATTCTTAGCATTTGCAGCCTCAAAGAAAATAAAAGTATTTCAGCTGGATGTTAAGAGTGCCTTCTTGTATGGCAAAGTCAAAGAAACGGTGTATGTTTCTCAACCACCGGGATTTACTGATCCAAAGTATCCAGATAGAGTATATCGTCTTGATAAGGCTCTATATGGATTACATCAAGCTCCGAGAGCGTAGTATGAAACACTGTCTACTTATCTTCTTGAGAATGGATTTACAAGAGGAAGAATTGACAGTACACTCTTTGTGAAATGGAAAAGGAGAGACTTTCTACTTGTTCAAGTATATGTTGACGATATCAACTTTGGGTCATCTGACGAAAAGATGTGTAGTGAATTTGAAAAAGTTATGAAGAACAAGTTTGAGATGTCAGCAATGGGTGAATTGACATTTTTCTTAGGATTGCAAGTCGATCAAAAGAAAGATGGATATTTTATTCATCAGACTAAGTATACTAACGAGCTTCTAGAACGATTTAAGATGGAAGAATCAAGAATTTTTCGTACTCCTATTCCGGAAGCCCATGGTATTGGTCCAGATATATTGAGTGATAGAGACGTGGATCCTACTCTTTACAGGGCCATGATTGGATCACTAATGTATCTTACAGCATCAAGGCCTGATATAATGTTTGCAGTATGTGTCTGCGCAAGATATCAAGCTACTCCTAAAGAATCTCACATGCAAGCTGTAAAACGAATTCTTCGTTACCTCAAGGGGAAACCGAAGCTGGGACTTTGGTATCCGACTGATGGAGACTTAGATTTTGTGGCTTACACTGATTCTGATTACGGAGGATGCAATCAGAATAGAAAGTCTACAACCGGTGGATGTCAATTCCTAGGAGGTAGACTGGTCTCTTGGCAGTGCAAGAAGCAAACCTCAGTCGCCATTTCTACATGTGAAGCTGAGTATGTTGCAGCTGGCAACTGTTGTTCTCAAGTTCTGTGGATACAACAACAACTGCTTGATTATGGGTTGAGTATAACAAATACTCCTATGATGATTGATAATGAATCAACGATCTCTATAACCAATAATCCAGTCAAGCACAGTAAAACTAAGCATATTGATATTCGACATCACTTTATTAGAGACTGTGCTGAGAAGAATTTGATAAAGTTAGCTAAGGTTCCATCTGTGGATAATTTAGCAGACTTATACACCAAAGCGTTCGACAGAGCTCGATTCGAGAAATTGGTGCAACTAAATGGAATGAGAAATCCAGAGGATTAGTCTTCAATAGAGTTATTTTGTAATAAATTAGTCGTTTATATTTATTAGTGGTTTATGTTTATTTAAAAAAAAAATGGTTAGGTGTATGGCATTTATTTGCTTGTTACCTAAGGGGAATCGCCTCCGATATTGGTTAAGTCTTTATCAACTGGGAAATGATAGTAAATTAGAGGAATCGGCTTAATAATTGTAGGTAAAAGTGTTAAGTTAGATGTGTTAGTAGATTCAAATTAGCTACATGAACTTTACATCTTTAAAACCAGGCTTTTACTTATCATTATTTTAGTATACACCTTTCTCCACACATTATAATTTGTTGAAAACTTTAGATCTAGACAGCTTCATTATATGATGTACTGGTAAGCAAATTCTGCTTTGATTTCTAAGCATATAATAAGCTATAAATCTTCTGTGTGTTATCTCGTGTGATTTGCTATATGATGTATGACATAAGTCTTAATTGATGAAGGACAGTCTGACCATACACTGTTATCAAGAATTTATGAAAATATGTCAAGACAAATAAATAAGAATTATGGCTATTAGTAAAACTACTAGTGTCTTTATTGTACTAAGTACAGACCTGACTCCTTTAGTTTTTCCAATGGTTTCAAGTTTGTTTTGTCTATACTAAGGGATCTTATGTTGTACTAAGTACAGATCTAGAACCACTAATATCTACAAAACGGGTTTGATGTTTGTCACATTTTAAATTCACTCAAGGGTATGTTATATGCTTCGAAAAGAACATCATTTAGTGACCTCTACCTTGAAGGTGAAAGATACAGTGTTATGTGCTCTACTAGATTTCTTAGTATGTCATATTTTGGATTACATTAGGTAATACACATACAAACAATAAAAGGTTTGCTTGGAAATCAGTGTAGACTTTGTTTATATGGATTATAATACCAGTAATCGTCTTGAATTGTCTGTGATAATTAATCACTTCATTTTGATGTGAATGTTATATTCTGTGGAGATAGGTAACCAAGTTATACTTTTATAAATGTAAGTTGAAAAATGGTTAAGTTATGAGATTTTGTGTAATTTATTGAGAATTTCATGAGGTATGTATACTAACAATCTACTCAGAATTTTTACTCAATAATTGGATCGGTTGTTTCTTTCTAATATGATCCCGCTGTCGATAATTTCTTAACGCCCTCGATTAGGATTTATTTTATTGTATTTTATTTTTCGTCTATGTGTTTCATTAATACAAGGGTACTTGATACCAATGTTTATCATGAATCACTGTCGTTTATTTTATTTTTATGCATTTGTTCGCATTTTTCTTATTTTAGTAAATCCTCTTTAATTTAATTTAATTTAATTTTATTGTTGTTTTTATCGTTCATATTATCGCATGATTGCATCTCAAGTGAAAAATATTTTATTTTAGACTTGTACGCTATTCCATAAGAAAAACAAGTGAAAAATACTTTATTTTAGACTTGTTTCTTTTATGGAATTAAAATTATTTTAATTTAAATATTTTAAACTTTAATTTTTTGGGTCAACTCTGCGAGTTGACTTAACTTGCGAGTTGAGTTGAGCTCACTCTGCGAGTTGAGTCCAACTTTGGAGTTGAGCTCCAAGACATAAATACCTGCGAGCCCGCACATTCAAACACACACACTTGCGAGCCCAGATTAATTTCTTGCGAATCCAAAACCTGCGACACGAGCTGAGATTCATCTCGCAAATTCTTCAATCCGCAACCACCTCTTTCACTCATTTCTCTATCGATATCTTTGCATTACTAACACTTTAAGGTATAAATCAAAGATTTTCACCGATTAATTAACACACAATCGGCATTTTTATAAAAATGGGCTTTTACTTTTAAAACTTTAACAAATCAACGAAATAATGCTTAGATTAACAAGAAACCTTAGGGTTTATGTTAGTTAGAGTATTATGAACATCCTAGCATAACCAAATTGGCCAAATAACTCGCTAAAATTAAAATTTAATGTGATGTCATCATGGCAGTTCATGCTGCGAGTTGAGATCCAGACTCAACTCGCAGCCCGCTCCTGCGAGTCCAACTTGCGAGTTGACTTGCGAGTCCAACCTGCGAGTTGACTTGCGATATGAAACTTGCGAGTTGACTCTACGAGTTGAGCTTGCGAGTTGACTTGTTGACTCTGTGAGTTGAGCTTGCGAGTTGACTTGTTGACTCTGCGAGTTGAGCCTTGCGAGTTGACATGTTGACCTGCGAGTTGAACTGTTTGACTTGTTTGACCTGTTTGACTTACTTCCTTTTGGTTTAATTTGAGAACTCTAGATTAATTATAATTAAGAGTTAGAAATTAGTAAACGGTTAGTCGTGTAGACTTTAAAGTAAACACGAAAAACTTTGTATCGTTAATTTATAAGACTTATGATCTCGTGTCTTAAGTTATATACTTTTAACAGGATTCACTAGCTAGTTCAACTTATTGATCTTATATATGATTAACAACTATCATTGTTAATTAAGTCTCACGGCTTAATAGTTCAATGAGGAGCTGTAGATCATATAAGTTTATCAATTTTGGTTAAACTAATTGTCTGACATTTGTGTGATGTTTATCTTACAGATATGTCTCGACAATTTGCTGCACAGCACAACGTGTTGGTTGATTTAGATGTCAATGCCCGAGGTGCAGCTAGGATAGCTCGGATTCTTACATTCTTGGGTCGATCAAGGATCCAGTATGCTGTCACGGAGTCCCAGCATTATCAAGGGATCTGTTAGATCAATTCTGGGCTAACATCGAGTTCGACACTGTTGTCAATCCACCGGTGATTCGCACACGGGTGAATGATCGACCAGTTATTTTCTCTTCCTCCGATCTACGGAACATTCTACTGTTGGGGACCGTTGATCAGGAAGCCGGACCTACAGTGTTTTCCTCGGATTTCATCGAAGGAGCACTTGAACGTATGGGCTACGTGGGGCCCATGCGTGGACGTCAATTCCTTAAGGCGTTAGTCTTCGGGGAATGGAGATTCCTGTGGCATGTTCTTGTCACTGTCTTTGGTCCGAAAAAGGGCGAATATGATGAGTTGAGCCCTTCGTTACTTTCAGCTGTACTGTCACTGGTTTATAATAAACCATACAGTTTCTCGGACTATGTTTTTGGAGAACTCACTCGACAAATCTTGGGAGGTGTTAGATCCCAATTTTTAATCTATCCACGATTCTGCATGTTGATCATTAGGGCCTCTATCCCTGATCTGCTGGTTTTTCAAGCAGATTTAAAGGTCGATACCATTGGGATACGAGCATATAATGAGATGTTTATGCAAACCTCTCGCAGATTCGAGATGCAGCCACAGCTGACAGAGCTGTTTAGATTTTTGATTAATCCTGAGTATGTGACGCCACCAAACAACGGTTGGCTTGACGTTGATGTGGCCGAGGGTGCACCTGAGCCACAAGAGCTGATTGAGGAAGTGTTAGAGCAGGCAAATCTTCCAGGTCAACAGGTAGATGCTGAAGTTGATGCCGAAGTGGTACAACAGGTTTTGGGAGAGAATGATGATGCTACTGATCCGATCTTAAGAGATGTAGATCAATATGTAGCTGAGGGTCCATATACTTCAGGACCAACTCCACTTGCTGAGGCACCTGATGTTGCTGGACTATCGGGACGAGACGGAGAAGCAGCTTCTGCTTCTGAGTCTGATTTTGATGATGATGATGAATCTGGACCACCTGGGTTTGTCACTGGAATTCTAGAAGGGATGATCCGACAGGGATCAAGTTTGGTTATGGATCCGGCTCTGAAGTTAAAGAGGAAAGCCGTTGATCAGGATCCCGACTTCGTTATTGTCGAAGAAGATGAAGCTGAAGAAGAAGAGGAGGAGGTGCTTATTACTCGACCTCGCAAGCTGATCAGGCAAACAGCTTCAACCTCTGCAGCTCCTATACAATCAAGTTCTACGCCCTCAGAGGCTGAAATGATTGCTGCTTTGGTTCGCCCGTCTTCGCACCCAACCACCAAATCTAGCAGGGTTGTCGCGCTTCTTTTGACCGATGTTGCTACAGAGATAGCAAAGAAAATGCAACCGCCCGCTCCCACACCACCAACCACCACTGATGCTGCTCCTTGAACCTCACAAAAGACTGACGCTGAACGCATTACACACTTAGTGTCCAGGGTTAAAGATTTGGAGGATACTATCAACTTCTTACAATCTCAAGTTCTGTCTATTTCTAGGAGTGTCACTGAACAGAACAACGCTTACTCACTACTTATCAAGACAAATAGTAATCTAATAGATGTTGTAGCTGATAAGCAGAGACAAATCGATAGACTTGATCCCCTGGTCACTAGCTTTCTGAAGGACAAGCCATCTCAAGGGGAGATATTGATATATCAGGAGTCCTGCAAGGAAGATGAACTGGCGAAAAAGAGAAGAAATGATAAAGATGATGATCCCTCAGCTCAGAAGGATAGTGAGCTGGCCGGTCCTTCAACGACTGGTCAGCAGACTACGATTCAGGGGGAGTCTGCTGGAGCTAGTGGTAGTGGAGCTGGTGCTGGTGCTGATAAGGGTGGAGCTGAAGAAGGTGACACTTGTATTAATATAGACTAATTGTAATTAATAATACATTGTAACTTTGAATTATTTTGTAATATAATTCTGTAATTAAGATGTTTGAACTTTAATGTTTAAAATGTTATAATTATGAATGTTTGTATATTATAAGCCTTTTGTAATTCTAGATTGACTATGATCGATAAAAGAGTTATAAGATCATATAATATATGATGTTCGCATATTATAAGACTTATTCAAATTTTAGATCGAATATCATAATCGATGAAAGATTTGAATAAGTGTATATATAATATATTTTAAATACACAAAGGGATTAATAAGAAAAATCTTAGATTGATTCAGGGAAATCAATGAAAGAACTTATGATATTAATCTATTTGTGTATGTATTTCTATAGGTCTTGAAAGGTTGAACTTATCAGATTCTGAAGGCGACATGCCAGATGAATTAGATGAGGACATTGACTTTGACCTTGAAGAAGGAGAGTTTGTTCCTCCTTAGGATTGGACTTCCAGTTTTGAAGGTTGGGCAAACGAGTGTGTAGATCTCGATGCTGATATTGATGAACACATCGTAAGCCCATCTACAACTAAGGTGATCATTCAGGATGAAGATGGAGAAAGAGTTGTTGATTTGGATGAAAATCTAGATGAATCAACTAGTTCTGAATCTGAAGATGAGCTTCCTGAAAGACTCAGAAAGAATCCCATGTTTAAACCTTTGAAAAGGAAAAAGCAAAAGATTGGGATGTCTGAAGTTGACATTACTGGAAAAAGAGCTCCAAGGAAAGGAATCATCGGCTGGTATTTTGACTCTGATTTGAAACTTTTCGCTATTAAAAGGTTTGACGGAGTTCAATATTTTGACAAAAAGCTTTAAGTATTCAGTTCGCTTCCTCGATTTGAGATCCGAGACTTGGCACGCTTAAACCTGATAAATCCCAGTAATGATCCCTATGCAACTTATGTTGAGAGAATCATTCGGACTGAGGGTAGATCAATGAAGTTTGAGAACATTAAGCCAAGAGTTGGAAAGACAATCAAATTAAAGGAATGTAGTCAGAGAACTGGCCGAAGATTAAGGAAAAAGACTTATCCAGCTGTCAAGTGTGTACAGCAGATACCGCTGAAGACAATGCCACATAATATTCTGGGAAATCTTCTGAATTGGCACGTGGATCCAGAGACTGGTGAAGCTGTCATGGTTGAAGCTGATGATGAAGTTGAAGGAGGAGAGAGAGTAATTCTGACAGTCTATGACCATCGACACCTGATGAATCTGTCGAAGAAGGACCTGTTGAAATTACATGAAAACACGATCTTAACTACAGAAGCATGGGGTGATCTTGCAAGAGATTATCAATTAATGGTGAAGACTTGTGTCAGAATGAAGATTCACATGGGCAGTAGAATTTACAAGTAAAGACCAAGAACAAAGTTGAAGATAACGACGCTAGAGCTATTGTCAAGGGGGAGTCTGTTGGGACATGTTATTGTGACAATAGATCTAGCTTGTAATAGGACTAGTGTATTAATTGTCAAACTTGTAAAATTGGTTTTGACTCTTAAATGTATGATATTAACTTGTTATTATTAATTGTTAAATGTTATTAGGCAATTATCGTTTTCAAGTTAAAGTCAAATTCGCGAATTGAGAAGTCAACTCACAGGTTTGACCTGCGAGTTGAGATCTCACCTCGCAGACTATCTGGACTCGCAGCTTTGCTTGCGAGCTGAGATTTGGGCTCGCAGTCCATCTGGACTCGCAGGCCCATGGGCTGCGAGTTGAGTCAACTCGCAAAGCCCATGGCCTGCGAGTTTTTGCGAGTTAAACCAGATATAAATATTTTAATGCTGCTCAAATTAAAGGTAGTCTAGAAATCCGTGCTATAATTACACACACCAAATATTTAATTATTCTCCTCGAAATTCGTGCTGATATAAAGGTTATCATTGAATAGGCTCGGTTTTGATTGTTTAACACTAGTTAATATCAAAATGAAGCTTGTTAATTGATAGATTAGTTATATAAGCCTAAAACCTTAAGTATTGAGGGATTCCGCACCTTAATACCTAAAAGATAATCCGTTATCGCTAACCAAGATCTAGAGACCTTACATGGAGTTTTCGACCTAATGGATTTTCCAGTTGAGCTTCTTGTTACAGGAGAAGTACTCCTTGGATTATCATTCGTCGAAAACTTCACTAATTTCTTACGTGGAAAAGCACTTGCTACATGTCCCTTTTAAGGGCACACGAAGCACGAACGTTTCTCCCAGGCTTTCTTATAAGCCTTGAGATTTGTTTAATGTTCATGTGGAGTCAGAGAGGTGCCATGTTCTCTTTGTTTACCTTTTTCATTATTAGTTTTCACATCTTCTATTTTAGGTCGAACAAACTCAACTTTAGTTGTTGACTCCTCATTTTGAAAATTGAGTTCCATCAAACCACCATTTACAAAAGACATTTTTTTTGAAATTTTTGTAAAAGCATCGTGGAAGTCTCAGTGTTTATTGACTCTATTTTAGAACTTGACTCTTCTTTTGTACCTGACTCAGCCTTTTCTGAATTAGCCTCGACCTATACTTCCCTTTTTTCTGCATCAATTGAGGCTATGAACGCCTGAGGTTCTTCAGCACGTGTACTCCAACCATATGAACCGTCTTGTGTTTGAGTAATCAAGGCTCTGGAATGTGCAATATTCACTGAGTATTGATCTCTTGTAGATGTCCCTTGATAGGAGTAGCTCTGTCTTTCCTGGTTTGAAGTTTATTCCTTTCTCGGTCTCTAACATTCCCTGGCGAAGTGCCCAAACTATCGCAGTTATAGCATTTAACCGTTGTCTTGTCAAATACAACCTTTCCTTCGACAAACTTCCTACCCCTTCGATTTATAAACCTCTGCACCTTGTTTGTAAGCATGGCTGTTGGTGCATGTTTTGTGACTATAACTCTTATTTTGTAATAGTTAGTTTTGTAGTTAATAATTGTATTTTATTAACTTGGCTTTTTACTTGTATTGATGTAAGTTCGTATGAACTTATATGTTCTTACGAACCTATGATGTTCGTACGAACCTAGAAGCAGCTAAGTTCATACGAACTTAGCTGATTATAAATACAAACTTGTAACGCTTCATTTGTACGCTTTTTTACTGATATATTCGAAGATTTACTGCTAAGTTCGAATACATACGAAGCTATATTGTTAAACACTTATATTGCACTTGTTTTATTGTCGTTTTGTGTATTAAAGGATTTCGCACTCTAATACACTTTACAATCTCGTTTGGATCCGTTCAAAGGGGACTTTCAATTGGTATCAGAGCTAAACAAGTCATTGTTTGGGTTCGGGATTGATAAAACGCAAAGTAAACAAGTTTGTGAGTGTTTTTGTCACACCCCGCTAAAGCGGAAACACGAGATGTAACAGTACAATGATTTCATAATCGAAAATTACAAAACATTACCGTTCAACGGTCTACAATTAATACATTACATAATGTCTTACAAGCGTTTACAGCACAAAAGTAAATATCCTAAACATGCTATTACATCCCAAAAGATACGAATTTCGTACGCTAAATGCAGCATAGATCAAATAGCCGGTTTAGCTTCAATTGATAGATTGTGACTAATTCCTGAAAAGCATGTAAAATACAGGTCAACTATGAAACATAGTTGGTGAGTACCCAGGTTTTGTGTAATGATAGACCCTTTTCAAAGATTCATGAGGTTTAGTTTTTAATGTTACACGTACTACGTGATTAATTTGCAAAGTTATTTGTTTAGTGCCGAGCTCATATGACTAAGATAATTATCCGAAACCTAGTTAAGATAAACCTTTGATAATAGTCAATTGCTATTGCACGGTAATTATAAAAGGGATTCGTTGACCCAAAGCTCATTTAAGTGTGATATTTATTTGCATGTTAGATTTCTTTGTGAATCGGTATCTTAATTGCAAAAGAAGTTTAAAGAAAGACTCATTTAGAAGCGATACTTTAGAAACTCCATTAAAAGTCATAATTCATTTATAACCCCATACTCATATTTTAAAAGAAACATTCAAGGTTTATAAAACTCACGATATAGTGTTTGATAAATACAAATTTAGTATGTAAAACTTATTTAATAAATTCAAGTTATGTTTTATAAAGTTAATGGTTTGTCATATTTCAATCAAACCGTTCGTCATTTAGACGGATTATTATATCTAGTTTCATGAGAAAACAAGGCGTCATTTAAAACTGCGCCTTTAATTGTCAAAATCACAATGATTTACAATTTAATAATTCCGGTTATATATGTATGGTTAAAGAAGTAACGTTTCAAATTACCTATCATAATAACGTCTAAGTGGTGACGTTTAAAATTTTAAAGAAAGTTTACTTCAGTAACAATGTCATTGTAGAGCTCGGCCATAAGTTTATAGTTTATAAAAAAAACCTCAATTCGAATGACTACGTCATTATAAAATTTGGGTCACAAGTTTATCGTTTAAAAGAGACGTCATTTTCATGTCAAAGCGTCATACAATAATAGATGTTTGCGAAATCACTATGCCATTACATTTTTGTTTATACAATCGATGATTTAATTATGCTTGAGTCCACAACCAAACCTACAACCGATAAACCCTCGCCCCAAAATAGTGATGCCCTATCGTTGGCATTTAGGATGATGGAATGCACTCACGTGGCCGCGTGAGTGGGGAGGTGGTCTCGCTCCCAAATAGTACTATTCATATGCATCATTTGGCTCATATAGAGTTAATGGTCGTGTGTATATACCGGGGACTTTAGATACGATAGAGTACAAGCATATAATCATGTGACATCGATAAGCATTCATGACATTGTTTTGAAATTTAGCATAGCATAACACAATAATCATATCACGGCATTTGTAAATCAAGTTCATCATAAACATATCGTTTGCAAGTAAATAAATCATTCAAGTCATTCATGCATGCTTTTCACCCCAAAACATTTAAGTAAAGAGTTAAAATAGGGGCCGAGTACTCACTATTGTTAGTATGCGTACGGAAATGGATGTAAAGCGCGTTTCGACCAAGAGTGACTCCTATCCAAGACCTACGAATACAAGGTTCCTAATTAGAGTTTAGACTAAGATAGCTTGTTAAGAGTGCTTAGCTAGTCGTTTGTGTTACAAAGTGCCGTTATAGTTTGATTTGACGTTGCCGGTAATTACTCGGGTTGTGATAAAAATAATGTAATCACTTGAAAAAAGATTCCAAAAATTACCAAACTTCGTATACAACATGGAAAATAATTCATAAATTTTCTGTAAAAATTTGGGAATTTTTAGATTTACAGATTATTTTTAATCATTTCTTGACCAAAAGAGTGGGATAAATATGAGAAAAATAGTAATGATTCTTGAAAAATTCCGAAATTTTTACTAGATCAGTTTTAACTCATTTCTAAGTTTGTGTAAAAATTTCATGCCATTTTGGGCTCAATCACATGTGTTTTAACAATTCGTACGTCGGAAGACATATCAAAACAATTCCAGTGAGTGTTAAATTTTGAGGATAGTGTCATTTTATGTGGAAAATGAAACAATAATTTTCCCATATTTTTCTGATGTCAAAAAGTATTTTTTATGAATATTTGGCTTTCTAGAGACTTTATTTGCATTAATTCTAGAAAAATACTTAAGTTTTCCCAAAAATTCTCATTTTTATTTTCAAGGTTCTTTTTAAGATATAGATACTGATAAAAATCATCCTCAAATTTTAAACACGTTTTATCTATATTTTGTGTATTTTACATTCATCATAACAACATCATTCCTACATTTACAAGACCAAGATTATGCATGTTATTCACGCATTTTCTAAAAATACTTAAGTAGCAAAATAAAATCCTATATTTTTATGCTACTGAGATATATGTGTTAGAAATATAAAATAATTTTCTCAAATTTTTTTGAATAGTTTAAGACCCTTAAACAAATATCAATTCATGATGTTCACAGAAACATTACTGTTTGCGCACCAGTTTTGTTTGGTACATTCGGGGGTCTTAAACTCAATGGATTTGAATGAGACCAGTGGGCTTTTAAAGTTAAGACATTGAACTAAATTCCAGAAGAAAAATCAAGATTTTTGGACCATTATTCACTGAGTTATGGTTGTCTCAAGTGAGGTCAAAATCTGGACAGATTCATATAAGACAATAGAAATCTTTTTGGTGTGTTTTCCACAACCCACGATTTTTAGGCCTCATCCAATGATTGAGGCTTTGTCTTATATGCATGGATATGTGCTTTTACAGAAATAAAAATATACTTTAACATAAAATAAGATCTAGATACGGAAATGGTGCATGCAAGCCCAAAAATCGGGTTTTTGGCTCTTTTTCAAGAACACAACTTGCTACCAAGTTCTAGATCTTATTTATTTCTTTAAATCTTGGATCTAACACATTCTTGGTGTTAAAATACATCCAAGATGTGTTAGTAATGATTTTTAGTAGTTTAAACATTTTATTCCCAAGTAAAACAAGTAAATGAACATCAAAACATAGAAAAGACGATTTTTCGGTTTGTTTTCGGTTTGATCATGGGTTGCCCTTTGTTTTGACTCTTAAACAAGTGTAAGGGAACCTACAAACTTACAAACCTTGCATTGAGGGTTTTAGCCATGAAAAGGGCATAAAATCCGTGTTTCTTCAAGATTGGAAGCAAGAACCTATAAGAATGGAGACTAAGGATGATGATTTTACCTTTGGATGGTTGATTGAAGTGGATGAACACCTTCAAGATGAGATTGTTATTTCAAAATATGGCTGGAAATTTGGAGAGTGTAGAGAGAATTTGTGTGTGTTTTCCTTGAGAGAATGAAAGAAATGATGAGGGGTGTTGGGAAAATGGGGAATGCATGTCTTGGGAGTGGAGTAATCAAAGAAAAGGAGGGGGGGGGGGCTGAATTTTAAATTTTTTTTTATAAATTATGTTATATAAATGTCTCAAAGTTTATATAATTAATTTGTATTAGTTTTGTGAGTTTATAGATGTTTAATTGGGATTTCTTTGCGGTTTAATTTGAGTTATGAATCTTTATCTTTATAAGTTCATAATATTTATTATGATGTATTTGTTTTAATTACAAATGATTTTCGCGAATTAATTTACTGATTTCCGGTTGTGATTACCGATTTACTGAAATTTTTCAGTTAAATTCCGATTTTTGAGATGGGTAAATATTTTGTGATGGCTTATGAAATTTAATTTCATTTTTTTTTCTTTGGCACTTTGTAACCTAATTTAATGTTACTCAAAGTCTTAAAGTTAGCTAAGCAATCTTCTAAGACGTTATGCGGTTTCGGTAACTTACGGACTTGGTACTTAAGGAGTCGAACCTAGACTTTTCACTAGGATTTTAGAGTGCTGTAAACGTAATTAAAAGTACTAGGAATTTTATTGCGGTGTTGACCTGAGATTTTTGACGGTTGTCACAGTTTTGGAAGATAAAAGTTATACTTTTGGCTTCCTTGTGTGTTAGTGATTCATATTTTTCAAGTTTCATTCAATTTTGACGGTTAAAACTTCCTAGATCTGAGTTTTTGTTCAAATCTAAGTTTCAACAGCAAGTTCGTACGAACTAGAAAGTAGCGTACGAACCTACCTGATATAGCCTTCGAACATAGACAGCTGTAAGTTCGTACGAACCTACAGCTTCGAACCTAGTAAGTTCGAACGTTTGAATTTTAAAAGTGTTGACCAGAAGTTTGACTTATTCGAACCTAGATATTCTTCGAACTTAGTAAGTTCGAATTAGTCTAAGTTCGTACGAACATAGTCAAATGACTTCTGTTGACTTTTCAGTTTGACTTTCTGTTGACTTTTAGGGTTTGACTTTTGTTGACTTTTTGAAAAATGTCTAACCTAAGTAAAATGATAGAAATGGATCATGAGGTGGGTAAATCCGCCTCACCACCGAAACTTCTCAAAAGAGAAGACTATTTCTAGTGGAAGGATCGATTTGAGTCATTCGCTAACTACAACGATGTACGAATGTGGATTTGCATCAAGGATGGATATGAAGCACCAACTTATGAGTTTGAAGGAAAACAAAGAGTTGTGCAATATTCTTCTTTGAAAGAGGAAGAACGTAAAATGTATGAAGCAGAAAATAAAGCATTGTCTGCTCTCACCATGTGTTTGCCTCAGGAAATCAAACTGATGTGTAAATATCTAGTTATAAAAATAGTAAAACAAAGTCAAAGCTAACTATTACACAACTAGACAACTGTACCTAATCGGATAGTAGTATAGCAATGATATGTCTACCGGGTAGTCTCTCACAGGAATAGTTTATATGTACTTTGAGATTTATTTATCTAATCTATAGTTAAGGTAAAAGGATAATGCCTCTTAACGACATGCAGTCAAAAAGGTGTTTAAATTAAAGAAGCAATTAAACTAATAAATTAACCAAATGACAGAAGTATGTTCATCTAGACATTTCACCACTAGAGTTGGACAATAACTAGAAATGTATTAAACGTATAAGAATTATTAATCTAAATTACTTGTCTTCACAATGTAATCATTTAATTGAAATTCTAAAATGCAAGTGTCCTTGACAAGTTATTAATTCCAATTATGATCAAATAATTCTATTAACTTGATGATTTAATCTATATAATCCTAGTGTCCTAGAGATTACTAATCATATAAGATGTCTTTAAATATGATCCACTCATATTTTAATTCAATAACCTAGTTCAATTCATTTATTGTCTCCAATAAAATGCACAAGATTTATGATCATGTAAATGTAATACTAAACACAAGAGTTTTCACTCATTGAAACAGATATCACATCAATTGAATAGATTAAATAATTAAATACAAATCGTTCTACAATTAAACATTAAATCATACGATTAAACAATTCTAATTATCAGAAATCCAACATCTAGGGTTATTAGTCTAGATGAACATAAAGTATTTAGCCTATTGTAATAGGTTCAATCAAACAAATCATAATAATCAAAGAATGATTCATAATGTGGTTACAAACATGAATCAAACATTAAATAAACAAGATTCGAATGAAAAGAAATCAATACTAACTTCTATGATGATTACAAGAGGATAGATCACTTAGGGTATCCCCAAAAGCTCTCCAAAAACACCCAAAATCGTCCTTAATCCGTAGCTAATCAAAAGGTTAATGATAATTAGGTTTTAGGGTATAATTTAAGACAAAAAGCTATAACCGACTGTTCTACCCGGCGGGGAATGTAAGTACCCGGCGGGTACTAGGCCTACCCGGCGGGTAGTTTACATTTTTAGCCCAAAGTACCTTTTTGAAAGTTGTAGCCCTCTGAGTTCCGGAGATTTTGGCGCTTGAATCACCTCAATCGGAGTCTGTATGAGTGAGTTATGGCCAAAACCGTTGAGCCTCGTAAAAGCTTCAAAAATCCATCAACTCTTGATCTTTTCTTCATATCTTTTCGATCTCTTCTCGATTATTAACCTGAAACTAAACTAGACTAATTAAGTACTAAAAGATTATAAAATGACTAAAATAATATACAAATTGGATCGATATCGCCCCTATAAATATGTCTAATTTAGGCGATATCACAAACACATATTCAAGAAAGGAAGGCAGAGCTGACTTGCTTACTAAACAGTTCTATGTTTTTAAGCACTTGAAAAATGAATCATTAGAGGATATTATCACCCGATACTATCACCTGATGACTGAGATGGAAAGTATCGGGCTAAAATTTAATGACACCATGAAGAACAACAAACTTCTTGAAGCTTTACCTACAAAGTGGGATATTTACACTTTGATGGTTAAGGAGAGTAATGATTACAAGAGTCTCACACTTGATGAAGTTATTGGGAAACTACGTATTTATGACTTAAACATGCAAAGGAAGGAGACCATATCCGATCAGGTTCATGATCCTAGTGTTTACCACGGTAAACGGTCGGATTTCATTGCATCAACGAGTAATGGTGTTACAGCTATCTACAATCTGGGACAGGAATTCTAGCAGCAATGTTTGTTATGTAGCATCATCAGAGGACTCACACAAGGACAGGAAACTACAATCTGGGCAACTAGTTGATTCAAGTCAATGTCAATGAGTATTAAATCGGCCGAAGATGAAGTTGCTTGTCGAGACATGTTTTGTGACAACAGATCTAGCTTGAAATTAGTCTTTCTAGGTTGTAATAGGTCTTGTATTAATTGTAATTGAGTTTATACATTGGTTTTAATTGTAAATGAAAAACTGTGGTTGGAAAACATTTTAGAGTGAAAAATCAAAAAGCTGAAAAATGTTGACCAAGGTTGACCGCGAACCGAGTCAGTTCGCAGGTCAAACTGGTGCTGCGAACCGAGTCAGTTCGCTGGGCCTAAATGGGCTGCGAACCGAGTCAGTTCGCAGAAGCCCATGACCCGCGAACTGAGACGGTTATAAATACAAATTAGGTTTCAAACCTAATTAACTTTTGCCAACATACACATACGAACTTCCTGAGTTTTCCAGAGCATTTAAACCTTCTAAAGGCTAGGTATTGATCGTTTAACTGAGATTAATAATCAATACGAAGCAAATTAGATACCCGATTCACTATAATTGTGAAACAATTCGTTATAGATCCTATAACCAAGTATTGAGGGATTCCGCACCTTAATACGTTAGATAACCTCGTTATCGATCCGAATAGACACAGACTTACAATTGGTATCAGAGCCTACGGCTAGATACACGTAGGTTCGAGGTTATTTGGGGTATTAATGATTGGTTAGGGTGAATAACGATTGATTTAGGGTTGTTTTTGCATACAATTAGTGCGTATTTGTGACCAAAATCAGTCTCTGAAAGTTTTTGGGTTTGTTTACGTTCGAAATCTTAGGGTTTAGACGTTCAAGAACCTAAAATTTTCGTTTTTGGGGGTTACAGCCGTTTCTGCGAAGTGAGATTAGGGTTCTGCGAACCGAGTTTGCGAACTGAACTGGGATTCTATTTTGCAAACTGAGTTTGCGAACTGAGATCTGGTTCTGCGAACCGAGTGGCCTGCGAATTGAGATCTGGTTCTGCGAACCGAGTGGCTTGCGAACTGAGTTCTGGTTCTGCGAACCGAGTGGCCTGCGAACTGAGTTCTCACCCTGCGAACTGAGTTTCTGTTTTCGTGATTTTTGAAAGTTTTGTGATTTGCAAAGATGTCAGACCTAAGTAGAATGATTGAGATGGATCATGAGATTGGAAAATCGAATGTTCCACCTAAATTGCTCAGACTAGAAAATTACTATGGATGGAAAGATAGGTTTGAATCCTATTGTAGATTCCATGATTTGGTAATTTGGGAATGCATCAAAAATGGATACACTGCTCCTACCCAAGTCGTTGAGAATGTGACTGTGGCTATTCCTTATAGCCGGATGAACGATGAGCAAAAGAAGGAATATGAATCTGAGAACAAAGCTCATTCGTCGATCAAGATGAGTCTTCCAAGGGAAATTAATCATCAACTCAAATCTTTTCACACTGCTAGAGAGCTATGGGTTGCTCTTGAGAAAAGATGCGAGGGTAGTCCACAGGTGAAAGAAGGTAAAAGGAGTCTGTTGAAGAAACAATTTACCGTCTTTAAAACCTTGAAAGGAGAAGACTTAGATGCTTATGTCACTAGGTATTACCATTTCCTTAGTGAATTGGATGACCATGAGATTTTCTGTACTGATAGGGAGAAACCGACAAGTTCCTTGAGGGTTTGCCTCCTAATTGGGAAATGTACGGAGTGATGATTAAGGATAATGAAGAAAGATACTCTAAGATGACCCTAGAGCAGGCTATCGACAAGCTCCGAGGGTATGATTTTACCAAAAAGACGAGGGACACGGATTCTGATCAGGTACAGGATCCTGGGCTATACCATGGAAAATCAAGTCTCTCGAATTCTTCGTCTACATCAACTTCTGCATTACTGGTTGGTGGAATAGATGACAGAGGTGAAATTCTAACTAAGGATCTGTGCTTCATTGCCTCGGATGGAAGTGAGAAACGAAGTAAGACTACTGTTGAGAAGTCACCTCAAGGGCAACATAAAATGCCGATGAGTGTGAAATCTGCAGAACAACAACTGTCTGTACTTGCTTCGTTTGTTGCTTCTTACGAAAACTATATCCAAGGGAAGATTAACGACCCCGCTCAATTTGATGAAGATTATGATCAAATTGATCCAGAGGACTTAGAGGAAATGGATCTCCAGTGGAAACTAGCAATGGTGTCAAGGAGAGTCAAAAATTTCCTAAAGAAAACTGGAAGGAGAGTGGTAGGTAATAGACCGGGCTTTGATAAGTCCAAAGTGAAGTGTTATAATTGCCAAAATTTTGGACACTTCGCTAGGGAATGCCAGAGACCCAAGAATGAGCAGACTGCAAATCCTGTAAGACAAGACACCTCTCTAGCATCAAAAGCTTTGGTGGTTCAACAACTTGATGGTTCATATGACTGGAGTGCTTTATCTGAAGAAGCACTCATGGCTGATATTGAAAATCAAGATAACATGATTGAATCCACGTCTTACATGCCAACTGCTGAAGAGTATCAGGTGGAAACACAAGTTACTAAAATGTCAACAGTTGATGATGATGTGCTGGACTTGGGATCTACTGAAGATCTATGTCCTGAAGATTTTGTGGCGCATATGGCTGATCTCCAAACCGATAAAAAACGGGTATGTCTTGATATTTTCACTCTTACTGATGTATGTCAACTTGTTGCTAGTTTACAGTCCCAAGTAAATGTTTATGCTGAATCACATAGGACTGTTACATCTGAATTAGAACAAGTAAAAAGTGATGTACGTAGGCTAAGTGAGGAAAAGATTAAGCCTAATATGGCAGATAAGATCGCTCTTAGAGATACTATTAATGAACAAGCTATTAAAATAGAAGGTCTTTATCTAAACTTAAGAGACTTGAACAAAGATGTAGCTAATAAAGAGCTAGAGCTATCTGAGTCCAAAATGAAACTAGTTGAGTTGAATCATAAGATTGAAAGTTATAGGACATCTTCCTTGACTTTAGATCATATAATTAGTTCTCAACGGAGTGTAAATGATAGATCTAGACTAGGTTGCCATGATGTACCTCCTCCTTTTAATTCTAATTACACTAAGGCTCATGAAGACTTAGAAATGATAGATGTACCTGTTAACTCTGAGAAAACTCCAATAAATAAGTCAGAGATATCTGAGTTAGAGAAGCCTGTTATTAAAGATCTAACAACTAACGAATGCAAAACTAAATTAGATGTTGAGGATATTAAAGGACAGGAAAGTAAAACTTCAGTAACTCAGAAAATTACTAACTTAGAAAAGGCAAAAGAAGTTAAGTCTAAGAAGATAATGTCGTGTTTCAAATGTCATGAACGAGGACATGTGGCTTCTTGTTGTCCCAATAAGAAGTCAGAAGCAAAACATAGACCAGTTGACAGTGACATGTCACCGGGTACTTCTAAGATGGATGTAGACAGGTCGAGTTCTAAACCTGGGTTGGACAAACAATCCATATCTAAACCTGTGAACATTTTGAAAAGGTTAGGAACACACAGTGTTTCTCCACCTAAACCTAAACGGTTTTTAAATGATAATACTTTCAATCATTCTCGAGACCAAACACCGTCAAGGTTTAGGACACCTCATCACAACCATAGTCATTTTGAGATTGGTTCTACTTCTCGGAACCATAGTCATTATGAGAGTGGTTCTACCTCACGTACACATGGGATTAAATATAATTATAGTTATAATCGTAATCAAGGACATCAATCCCAAGGTAATGTGTCAGAGAGGCCTGTTTCTCATTCACCTCATAGACCCAAGACCACCGTTCCTCAACAAACTCGAACTCCTTCGAAAGTAATTCAGGCCCCAGATGGGAAAAAGGGTTACTTTAAAGAAGTTAAGTTTGTTGATGATGAGGGACGATCCAAGTCTGTTATGGCTTGGGTCCCTCTTGACGACTAATTGTGTACAACTGTCATGTGTAGGAACAAACTGTGAACGGAGATAGCTGGTGGTACGTAGACAGTGGATGTTCAAGACACATGATAGGAGATAGAAGTCTACTGATGGACTTCAAAGGAGTACTGAAGCAGCGAGTTAATTTCGCTGGGGAGAAAGGTGGAATCATCACTGGGAAAGGAAAAGTTTCTAATGGAACTTTGACTCTTGAGAATGTGAACTATGTTGAACAACTGGTTCACAATCTAATGAGTGTTTCCCAAATCTGTGATAAAGGTCATCCGGTATTATTTAATGATACAGAGGCCTTAGTCCTGAAGCCAGGTCTGGTTATTCCAGAAAAATGAATTCTAATGAGGGCTCCAAGGAAGAGGGATATCTATGCTATTAACATGGGTATTCCTGCATCTTCAATGGAGTCGACATGCCTATTATCCAAGGCTTCAGAAGCAGATTCTATACTTTGGCATCGGAAAATGGCACACCTGAATTTTCGAAAAATGAATTATATAACCAAGAATGGGTTAATTCTGGGTGTACCTTCTACGCGTTTCGAGTTTGAAGACAAGTGTGTTTCTTGCTTAAAAGGAAAGCAACATAAGAAACCACACAGGTCTAAAACTAAAAACTCCATTTCCATGCCATTTGAATTGCTACATATGGATCTTTTTGGCCCAATAAGCAAAAGAAGCATAGGTGGCAAGTGGTATTGCTTAGTTGTCACAAATGACTACTCTCGATTCTCGTGGGTATTCTTTTTGGGGTCTAAGGATGAAACTCCAGGAATTCTTATGGAGTTCTTAGACTTAATAGAGAATGTCTACAAGACGAGAGTGAAGAGTATTCGTAGTGACAATGGAACTGAGTTCAAAAATTCTACGTTGAATGTATATTGCTCAAGCAAAGGCATAAAACATCAATTCAGTGCACCATATGAACCTCAACAAAATGGTGTTGCTGAAAGGAAGAATAGAACTCTCATTGAAGCAGCAAGAACAATGCTTGCAGATTCAAGGCTTCCGGTCATTTTTTGGGCAGAAGCGGTGAATACTGCATGTCATGTTCTAAACCGGGTTCTTACCGTTAAAAAGCAGAACAAGACTTGTTATGAGCTTTTGAACAATAAGAAACCGAATTTGAAAGGGTTTGAACCCTTTGGTGTCTCATGTACTTTATTGAAAACTAGTTCTCAACCAAAATTTGGTGAGAAGGCTGACGAAGGATATTTCCTAGGTTATGTGCATAACTCACCAAATAAACGAGTTTTTAATAAAGCTACGGGACGTGTGGAAATAGTTTATAATGTTGAAGTTACGAGCTACACACATGACTCACATAAGGGATTAGATTGGCAGATTGACTATTCTGATCTTTTTAAGTCATTTAATGTCCCATTGTGTGATTACACGGTTGATCCTGTACTTACTGAACAGTTATTGTCGGGTGACGGAGATATTGGCTCCATTCCAACATCGACTGCTTTTGTGGATCCAAATCATACAACATCAAGTGCCATAGAACAACCTCCGGTGGATAATACTCAAGAGACTGACACGTCACCAGTAGTTACCGATACGATAACTTCTAATGAGATGTATAGTACTGATGAGGATATGCCACCAATCTTTATGATAATATGGTGATTGAGCCGATAATAACCACAAGAATTCACAAAGATCACCCAACTGAAAATATCATTGGTGATCCAACTGCATCGGTTCAAACCAGGGCTAGTACTTCTGAGTACTCGAGCCTTTTTGTTGCAATTATGGAGACTGGGATTATCAATCGATGTTCCTACTCGTGCTTTATCTCACAAATTGAACCTAAAAATGTTCAAATGGCATTAAAGGACAATTCGTGGGTCGAGGCAATGTAGGAAGAGTTGTCTCAGTTCTCAAAGTTGCAAGTCTGGGAATTGGTTGATTTACCTGTTGGAGAATATCCAATTGGAACTAGATGGGTCTTTAAATGCAAGAAAGACGATCGGGGAATCGTAACTCGCAATAAAGCTCGCCTAGTGGTTCAAGGGTTTAATCAACAAGAAGGAATTGACTACAATGAGGTGTTTGCACCAGTGGCTAGGCTAGAAGCAATAAGGTTATTTTTAGCATTTGCAGCTTCCAAGAAAATGAAAGTTTTCCAGCTGGATGTTAAGAGTGCCTTCTTGTATGGCAAAGTCAAGGAAGAGGTGTATGTTTCTCAACCACCGGGCTTTACTGATCCAAAGTATCCAGAAAGAGTATATCGTCTTGATAAGGCTCTATATGGATTACATCAAGCTTCGAGGGCGTGCTATGAAACACTGTCTACTTACCTTCTTGAGAATGACTTTACAAGAGGAAGAATAGATAGTACACTTTTTGTCAAGTGGAATGAGAGAGACTTTATACTTGTTCAAGTTTATGTTGACGACATCATCTTTGGGTCATCCGACGAAAAGATGTGTAATGAATTTGAACAAGTTATGAAGAACAAGTTCGAGATGTCTGCTATGGGAGAATTGACATTTTTCTTAGGATTGCAAGTCGATCAAAAGAAAGATGGGTATTTCATTCATCAAACAAAGTATACAAATGAGTTGTTAGAAAGATTCAAGATGGATGAAGCCAGACTATATCATACTCCGATACCGGAAAATCATGGACTTGGACCTGATACATCGAGTGATAGAGACGTGGACCCTACTCTTTATAGGGCCATGATTGGATCACTAATGTATCTTACTGCATCGCGGCCGGATATAATGTTTGCAGTATGTGTCTGCGCACGATATCAAGCCAATCCTAAAGAGTCTCATATGCAAGCTGTTAAGCGAATTCTTCGTTACCTCAAAGGGAAGCCGAAGCTGGGACTTTGGTATCCGACTGATGGAGACTTAGACTTTGTGGCTTACACTAATTCTGATTATGGAGGATGCAATCAGAACAGAAAGTCTACAACTGGTGGATGTCAATTCCTAGGGGGTAGACTGGTTTCTTGGCAGTGCAAGAAGCAAACCTCAGTCGCCATTTCTACATGTGAAGCTGAGTATGTTGCTTCTGGCAGCTGTTGTTCCCAGGTTCTGTGGATACAACAGCAACTGCGAGACTATGGGTTAAATTTAACCAATACTCCAATGGTGATTGACAACGAATCCACCATGTCAATTACCAATAATCCTGTAAAGCACAGCAAGACGAAACACATTGACATACGTCATCATTTTATCAGAGACTGTGCAGAGAAAAAGCTTATACAGTTAGTCAAAGTTCCCTCAACTGATAACTTGGCAGACTTGTATACCAAAGCTTTCGACAGGACGCGTTTTGAGACATTGCTTCAACTAAACGGAATGAGGAATCCAGAATAATTTGTCTTCCAAAGGAGTATGTTCTACTTAGTAGTTTCTTTTATTTTTCTGCATTTCTTCCTTTTAGAAAACGTTATGGTTTTATCTGCTGGGAAATGATAGTACATTAGAGGCATATGCTTAATAACAATAAGTATAAGTCTTTGGATAGATGTGTTAGTAGATTCTAGATAGTACATTAAATCTACATCCTTAAAACCACGCATTTACTTATCTTTATTTTAATATACACCTCTCTCCACATGTTATCCTTTGCTTAGAAAATTGAATCTAGACAGCTTCATTATATGATGTACTGATAGGCAAATTCTGCTTTGATTTCTGCGCATATAATAAGTAATAACGTTTCTGTATGCTATCTAGTGTGATCTGCTATATGATGTATGACATAAGTCTTAATTGTTGAATGATAGTCTAACCATGCACTGTTATCAAGGATTTTTGAATATATGTCAAGACAAATAGTAAGAATTATGGCTATTAGCAAAACTACTGGTGACTTTGTTGCACTAAGTACAGACCTGACTCCTTTAGTTTTGCCAATGGTTTCAAACTTATCTTGTTCATACTATGGGATCTTATGTTGTACTATGTACAGATCTAGAATCACTAGTATCTTCAAAATAGCTTTGATGTTTGTCAGATATTAAAATAACTCAAGGGTATGTTATATGCTTCGAAAGGAACATCATTTAGTAACGTCTACCTTGAATCTGAAAGATAACGTGGTATGTGTTTTACTTGAGTTCTCAGTATGTCATATGATGGATCACATTAGGTAATGTACATACCAACAATAAAAGGCTTGCTATGAAATCATTGTAGACTTTGTTTATGTGGATCATAATATCAGTAATCGTCTTGAATTGTCTATGATATTTGAACATTTCATGATTGATGAACCATTTGTTCTCAATTCCTGTTAATGTATGATTAATGAACGTGATATATGTTGTGGAGATAGGTAACCAAGTTATACTCTTATAAATATAAGTTGACAAATGGTTAAGTTGTATTTTTGTGTAACTTCCGTGAATTTCATGCGGTATGTATACTAACAATCTTCTAAGACTTATTAAATCTTAAAGTAGTGCGTATTCTTACTAATATGATCCCTTAGCAGATTAAACTATTAATGTTCGGCATTTGTAATAGTTTATTTTCGTTGTTTCGTTAATAAAATGGTACTTGATACCTTTACTTTTGTTTGAATCATTGTTTTGTCTGTTTCTTTATTGTTTTTAATCCTTTGGATTTCAATTCATCTTTACTTTAGCATTCCGTGTTGTCTCAATGTGACAAGATTGCATTTGGTTTCGTTTACAGCTTAAGAATTGTTGATTACTACATTAATAATCAGTTATTAGCTTACATGCTTAGACGTATGGACTTCGCGGTGAATACATAAAGGCATATACAAAATATACGACTTATGATTTTTTGTAATAAGTTATATATACTTTAATTTGAGACTTTATGTAACAAGTTAAAGAACACAGTTATAATTTTTACCTGTCTCTATAGATTTAGTGATTATAATTGATAATTAAGTCTTTACAAACTTAATCGTTCAATTACGATTTATGTATTATCATTATTGATTTGGAATATATTAAAATTCAATTGGCAATTTGCAATTTGAGTTTAGAATATTAACAAGTCAACAAGTCAAAACCAGCGAACCCACATCCTCCTCTGCGAACCCAAACCAATCTGCGAACCTAAATCTGCGAACCCACCTGCGAACCCAGATCTGCGAAGCCAGTATTTGCAAACCGAAGACCCCTGCGAACCCAAACATTGCGAAGTGAGTTTTCTATATAAAAGACCAAGTCAACGAGTCCATATCTCACTTTTCCAAATACTCCTGCGAACCCAAATCCTGCGATCTGATAGTGTGCGAAGCGAACCGAGCGTCTTACTTCAATTTTCGATTTTTACAAAACAAGGATAGGTTTTTCAGTCCGAAGATTATTTACACCTTTCAAATCCGCATCGACTGAGGTATGTTTTACTCGATTTCATCCGTTAGTTTTGTGATTAACAGCATATTTTGATTTTGAAGGTTTTAGTTTAGTTTTTCACAGATTAATCTCTTAATTAGTGGAAAAGAAAACATAAAACTTATCAAGTTAGTTAAATCGGTACTTAATCACTGTGTATGTATCATTTTTGTGCATATTCTTGGCTTTGACTCTTGATTTCAAAAATTTTTGTTCGTTTCCCGCTCCTGCGAACTGAGATCCAATCTCAGTTCGCAACTTGACCTGCGAAGTGAAACCAAAGTGGTTGACTTCGTTGACTGCGAAGCGAACCCAAAACACTGGTTGACTTCAATTGACTGCGAAGCGAACCCAATTTGGTTGACTTTGCTTGACTGCGAAGCGAACCCAATTTGGTTGACTTCCTTTAATTGCGAAGCGAAGCCAAGTGGTTGACTCTGTTGACCTGCGATGCGAACCCAATTTTGTTGACTTACTTTGACTGCGAAGTGAACCCATCTGCGAAGCGAACCCACATCTTGACTCTAGTTGACTTTCTGCGAAGCGAGTTGAAGTTTTTGACCAACTTTATTATGATTCGACTTATTTTCGATTTGAGATCTTTATGATTACAAATAATTTATAAGTCTAGTTTTGGTACTTATTCGATATATGTTTTGACTTACGAGTTTATGCTTATAAGTAAAACCTGGATATCTGTTTCGACTTACGAGCTTATGCTTATAAGTAATACATGTATTATTATCGAATACCGATTCTGACTTACGAATTTAGGTTTATAAGTGAACCATATCTACCGGTTCTGACTTACGAATTTAGGTTTATAAGTGAACCATATCTACCAGTTCTGACTTACGAATTTAGGTTTATAAGTGAACCATATCTATAGGTTCTGACTTACGAACTTAGGTTTATAAGTGAACCATATTTATATGTTATGACTTGCAAACTATATATATAATTTAGGGAATATAATTGAAAATTTGAGTCTTGAATCCTCAATCGTTCAATTAAGTTCAGTAAATTACGTTAGTAATTAATAGTAAACTTGGATGTTTAGTGATAATCTCTGTTCACAATACATCAATGTTTAGAATTAATTACTGTTCGTTACGTCATTTTATTTTGATGGAGTATTTACCATTTGTGTAACTCTTATGATTACAGATATGGCTGCTCGATCCTTTACTGTTACTCATAATATTTTGGTAAATTTGGACGTCAATGAGCGCGGTGCTGAGCGCTTTACTGAGATCCTTACGTATCTGGCACGATCAAGGATTCGACATGCCGTTACGGAATCACCACCATTGTCCCGATCCATTCTGACTCAGTTTTGGGATAATATTGAATTCAATGCTGCTGCAAACCCTCCAGTCATTCATACTAGGGTTAATGACATTCCAGTTATCTTCTCTGCTGACAATCTGAGACAGATTTTACATCTGGGTACAGTCGAGCAGGAAGCTGGCCCTTCTGTGTACTCCTCGGACTTCATTGAGGGTGCACTTAGGCGCATGGGTTATTCTGGCCCTAAGCGTAGACGCCAATTTATCAAGGCCTTTGTTCTTGGCCAATGGAGGTTCCTGTTCCATATTATTGTGACAATCTTCGGGAACAAGAAGGGCGGATACGATGAATTGAGCCCCGAGCTGTTATCTGGTTTACTGTCACTGGTTTATAATAAACCATACAGTTTTTCCTCATACATTTTTAGCTCTTTCATTGGGCAGATCACTGGAGCTGTTCGCTCCAAGTTTATGCTCTATCCACGTTTTTGCATGATCATTATACTTCAGCGCATTCCTGGATTGCTGAATATTCCGTCAGATTTGCATGTGGATAGGATCGGACTTCGAACATACAACGCGTGTTTTCTTAACTCTTCTCGTCGTCCGAATCAGATCAAGCCGGAAGCTACAGATCTTTTTGGCCATCTTATTGATGCACAGTATATAGCTCCCGCCAACAATGGATGGTTGGATGCCGATGCTCCACTGCAACATCAACCACCCCCTCCAGCACAAGTTCCAGCTCAGCCGGCGGTTGTTGCTCCACAGCCCGGCCCGCACGACCTTATTGAAGATGTGTTGAACCAAGCAGCTCAACCTGATGTTGCTGCTAAAGTATTACATGAGGTTCTTATTCAGAACGATGATGCCACTTATCTACTCTTACTTGAGGTGGAAAATTTTCAGGCAATCGAAACCGTCGACCCAGAGGTTGTTCAACCTGAGGGTGAACGGGTTTCAGCTGATCAAGATGCTGGACCGTCTACTGCTTTTGGCAAGGATGGTGCCACTGCTTCTGAGTCTGAGGATGAGGATAGTGAAGATGATCCTCCTACTTCCTTTTTGACGGGAATTCCAGCGGGGATGGTTCGTCAAGGTTCAAGACTAATCATGGATCATGCGTTAAAGGGCAAACGAAAAGTTGATGATCGAGATCCTGATTACAAGTTAGTGGATGACGATTATGATAGTGATGATGCTTTGCCACTACAAACCAGCCGCCGCAAACGCATTCGGTCTACAACCGCTCAATTGACAATTGGCGATTTATCTCGTCCAGCGGTTAGGGCTACACCTTCATCACCTGTGTGGATCCCTTAATGGTGATCTTTACTCAAATCAAATGGCTAATGAAGACACAACAATAGATATAAAGTTTGTATTAAGTGCAAATCAAAACAAAACAAAACTTTATAAGCTCTAATCCCAAAATATTCTTCTTTAACTTTGTGTAGCAGCCAAATACAGAGAATAAATGATTGGGAAAAATGTCTTACCCTAAAATTCTCTAACAAAAGTATTTATACTAAACTGTCTGGCCGTTCTGCGACACAAGCCTTGTGTCGCAGAGATCACTATTGCGACACAAGCATTGTGTCGCACCTATCACTTATGCGACACAAGACTTGTGTCGCAGTACACAGAAAATGTAACTTTATTTACTCTATTACATTTACAGACACAGTACAGACTTGACCAACTGACAGACACTCTAATATGTATCAACAAACTCCCCCGTGTCTTCAGCTTGGTCTTCAAGATCTTTGTTCAAACCCAGCCTGCTGGGAATACACCGCCAGCGTGTATCCCATGTGTCACACAAACATTAACAATCCTCTGAAATTGAAGTGCGATCTTCTTGTTCACAGCATTCTTCTCGTTGAAGCGAATCGGATTGTCAAACAGTTTTCTCAAGTCCTTTGATGACATGTTTATTAAGCTCATAGGATCAAACACTCTAAACTGAGCTTTCTTCAAACCATACAGCGAGTTCCTCTCTGTTGCTCTGAATCAGGAACAAAAACCAAAACCGCTTCACCGGTATGAGCATCCAGTTCCAGTAATGAAAACTCTTCTCAGAAAGTCCAGGGGAATTGTTTCCAGAGGAATATTCTTCAACAATCAGCCGGAGGATAACGCATTCTGCATATTGGATGTTTGGTCACCGGGTCTATCCTTTTCTTATAGATATACCTAATTCCCAAAGTCGGTTTGATGAAGTTATAACTCTTTGTGCGTATCTCTCGCTGTAGAGTGGTTTGAATATAATTTGCACGATCATCTTTGGACGGATTTATCAATGAGAGTTGAGCAAGACGATTTACTTCTCCTTTTGGTAAGTGCTCAACTTGGTGAATGATCTTTTGAAATATTGGACACCAATCAAGTCTCTTGATCATGAAAACACCATTGGATACCTTCCAGCTCTTTATCAACCCCGTATACACCCCACTAACCTTGTATGATTTGCAGGTGACGGGTATCTGAATTCCAGCCTTACCATGAGGCCACCATTTAGCAATTTTCTCAGCTCTTGTTTCAGTAATTTCAGTTTCAGGGACCTTGAGCATCAGATGCATTATCAGTTTCTTCTTCACTTTCATCCTCAGAAGAATCAGTCTCAATGGTCGGATGCATCATCATAGAATCATCATCATCAAGTCCTTCCTCCTCAATATCAACATCATCGGAATCCTCAAAGTTTCACTTTCATTTTCAGAATTGACTTCGTTTATCATTTGTTGAATAAATGAGAGGTCAGCACACGAATAATCAACCGCTAGAGGTCTCGGTTGACCTGGAACTCTATGAACAGGGAAGTACTCTAAAGTAGGTATTTCATTAGATGGTTCAATAAGTACATCATCTGTTACAGATTCAGAACCCGGTCCTATTGGTTCTCTTGATGGACCGGTGGGAACAGACTCCCCCGGACCAATAGACCGGATCTCTAACTCCTAAACCTATCCTCTAATTGATTGATTCTACAAGTCTGAGCTTCAATTAGGGCGGCTTGTGACTGAATGAGGTTGGCTTGATCGTGCACAGTCTTTTGGCATCTCCTCCATCCGATCTAGAAGTTTCATTATAATGTCAGGATGAGGA
>OY992769.1:23868656-23968206 GCA_963921325.1 Logfia minima
AGCATATTGGCCGGAGACCACAAAAATTCTGGTATTCATTGGCGTTGGTTTGAATTGGTGCTGTGGGGCCACCGGTAATCCGGGAGCAGGTGGTTGATGAGTAATTGAACGAATCGTGGGTACAGAGCCCATTGGCTCTCACCTGCTTGAGTGTGGTCTACCAAGCTCGAAAGATATATCCTGAAAAATTGTAGGGCTTATTGTATACCAGAGCCAGCATTGCTGACGCAGTCGAATGGCTGATGCCATCGAAACCAGCTTTGCGTGCAGAAAGGCACACTATCATTATGTGCATCAAATACCGCCAGACCTTGGTGAGAAAGGCCTTGCGATATTGATCTCTGGGGATAGTATGGATAACCCAGACGAATCATTTCGCCAGAGATAAATGCATTTGAGAAAGTAACCGGCATTTCTGAGTCGTCCGGAAACTCAAAGAACTCTCTGATAGTCTGTTCAGAGATGATGATCTCACGATCATGAACGCGTGAGATAAGCCTCGTATATGGAAGATCCGAATTAATCGCCGCGTTAGCCCAAAATTCCGTGACGTGATCACGGTAGATAGCAGTAGTGGCCGAGATGGCATTATATATCCGAGAGCGGCGAAGAAAAGCAATCATGGGTCTATATGGTGCTGCCGACTCTTTGTCATCATCCAAGAATGCAGTTACATTGTGACGTGGTTCCCAAAACAAAGCGTTCACATTTACACCTGCCATATCTGTAAGAACACGAGAAACTTGAAAGCCGTTATTTTCAATAAATAACATTGACATTTGTGAATTAAAAATGTCTTGCGACACCAGCCTTGTGTCGCAGGATAGACTGCGACATAACGAGTTATGTCGCAGTTTTGCAATAAAATCAATTTAATGATTATTCAGCGACATAAGGGTTGTGTCGCACAAATTGTATGGCGACATAGCCGTTGTGTCGCATGGAATATAGCGTCATAAGACAGCGACATAAGACTTGTGTCGCAACATTAGCAGCGTCATAAGACAGCGACACAACGATTGTGTCGCAATGATGAACACTTTGAAACCTAGATTTTTCTGATGAACAAAAATTAGGGGTTTTGAGTTTTGATCATGTCCGAAGGTGTACCATTATAGCAGGAACATAAATCAATCAAAATTACATGCATTTAATCAGTTTAAGTTGTTCAATTTGGCAAAACTAAATAAAACCTAAAACCCGAAACTTTAAATTCAAATGCTAACGTGAATACGTAATGATAAGTGATAAAAACGGTACCTATAGATGCGTATGAAGAAGGGGAACACGAAAACAGCAAGGAAACGAACAGAAAACTTCAAAAAATCACAGAAAAATTCGAAATTTGAATCGGGATGCTTGTGTCGCAGGTTCCTTTTGTGTCGCTGGATTTGAAATGTTGTGTCGCTGATAATTAGATATTAATTACAGCGACACGAGGGTTTTTATACCCCTGACACAAGGCAGCGACACAAGAAGCGACACAAGCATTGTGTCGCTGTGTGGGCAGAATAATAGGCGACATAATAGAGCGACACAATGATTGTGTCGCTAGGCCACAGAGTATGCGACACAAGACTTGTGTCGCAGGATAGTCAACACAAATAAGCGACACAAGCCTTGTGTCGCAGAATTCAATCAAGAGTTCACGTTTTTAAGATTTTTTATTTGTGACACTTAGTGAACGAATTAAATAATCTAAATAGCAAAATAATAAATAAATAACAAATAAAAACAGAAAAGAACAGTTTGAGATGTGTCATTGTAGGAATCATATTAGAAAGACAGACTCGCAAGACAATATCAAACTTTAATTCGATTATCAGTATAGATGTCCAATTTTAAGTTGATCAAGAAAGTTATCAAGCCTTAGACGCAGTCTGAAACAAGACGATTATCAGTATTGTTTGTCCACTTAAACATGTAACACACACAACTTCAACATTTTTAAGAATCAAGCCAGCGGTGACAGGTCTGTACATACGTACAACAAAGCGACATACACTTGATTCAGGTGTAAGCAAAGCCAGACTTGGTCAAACCATTTGGCGACCTTGTAAGTAATCTTTGATTTTATAAGATTTGAAAGTACGTTGACTTTTGTTTGCTTAATGTTTGAAAGTATACTGACTGAGACCAGGTCTGTACGGATGTACAACAAAGGAAACAGACAGCATAAATCCCCAAATGTTGTCAGATACAAACTCAAGTTAATTGAAGCATGGCAAGCTAATACTTAAGAATTTAAGACACATTGTCATACATCATATGATGGTCATCACGAAAGAGTGAACACGGATTAAAGTATTTCTTAGTTGCTCAAAGAAGAGTGTGAACATGTCTACCAATACATCGTGCAAGTAATCAGATGTTTATAAGAGCAAGAGTAACACATACAAGATAAACCTACTGATATATCGAGAATAAAACTTAAGATTGTCGTTTGAGGAGTGTCTCCTAATGTACTATCATATCCCTAGTTGGTTTGAGACACAACTAAACGTCTTTTAACAAATGTTGCAACGTTGCTTTTCTTAAATGTTAAATAACATAAAGAATGGCTATTGCTTTTTTCCCTTTTTTTTTTTTTTTTTTTTTTTAAAAAAAACTTTAACAAATAATAATAATAAGAACATAACAGACTAAGGTCACAAATATTACTTTTGAATGGGAAAGAAACGTAAACCTATCATGTTGACAAGCTCATCGAAACGAGCACGGGAAAAGGCTTTGGTGAACAGATCGGCATTCTGCTTAAGGGTATCTATTTGGACCAGATCAATTAGGTGTTTTTCATAACAGTCACGAATGAAATGAAACCAAATTTCTATGTGTTTGGTCTTAGAATGTTGGACAGGATTACGTGTAATGCATATAGTAGCAGTATTATCTATATGAATAGGAGTCATAGTTAAGAGTAAACCGTAATCGCGCAACTGGTGTTGTATCAAGAGAACCTGGGAACAGCAACTAGCAGCAGCAATGTATTCAGCCTCTGCGGTTGAGGTAGAAACAGTTGTTTGCTTTTTGCAGTGCCATGATACGAGCCGAGGTCCAAGAAACTGACATCCACCAGAAGTAGACTTCTTATCCATATTGCATCCACCATAGTCCGAGTCCGAATAAGCAGAGAGCGCGAAAGATTTCTCATTTGAATACCATAGACCAAGGGTTGGTCTATATTTGAGATAACCGAAGATTCGCGTAACTGCTTTCATATGAGACACCTTCGGTTTAGCCTGATACCTGGAACAGAGAGAGACTGCAAAGACAATGTCCGGACGTGATGCCATGAGATACATCAGAGAACCAATCATAGATCGGTAATCCTTTTCCGGACAATCCTCTTCATCTTCTGCTGGACCAATTTGATGATTTAGCTCTAAAGGCGTCCCATAGGGTTTACAGTCAGTCAATTTATACCGTGTAAGCATATCATTGACATACTTGGACTGATGAATATAAATCCCCTTAGCCGATTGCTCAACTTGTACGCCCAGGAAGAAAGTTAGCTCTCCCATTGCACTCATTTCAAATTCTGACTTCATAATCTGCTCGAAGTCGCGACACAGTTTATCCTTGGTAGAACCAAAAATGATGTCATCCACATACACCTGTACTAATAACAAATCCTCCCCGGCATGCTTAATGAAGAGAGTACTGTCGATTGTGCCTCGAACAAAACCGTTCTTCAGAAGATGAGTTGCAAGCCGCTCATACCAAGCTCTTGGGGCTTGATGTAGACCATACAATGCTTTGTCTAGCTTGCACACATAGTTTGGATGAACAAAATCTTCAAATCCAGGCGGCTGTTTGATGTAGACCTCTTCAACTACCTGACCATACAGAAAGGCGCTCTTCACATCAAGTTGATAAACCCGAAATCCCTTGAAAGAAGCGTATGCCAGAAAAATGCGAATGGATTCCAAACGAGCAACCGGAGCGAATACTTCATCATAGTCCAAACCTTCAATCTGAGTGAAACCCTGAACCACTAGACGTGCTTTGTTACGAATTACCACACCCCGATCATCCTTCTTCACACGATATACCCAGCGAGTGCCAATTGGATGAACACCCTTGGGTAAAGGGACCAAAGTCCATACTTGCAACTTTGTGAATTGTTGAAGTTCTTCCTGCATAGCCTCAACCCAGTATGGATCCTTTAACGCATCAGCTGTCTTCTTGGGTTCTACTTGGGAGAGAAAGCATTCTTCAATTTTCGAAGCAAGACAAACAGAATCAGTGACGGTAATAGGAGACGATGTCGACACAGATTGTTCAGCAGCAGCAATCTGTCTTCTCGTTAAAACACCTTTGTTTAAATCACCAAGAATGGCATCAACTGGATGTGACACATTTATCCTAGAACTCGGAATTGCAGCTGGAACGATGATAGAATCAAGGTTTGTGGAGTCAGCTTCAAGTTCGAGTTGAAGTGCCGGTAAATCTTCAAGGTCAGATGCAGGTGATTGAACAGAATCCTCAAACATTTGTTCCTCATCATTTGTAGGATCAGGAACATTCTCAGTAACGAGTGGAGGTGGAGTCTCACCAGTTGCTGGTGTTCCTGTTGGTGGTGGAGGAACAGAGATAGGTGGAACTTCAGAAGCGATGTCCAGCCCATGAAGTAGGGTCACTATATCCTCTTCTTCATTTTCTTCAGGAACATTGAAAGAATCAAACAGAGTTTGATAGTCAAACAAATCATCATATGCTGACAGGAAAGCAGTGAATACAGCAGCATGTTCCTCAGCAACTGCAGGAGATGCTCCTTTAAGATTGGAGTAAGTACCACCCCCACTAGCGGAGTTTGTGGTAGTATATCCAAAACCACCAGATAAATTAGGAGCACCAGAACCCCCAGAGAAGAATGCAGCCCCAGCAGCTTGAGTCGCTGCAGCAGGAACATCCACACCATATAAGATGGGATTCTGAATATGTGCAGTAGCCTTGGTCTCCTTCTTCTGCATGTCCAAGAGGTCAGCAGCAATCTGTCCAATTAGATCATCAAGCTCCATATCCATTATATCCTTGTCTTTTTCCATCAGCAGCACGCGTGTATTCCATTTCTTTGGTAATGAACCCAGAAGCTTCTTGTTTACATCAGTTTTGTCGAGATTTACTCCACCCTCAACCAATTCACTTACGAGCTGAGAATAGCGACTACACATATCTTCCAGAGACTCAGTAGGTAACATGTCAAAGACCTCAAACTGTTTCTTAACCAGATCCAGTTTGTTTCTTTTGTACTGATCACTACCACCACATTTCTTCTCAAACCCTTTCCATAAATCATAAGCGGTCTTGTGATGGCGTAGTTGTCTCAAGATCTGTTGAGGTAAGGCCATAGTAATCGCAGAATAGGTCTTTCGTTCGGTATCGAAGGCCTTACGCTCTTCAGGAGTCATTGATTTGATGGACTTTTCAGGAATAGGTCCATTAAATATACCGGTTCGAACAGGACGTTCATATCGTTCTTCAAGATAGATCAGCATCTCAGCATCGTTGAAAGATACAAAAGCTTCAAACCGTTGACGCCAGTCTAAGTAGTTCATGCCCGTAGTGTACATCGGTGGTTTGTTTGTAGAACCCACCTCACTTGAATGCTTCAGCATTGCTCCAACCTGTTGAAGTGAAGTAGAAGTAGACATGGTAATGGACTCGAAAGACTTTTCAAAAAATTTTTGAAAAACTGAAAAAATGCGACACAACGGCTATGTCGCAGAGGTTATGTCGCAAAAGACTAGCAGCGACACAATGATTATGTCGCAACTGATCAGATAGCGACACAAGTGTTATGTCGCACACTGTATCGCAGTATTAAGGTCGCTGAAGACCTTGTGTCGCAACACTATGTCGCAGAATTAAGGTCGCTGAAACCCTATAGCGACACAATATTATGTCGCACACTGTGTCGCAAAAACGGCGCTGTTAGTACAAACAAGCCTCAAAAACACAGATTTTCGAACCCTAAATATTTTTTATCCAAAAACCAATAAAGATACAGCTTTCTAGGTTCAAAAACACTACAAAACAACTATATAGCACCAATAAAGAAGATCAAACACTAATAAAATGTCAAATGATCAAGAAAATGCATACAAGTTCAACCAAATGATTTGAAACCACTATCAATCATAGATATTGGCTCTGATACCAATTGTGGATCCCTTAATGGTGATCTTTACTCAAATCATATGGCTAATGAAGACAAAACAATAGATATAAAGTTTGTATTGAATGCAAATCAAGTGAAAACAAAACTTTATAATCACTAATCCCCAAAATATTCCCTTACAATCAGTGAAGCAGCCAAAACAGAGAATAAAAATGATTGGGAAATATGTCTTACCCTAAATATCTCTAACAAGGGTATTTATACTAAACTGTCTGGCCGTTCTGCGACACAAGCCTTGTGTCGCAGAGATCACTATTGCGACACAAGCACTGTGTCGCAACTACAACTAGTGCGACACAAGCACTGTGTCGCAGTACACAGAAAATGTAATTATTCTAAGTCTATTACATATACAGACACAGTACAGACTTGACCAACTGACAGACACTCTAATATGTATCAACAGTAATTCTGACAGTCTATGACCATCGACACCTGATGAATCTATCGAAGAAGGACCTGTTGAAGTTAAACGAAAACAGGATCTTGACGACTGAAGCATGGGATGATCTTGCAAGAGATTATCAAATGATGGTGAAGACTTGTGTTAGAATGAAGAGCTATTGTCAAGGGGGAGTCTGTTGGGACATGTTATTGTGACAACAGATCTAGCTTGTAATAGGACTAGTGTATTTATAGTCAAATTGGTATATTGGTTTAGACTCGTAAATATATGATATTAATTTGTTATTTTTATTTGTTAAATGTTATTAGACAAGTATCGATTTCAAGTTAAAGTCAAAATCGCGAAATGAGAAGTCAACTCGCAGGACTAATGACCTGCGAGATGAGATCTCACTTCGCAGTCTAATTTGGATTCGCAGCTTTCCTTGGCGAGCTGAGATCTGGGTTCGCAGCCCATCTGGACTTGCAAGGCCCATGGGCTGCGAGTTGAGTCAACTCGCAAAGCCCATGGCCTGCGAGTTGAACTAGATATAAATAAAATAATGATGTTCAATTTTTGATAGGCGTGCCATTTATTACACACAACATTAAAATATTCACCACCTCGTTTTTCGTGCAGATATATTTATTATAGTATTAAAGGCTCGGTTTTGAGTGATTAACTTAGTTAATAATCAAAACGAAGCCCTTTAATTGATAGTAAAGTTATATAAGCTTAAACCTAACGTATTGACGGATTCCGCACCTCAATACTTAAAGATAATCCGTTATCGAACCAAGATCTAGTGACCTTACAAGGGAATTGTAACTCGCAACAAGGCAAGGCTTGTAGTTCCATGATTTAACCAACAAGAAGGGATTGATTATACAGAGGTGTTCGCACCAGTAGCAAGGCTAGAAGCAATTCGACTGTTTCTAGCATATGCTGCACATAAGAAGATTAAAGTATATCAACTCGATGTTAAGAGTGCCTTTCTTTATGGTAAATGTTGGGAATATTCAAGTTTAAACTGATTGTAATATTTATACTGAATATTATTTATACTGATCTTATGTTAATACTGATCAAGTTGTTTAAACTGACTCAATGTTTATACTGATAATTGAGTTTCTACTGAAGAACTGAGTTTCTACTGAAGATGAAGTTTCTACTGAAGAACTGAGTTTCTACTAATATGAAGTTTATACTGATAGATAGTTTGTACTGTTACACAGTTTCTACTGATTACGTATTTTTGGTAACAGATAAAAATTTACTAAATAGATAGATAGTTTCCTAGTTTAAAGGAAATCTTGTTAAGGACTCTATATTATATAAATAGAGATCCGATAGAGAACAGGTGAGAGTGAGCTTCAAGGTTATAACCCTAATACAGTTTTGTGTATTTGTATTATTATTTTTAATAATATTGGAGCTTTTTGATTATTCATCTTTATTGTTTGATCATTGAATTATTCTTATAATTATCAAGTACTATTCCGCAAGTTTCTTGATATTAAATCAAAACTATTAGTAAGGTTAGTTTGAATCGATCCTAACAAGTGGTATCAGAGCCATTGGATCTGTTTTGATATAAGAAAATTTCAAATCAATTCAAGATGACTTCTGAGAATACAGATGGAATTCAGGTTAATAAGATCCCAATGCTCAAACCAACTGAGTATGATATGTGGAAGAATAGGATTAAGCAATACATATTGCTTACTGATTATATGATGTGGGAGGTGATAGAGAATGGGCCAAAATATGGAATTGGAGCAGATGGTGTAAGACAGCCCAGATCTCTTCCAACTACAGATGCTGAAAGAAAAGAAAGAGCAACAGAGATGAAGGCATTAAGTACATTATTAATGTCTATTCCTAATGAATATCAAAGGAGATTTGAGAAGTGTGTAGATGCTAAGGAACTATGGTCAGCTATTGCCAAAAGATTTGGTGGTAATAACAGTACCAAGAAGACACAAAGATCCATTCTCAAACAACAGTTTGAAAATTTTAATTCTGTAAAGCCTGAAACTTTAACTCAGACTTTTGATAGATTTTCAAAGCTTGTTGGTGATCTTGAAAATCATAATGTTAAGATTGATAAAGATGACCTTAATAGGAAATTTTTGAGATCTTTAGGTGATGAATGGACTATGTATACAGTGGCATTAAGACAAGGTAATGATCTTGATGAAAAAGAATTTGATGATTTATATAATGATTTGAGATCATTTGAATCAGAGGTTGAAAGCAAAAAGCAATCAGTTGGATATACAAATAATGCTGCATTTATCTCTATGAGAACTACACAAGGTTATCACTCAAATTCATCAGGTATCAATACATCTGGATGCACTTCAAATTCAAACAAAGATAAATCATGTGATCAGGTTTTGGAAGCTTTCTTTGCAAGTCATGTAAGTTCATCATTAACTAATGAGGAACTTGAGCAAGTTAATCCAGATGATCTAGAGGATATGGATATTAAATGGCAAATGGCCATGTTAACTGTTAGAGCAAAGAGATTCATTCAGAGAACAGGAAGAAATAACTTTGCTTACAAGAGAGAAGATGGTGCAGGATTTGACAAGAGCAAAGTAGAATGCTATAATTGTCATAAGATGGGTCACTTTGCAAGGGAATGCAGAAACTCTACAAGATCAGAGGAAAGTGATCCCAGAACTTCTGGACAAAGTGGAGAACAGAGAAGGAACATTCCTATACAAGGGACTTCTAACTCATCAGCTCTTGTATCTCAGGATGGTTTTGGTTTTGACTGGAGTAATCAAGCTGATCAAGAGACTCATAATCATGCTCTAATGGTCATTGCTGAAGAAGAATCATCAACTGAAGTTCCACAAGAGGTACAAAATAAATTATGTTCTACTATATGTAAGAAAACTGTTAAACATTATAGAGATCACAACCTAATGATTTGTGGTGAACTAGAAAAATGGGAAGTCAGAAACAGAAGCACAATTACATCAATTGAAAATTTAGAACAACAAATTAAGGCATATCAGAAGAATGAATCACAATATGTTTATGATATTGAATATGCTAGATGGGAGAGAGACTGCTTAAAATATAAAGTAGAAGAGTTAACAAAGGAACTAACAACTGTAATTAATGAAAGAGATAGCATAAAACTCAAAGTTAATGACTTAGAAAATGCATCTCAGAATGTTCAGAACTTGATTAAGTCTCAGATACATGACAAACTTAAAACTGGACTAGATTACAATTATGTTCCTCCACCTTATAACAATAACTACTTTCCTCCTAAGTCTGATATTGATATGAATACCTTAAAGGAGAATGTTTCTATTGATGTTATTAAGGTTGATCCATCTAAAATTACATCAGAGAATGACATTGACTTAAATAGGTTAGAAATTGCTAGCTGGGTATCTGATGATGATGAAGATGAAACTAATAATATAAAATTGGATAATGTCACAGTTTCATCTAAATCATCAAATGATAGTGAAAAGAAAGCAGCTGCAATTAGTAGTGATAAGTTAGCAGAGGGAAAGAGATTGTATAAAGAAAAGACTAACTTAGAACTGAATCAAAAGCAAACTGCACCTAAACATTTGAAGCCTAAGTTAAACAATGCTATCAAATCAAATGAAAATAATTGCAATTACTGTAAGTGTCACACAAATAAACAGAGTAAGAAATTTTTGCCTAGGGGAAATCAAAGAAACTGGAATCAAATGATTTCACATAAATTAGGGCAAAATTTCTCTGTAGTTAAAGAGAAAGCATGGACAGGATTGTATAATCATAACAGGATTGTAAGACCAGCATGGACAGCTTCTAATAGAGTCAATCATATGAACTTTAAATCCCAAAATAACTCTATGAATGCTGTTAGACAGAAGAAATCCAAGGCACATATAGGTTAGAACTGCTGCAGTACAAACTAAGGCATCAGTACTAACTAATAAAGCCAACAGTAGAAAGACTTACAATGCAGCATTAACAGTTAATACTGTTAAAAGTGTTAATACTGCTAGATATACTAATACTGTTGACAAAGTTAATACTGCTAGATGTATTAATACTATTAACACAGTTAATACTGCTAGATATATTAATAATGTTAACACAGTTAATACTGCTAGACATATTAATACTGATAACACAGTTAATACTGAACGACCAAAAAATGCTGCAATAAAGTCTAACATCTGTTGGGTTTGGAAACCAGTTACTACTGACACATCAAAAGTTTCCAACACCAACAATGCATCAAAATCAATGATCTATAAAAGATTTGATTATATTGATGCATATGGGAATCCTAAAACCACTTTGGTTTGGGTTCCCAAAAGGCATTAACATTACCTATCTACTTGTGTAGGGCAACTCTTAGAAACAACTATGGCATATTGATAGTGGTTGCTCAAGGCATATGACAGGAGATAGAACACAGCTACAGGAATTCAAGAACATCAATGGTGGATATGTAGCTTTTGGAGGAAATCCCAAAGGAGGAAAGATCACAGGCAAAGGAGTAGTAAGCAATGAAAAGATAAGTTTTAAAGACATTTATTTTGTTGAGCAGTTAAAATACAATTTGCTAAGTGTGAGTCAAATCACAGATAAAAAGAACCCTGTTCTTTTTACAGACATATAATGCTTTATTCTTTCTGATAAGTTTAAACTTGATGAAACTTTAATTCTTTTAAGAACTCCAAGAAAGGATAATGTATATTGCTGTGACTTAGCAAGTATGAAACCTCAACAAAATTTAAATTGTCTGTTATCTAAAGCTTCAATTACCTTATCTGCATTATGGCATAGAAGGATGTGTCACATGAATTATAAAACTATAAACAAACTTGTTAAACATAATTTGGTTAGAGGATTGCCTGAAAAGGAATATTCATGTGATGATCATTGTGTTGCTTGTCAAAAAGGCAAGCAACACAAAACTTCTTTTAAGTCCAAATTAATCAGTTCTACTTGTTTCCCTGTACAATTTTTATACATGGATCTGTTTGGACCTATTAATATCATGAGTATAGGTAAAAAGTCTTATTGTCGAGTGATTACTGATGATTATAGCAGGTTTAGTTGGGTTTTCTTTCTTAGAACAAAAGATGAGACCAGTGATATAATCAAAGTCTTTATTACTAAGATAGAAACTCAAACAACTAGGCATGTTAAAATCATTAGATGTGATAATGGCACTGAATTTAAAAATCATGAGATGAATAAATTCTGTGCTGAGAAAGGAATTTCAAGACAGTTTAGTGCTCCTAGAACTCCACAACAGAATGGTGTAGCAGAAAGAAAAAATAGGACACTAATTGAGGCTGCTAGGACTATGTTAGCTGATGCTAAGCTGCCCATGACTTTCTGGGCAGAAGCTATTAGTACTGCTTGCTATGTTCAAAATAGAATTTCGATTGTTAAGTCTCAGAACAAGACACCTTATGAACTTTTCTTTAACAGAAAACCCTTGATTAGTTTTCTTAAACCTTTTGGGTGTCCTTGTACTATCTTAAATTCTAAGGATCATTTAGGCAAGTTTGACAGTAAGGTAGATGAGGGCTTCTTTGTAGGATACTCTACCCAAAGTAAAGCATACAGAGTATTTAATCAAAGAAGCAGAATTGTAGAAGAAACTATGAATGTGACCTTTAATGAGCATACTTCTAATATTGAAGGAAAAGGTCCAAATTGACTTTTTGATATTGATGCCCTAACCAAATCTTTTCAATATCTATATGAGCAAACCCCTGCAGGTACTACTAATCCTGTTTATGCAGATTCTGTTCAGACTTCAATAGAATATGTTGTTCTACCTATGTGGTCACCTGATCCACCTGCAGCAAATACAACATCATCAGAATCTACCACTACAGTACCTGCTTCTGATGATTATGCAACAGATCCTAACATGCCTGATTTAGAAGATACAACAGGATTGGATGACATCAATCTTACAAATCTGGATCCTGCTACTCCCATGACTCCTACATCTCACTATATTTCTCACATATATCATCCTCTTGAGAATATAATTGATGAAATAGACTCTGAAATTCAAACTAGACAACAAATCAGAAATAATGAAGAAGAAATCAACACTTCTTTGTTTGTCTGCTTTTTGTCTCAGCTGGAACCAAAGAAAGTTATGGATGCATTAAAGGATCCAGGGTGGATTGAAGCAATGCAAGAAGAGTTGCAACAGTTTAAAATTCAGGAGGTCTGGACTTTGGTTAATCTACCCAAAGGCAAGAGAGCTATAGGAACTAAGTGGGTTTTTAGAAACAAGAAGGATGAAAGAGGGATTGTCATAAGAAATAAAGCTAGGTTAGTAGCACAAGGATATACACAGGAAGAAGGTATAGACTATGATGAAGTTTTTGCTCCAGTAGCTAGGATAGAAGCTATCAGACTATTTCTAGCTTATGCCTCTTTCAAAGGATTTACTGTGTATCAAATGGATGTGAAAAGTGCATTTTTGTATGGCACTATAAAAGAGGAGGTTTATGTGTGTCAGCCTCCAGGTTTTGAGGACCCTAAGCATCCAGACAAGGTGTACAGACTTGATAAAGCTCTATATGGTCTACATCAGGCACCCAGAGCCTGGTATGACACTCTGTCTTTATACTTGTTGAATCATGGATTCAAACGGGGTGCCATAGATAAAACCTTGTTTATCAAAAGAATTAAGGATGATATTCTTCTAGTTCAGATCTATGTAGATGATATCATTTTTGGTTCTACAAGGAATTGTCTATGCAAAGAGTTTGAAGATTTAATGCATCAAAAATTCAAGATGAGTTCTATGGGTGAACTAACTTTCTTTTTGGGTCTGCAAGTACAGCAGAAGTCAGATGGTACCTTTATTCATCAGGGCAAGTATGTAAATGATATCCTTGACAAATTTGGATATCAGGCTGCAAAGATTTCTAGTACTCCAATGGAAACTCATAAACCATTGCATGCTGATCTTGAGGGGGAGGATGTAGATATTCATTTATACAGATCCATGATTGGATCTCTAATGTATCTCACTAGCTCTAGACCTGACATTATGTTTGATGTGTGTGTTTGTGCTAGATTCCAAGCAAACCCTAAACAATCTCATTTGTTTGCTGTCAAAAGAATCTTTAGATACCTGAAAGGTCAACCCAGTCTGGGTCTCTAGTATCCTAAGAGTTCTGCTTTTGATCTAATTGCATACACAGATAGTGATTATGGAGGAGAAAACTTAGATAGAAAATCTACATCTGGTGGTTGTCAATTCTTGGGAAGTAGGCTGGTGTCTTGGCAATGTAAAAAACAGACCACTGTCTCTACTTCTACAGTAGAGGCAGAGTATGTTGCAGCTTCTAGTTGCTGTGCTCAAGTTCTCTGGATTCAAAATCAGATGCTTGATTATGGTTTGTCTTTTCTTAATACTCCTATTTTCATTGACAACAACAGTGCTATCAGTATCATTAACAATCCAGTCAAACAACCCAAAACTAAGCACATAGAGATCAGATGTGACAACCGTCAAAAATCTCAGGTCAACACCGCAATAAAATTCCTAGTACTTTTAATTACGTTTACGGCACTCTAAAATCCTAGTGAAAAGTCTAGGTTCGATTCCTTAAGTACCAAGTCCGTAAGTTACCGAAACCGCATAACGTCTTAGAAGATTGCTTAGCTAACTTTAAGACTTTGAGTAACATTAAATTAGGTTACAAAGTGCCAAAGAAAACAAATGAAATTAAATTTCATAAGCCATCACAAAATATTTACCCATCTCAAAAATCGGAATTTAACTGAAAAATTTCAGTAAATCGGTAATCACAACCGGAAATCAGTAAATCAATTCGCGAAAATCATTTGTAATTAAAAAATATACATCATAATAAATATTATGAACTTATAAAGATAAAGATTCATAACTCAAATTAAACCGCAAAGAAATCCCAATTAAACATCTATAAACTCACAAAACTAATACAAATTAATTATATAAACTTTGAGACATTTATATAACATAATTTATAAAAAAAAATTTTAAAATTCAGCCCCCCCCCTTTGAAAATCTGGCCAGCCCCACCCCCCCCCCCCCTCCTTTTCTTTGATTACTCCACTCCCAAGACATGCATTCCCCATTTTCCCAACACCCCTCATCATTTCTTTCATTCTCTCAAGGAAAACACACACAAACTCTCTCTACACTCTCCAAATTTCCAGCCATATTTTGAAATAACAATCTCATCTTGAAGGTGTTCATCCACTTCAATCAACCATCCAAAGGTAAAATCATCATCCTTAGTCTCCATTCTTATAGGTTCTTGCTTCCAATCTTGAAGAAACACGGATTTTATGCCCTTTTCATGACTAAAACCCTCAATGCAAGGTTTGTAAGTTTGTAGGTTCCCTTACACTTGTTTAAGAGTCAAAACAAAGGGCAACCCATGATCAAACCGAAAACAAACCGAAAAATCGTCTTTTCTATGTTTTGATGTTCATTTACTTGTTTTACTTGGGAATAAAATGTTTAAACTACTAAAAATCATTACTAACACATCTTGGATGTATTTTAACACCAAGAATGTGTTGATCCAAGATTTAAAGAAATAAATAAGATCTAGAACTTGGTAGCAAGTTGTGTTCTTGAAAAAGAGCCAAAAACCCGATTTTTGGGCTTGCATGCACCATTTCCGTATCTAGATCTTATTTTATGTTAACGTATATTTTTATTTCTGTATAAGCACATATCCATGCATATAAAACAAAGCCTAAATCATTGGATGAGGCCTAAAAATCGTGGGTTGTGGAAAACACACCAAAAAGATTTCTATTGTCTTATATGAATCTGTCCAGATTTTGACCTCACTTGAGACAACCATAACTCAGTGAATAATGGTCCAAAAATCTTGATTTTTCTTCTGAAATTTAGTTCAATGTCTTACCTTTAAAAGCCCACTGGTCTCATTCAAATCCATTGACTTTAAGACCCCCGAATGTACCAAACAAAACTGGTGCGCAAACAGTAATGTTTCTGTGAACATCATGAATTGATATTTGTTTAAGGGTCTTAAACTATTCAAAAACAATTGAGAAAATTATTTTATATTCCTAACACATATATCTCAGTAGCATAAAAATATAGGATTTTATTTTGCTACTTAAGTATTTTTAGAAAATGCGTGAATAACATGCATAATCTTGGTCTTGTAAATGTAGGAATGATGTTGTTATGATGAATGTAAAATACACAAAATATAGATAAAACGTGTTTAAAATTTGAGGATGATTTTTATCAGTATCTATATCTTAAAAAGAACCTTGAAAATAAAAAATGAGAATTTTTGGGAAAACTTAAGTATTTTTTTAGAATTAATGCAAATAAAGTCTCTAGAAAGCCAAATATTCATGAAAAATACTTTTTGACATCAGAAAAATATGGGAAAATTACTGTGTCATTTTCCACATAAAATGACACTATCCTCAAAATTTAAAACTCATTTGAATTGTTTTGATATGTCTTCCGACGTACGAATTGTTAAAACACATGTGATTGGGAACCAATGTTCCAGAGCCCAAAATGGCATGAAAGTTTTACACAAACTTAGAAATGAGTTAAAACTGATCTAGTAAAAATTTCGGAATTTTTCAAGAATCATTACTATTTTTCTCATATTTATCCCACTCTTTTGGTCAAGAAATGATTAAAAATATTTTGTAAATCTAAAAATTCCCAAATTTTCACAAAAAATTTGTGAATTATTTTCCATGTTGTATACCAAGTTTGGTAATTTTTGGAATCTGTTTTCAAGTGATTACATTATTTTTATCACAACCCGAGTAATTACCGGCAACGTCAAATCAAACTATAACGGCACTTTGTAACACAAACGACTAGCTAAGCACTCTTAACAAGCTATCTTAGTCTAAACTCTAATTAGGAACCTTGTATTCGTAGGTCTTGGATAGGAGTCACTCTTGGTCGAAACGCGCTTTACATCCATTTCCGTACGCATACTAACAATAGTGAGTACTCGGCCCCTATTTTAACGCTTTACTTAAATGTTTTGGGGTGAAAAGCATGCATGAATGACTTGAATGATTTATTTACTTGCAAACGATATGTTTATGATGAACTTGATTTACAAATGCCGTGATATGATTATTGTGCTATGCTATGCTAAATTTCAAAACAATGTCGTGAATGCTTATCGATGTCACATGATTATATGCTTGTACTCTATCGTATCTAAAGTCCCCGGTATATACACACGACCATTAACTCTATATGAGCCAAATGATGCATATGAATAGTACTATTTGGGAGCGAGACCACCTCCACACTCACGCGGCCACGTGAGTGCATTCCATCATCCTAAATGCCAACGATAGGGCATCACTATTTTGGGGCAAGGGTTTATCGGTTGTAGGTTTGGTTGTGGACTCAAGCATAATTAAATCATCGATTGTATAAACAAAAATGTAATGGCATAGTGATTTCGCAAACATCTATTATTGTATGACGCTTTGACATGAAAATGACGTCTCTTTTAAACGATAAACTTGTGACCCAAATTTTATAATGACGTAGTCATTCGAATTGAGGTTTTTTTTATAAACTATAAACTTATGGCCGAGCTCTACAATGACATTGTTACTGAAGTAAACTTTCTTTAAAATTTTAAACGTCACCACTTAAACGTTATTATGATAGGTAATTTGAAACGTTACTTCTTTAACCATACATATATAACCGGAATTATTAAATTGTAAATCATTGTGATTTTGACAATTAAAGGCGCAGTTTTAAATGACGCCTTGTTTTCTCATGAAACTAGATATAATAATCCGTCTAAATGACGAACGGTTTGATTGAAATATGAAAAACCATTAACTTTATAAAACATAACTTGAATTTATTAAATAAGTTTTACATACTAAATTTGTATTTATCAAACACTATATCGTGAGTTTTATAAACCTTGAATGTTTCTTTTAAAATATGAGTATGGAGTTATAAATGAATTATGACTTTTAATGGAGTTTCTAAAGTATCACTTCTAAATGAGTCTTTCTTTAAACTTCTTTTGCAATTAAGATACCGATTCACAAAGAAATCTAACATGCAAATAAATATCACACTTAAATGAGCTTTGGGTCAACGAATCCCTTTTATAATTACCGTGCAATAGCAATTGACTATTATCAAAGGTTTATCTTAACCAGGTTTCGGATAATTATCTTAGTCATATGAGCTCGGCACTAAACAAATAACTTTGCAAATTAATCACGTAGTACGTGTAACATTAAAAACTAAACCTCATGAATCTTTGAAAAGGGTCTATCATTACACAAAACCTGGGTACTCACCAACTATGTTTCATAGTTGACCTGTATTTTACATGCTTTTCAGGAATTAGTCACAATCTATCAATTGAAGCTAAACCGGCTATTTGATCTATGCTGCATTTAGCGTACGGAATTGTAAGGTCGCTAGATCTTGGTTCGATAACGGATTATCTTTAAGTATTGAGGTGCGGAATCCCACAATACGTTAAGGTTTATTGCTTATATAACTTTACAATTAATTAACAAGCTTCGTTTTGATATTAACTAGTGTTAAACAATCAAAACCGAGCCTATTCAATAAATGCTTTTATATCTACACAGATTTCGAGGAGAGAATACTTAAAATATTTGGTGTGTGTAATTATGGCACGGATTTCTAGATCAGGTATAATGAGCAGCATTTAAAATATTTATATCTGGTTCAACTCGCAGGCCATGGGCCTTGCGAGTTGACTCAACTCGCAGCCCATGGGCCTGCGAGTCCAGATGGACTGCGAGCCCACATCTCAGCTCGCAGGTAGGTCCTGCGAACCGAGATAGCTGCGAGCCCAAAACTCAACTCGCAGGTAAGACCTGCGAGTCCAGTTTACAGCGAGCCCAGATCTCAACTCGCAGCTGAGAGCTGCGAGTCCAGATTGGACTGCGAGTTGAGATCTCAACTCGCAAGTCTGTTGACCTGCGAGTTGACTTCTCAATTCGCGATTCAGACTTTAACTTGAAATCGATATTTGTCTAATAACATTTAACAAATAATAATAACAAGTTAATATCATATATTTACAAGTCTAAACCAATATATACAAGATTGATAATAAATACACTAGTCCTAACACAAGCTAGATCTATTGTCACAATAACATGTCCCAACAGACTCCCCCTTGACAATAGCTCTAGTGTCGTTATCTTCAACTTTGTCTTTGGACTTTACTTGTAAATACTACTGCCCATATGAATCTTCATTCTTATACAAGTCTTCACCATTAATTGATAATCTCTTGCAAGATCACCCCATGCTTCAGTCGTTAGGATCCTGTTTTCGTTTAACTTCAACAGGTCCTTCCTCGACAGATTCATCAGGTGTCGATGGTCATAGACTGTTAGAATTACTCTTTCTCCTCCTTCGACTTCATCATCAGCTTCAACCATGACAGCTTCACCAGTCTCTGAGTCCACGTGCCAGTTCAGAAGATTTCCCAGAATATTCTGTGGCATTGTCTTCAGTGGTATCTGCTGTATGCACTTGACAGCTGGATAAGTTTTCTTCCTTAATCTTCGGCCAGTTCTCTGACTTCGTTCCTTTAATTTGATCGTCTTTCCGACTCTTGGCTTAATCTTCTCAAACTTCATTGATCTACCCTCAGTCCGAATGATCTTCTCAACATACGTTGCGTAGGGATCATTACTGGGATTTATCAGTTCTAAGCGTGCCAAGTCTCGAATTTCAAATCGAGGAAGCGAACTGAATACTTTAAGCTTCTTATCGAAATATTGAACTCCGTCAAATCTTTTGATAGCGAAAAGTTTCAAGTCAGAATCAAAATACCAGCCGATGATCCCCTTCCTTGGAGCTTTCTTTCCAGTTATGTCTACTTCAGACATCCCAACCTTTTGCTTTCTCCTTTTCAGAGGTCTAAACATGGGATTATTTCTGAGTTTTTCTGGAAGGTCATCTTCTGATTCAGAACTGGTTGAGTCATCTAGACTTTCATCTAACTCAACAACCCTTTCTCCATCTTCTTCCTGGATGACCACTTTAGTTGTAGATGGGCTTACAATGTGTTCAACAACATCAGCGTCAAGATCTACACATTCGTCTGCCCCATCATTAAAAATGAAAGTCCAATCTTCAGGAGGTACAAACTCTCCTTCTTCAAGGTCAAAGTCAATGTCCTCATCTAATTCATCTGGCATGTCGCCTTCAGAATCTGATAAGTTCAACATTTCATGACCTATAGAAATACATACACAAATAGATTAATATCATAAGTTCTTTCATTGATTTCCCTGAATCAATCTAAGATTTTTCTTATTAATCCCTTTGTGTATTTGAAATATATTATATATATATACTTATTCAAATCTTTCATCGATTATGATAATCGATCTAAAATTTGAATAAGTCTTATAATATACGAACATTCATAATTATAACATTTTAAACATTCAAGTTTAAACATCTTAATTACAAAATAATTCAAAGTTACAATGTATTAATAATTACAATCAGTCTATATTAATACAAGTGTCACCTTCTTCAGCTCCACCCTTCGCAGCACCAGTACCAGCTCCACTTCCACTTGCTTCAGTAGACTCCCCCTGAAATGTAGTCTGCTGACCAGTCGTTGAAGGACCAGCCAACTCACTTTCTTTTCCAGCTGCGGGATCATCGTCTTCATCATCTCGGCTCTTCTTAGCCAGCTCATCCTCTTTACAAACTTCTTCAAATGCAGCTTTCTCAATTGCAGCTTTCTCCCCTTGAGATGGCTGGTTCTGTTCTAAGTATGTAATACGACGAGAGAGACGATCGAGTTGTCGTTGCTTTTCAGCCACGTCATCTACCAGAGTGCTGTTGGTCTTGAGTAGCAATGAGTAAGCATTGTTCTGTGTAGTGACATTGTCGGACAGTTGTAGAAGCTGATTAGCAAAAGTGTTAGCCACTACTTGCAATTCTCTAACCCTAGACTCCAATTGTGTAATGTGTTCAGCATCAGTCATAGGTGAGGTGGATGGAGCACCAGAAGTTGTGGTTGGTGGTGTGGGAGCAGGCGGTTGCATTTTCTTCGCTATCTCGGTAGCAACATCGGTTAATAGACGCGCTGCAACCCTGCTAGATTTGGTGGTTGGGTGCGAAGACGGGCGAACCAAAGCAGCAATCATTTCAGCCTCTGAGGGCGTAGAACTTGATTGTAGATGAGCTGCAGAGGTTGAAGCTGTTTGTCTGAGCAGCTTGCGAGGTCGAGTAATAAGCACCTCCTCCTCTTCTTCTTCATCCTCATCTTCATCAACCAAAACAAAATCGGGATCTTGGTCAACGGCTTTCCTCTTTAATTTCAGCTCCGGATCCATAATCAGTCTTGATCCTTTTCGAATCATCCCTTCTGGAATCCCAGAGACAAACCCAGGAGGTCCAGAGTCATCATCATCATCATCAGAATCAGATTCAGAAGCCGGAGCAGCTTCTTCATCTCTTCCTGATGGTCCAGCAGCATCAGGTGCCTCTGTGGATGGTTCTTCAAACCTTGGTGCCTCAGCAACATACTGATCCACATCCTGCATGATGGGATCATTGGCATCATCGTTCTCAGCCAGTACTTGCTGCACCACTTCAGCTGCAATGTCAACATCAACTTGTTGCTCTTGCTGATTTGCTTGAATAAGAACCTCCTCAATCAGTTCTTGTGGCTCAGGAGCACCCTCGGCCACATCAACATCTAACCAACCATGATTTGGTGGCGTCACATAATCGGGATGGATCAAGAACCCAAACAGCTCTGTCGGCTGTGGTTGCATCTCAAACCTTCTTGAGGTGTGCATAAACATGGCATTGTAAGCCCTCAGCCCGATGGTATCAACTTTTAAATCGGCTTGAAAGTCTGGCAAGTCAGGAATCGAAGCCCGAATGATAAGCATACAAAATCTGGGATATAGCATAAATTGAGACCTGACACCTCCCAAGATTTGTCTAACAAATTCTCCAAAAACATAGTCTGAAAAACTGTATGGTTTATTGTAAACCAGTGACAGTGCAGCCGATAATAGAGAAGAGCTAAGCTCATCATATCCTCCTTTCTTTGGCCCAAAGATCGTGACCAAGACATGGAGTAAAAATCTCCATTCTCCGAACACGAGAGCTTTCAGAAACTGACGGCCTCTCTTGGGTCCAACATACCCCATACGTCCTAAAGCTCCCTCGATAAAGTCCAACGGAAACTCAGTTGGTCCATCTTCCTGCTCCACAGTTCCCAACTGTAAAATGTTCCTAAGATTTGAAGCAGAAAAGATAACCGGACGATCATTTATCCTTGTCTGGATGACCGGAGGATTCACCGATGTATCATATACAATATTTGCCCAGAACTGGGTTAGTATATCTCGTGATAGGGCCGGTGACTCGGTGATAGCATATCGAATCCTCGATCGTGCCAGAAAAGTAAGAATCCGAGCGACCCTGGATGCACCTCGTGCATTGATATCTAGATCAACAACCACATTGTGATGAGCAGCGAAAAGTCTAGCCATATCTGTAATATCACAAATCACACAAATGTTAGACAATTAGATTAACAAATATTGATAAACTTATATGATCTACAACTTCTAATTGAACTATTAAGTCGTGAAACTTAATTATCAATTATAGTTGTTCAACATATACTAAATCAATAAGTCTAACTTTCAAATTAACCTGCTACACAAATATATTACTTATTACGGAAAGTCATAAGTCTTATATATAAAGTATACGATTTTATGTGTTTACATTTAAGTCGACACATCTAACCGTATATTAATTTTAACTTATAAACGCTTAATTAGTTAATTAATCGAGAATTCGTAAATTAAAAATTAAAAATTCAAAATTTTCAAATGTCAGCTCGCAGAGTCAACAGAAGTCAACTCGCAGAATTCAACTCGCAGAGTTCAAGTCAGCTCGCAAGAGTCAACAAAAGTCAACTCGCAGAATTCAACTCGCAAGTTCAACTCGCAGGTTCAACTCGCAGAGTTCAACTCGCAGGTTCAACTCGCAGAGTTCAACTCGCAGGTTCAACTCGCAGAGTTCAACTCGCAAGTTCAACTCGCAGAGTTCAACTCGCAAGTCAACTCGCAGGTTGGACTCGCAAGTCAACTCGCAAGTTGGACTCGCAAGTCAACTCGCAAGTGGACTCGCAGGAGCGGGCTGCGAGTTGAGTCTGGATCTCAACTCGCAGCATGAACAGTTTGAATTCAAAACTCAAGTTTTTATGAAAATGCTGATTTTGGTCAAAATATGCGGTGAAATTCATTGATTTTTACCTAGAAATGATCACAACGAGAAAGTGTATAATATCTACGGGGTGAAAAATCCGATCCACAAACACAAAATTTTGAAAATAAGTCTCGGTTCGCAGTGTGTGTGGGTTCGCAAGGGAAAGTGAATTCGCAGGACTGTTATCTTGTGAACTCGCAGCCCTTTATATACCCATGGACTCGGCTCGCAGAACTCAACTCGCAGAGTTGAGTTAAGCTCGCAGCCCAATCTCAGATCGCAACACTGTTCTCGGCTCGCAATTTTTGTCTAAAAATTACATTTTAATTACAAAACGTCATTTTTAAGTCCAAATTGTGTACGAGTCTAAAATCTGAGGATCTTTCACTCGTTTTTCTTATGGGATAGCGAACAAGTCTAAAATAAAATATTTTTCACTTGTGAAACAATCATGCGACAATACGAACGAGAAACATAAAAATAAAAATAAAACTAATAAAAATAATAAAAAGAATAAATAAGATAAAATGAAATAAATAAACGTACAATGATTCATAATAAACATTGGTATCGAGTACCCTTGTATTAATGAAACACTTTGACTAAAATAAAATTACAATAAAATAAAGTAAATTAAATTCTAATCGAGGGCATTAAGAAATTTATCGACAGTGGGATCATATCAGAAGGAAACAGCTGAACCAAATGATGAGTAAAAAGTCTAAGAAGATTGTTAGTATGCATACCTTATGAAATTCACAATAAGTTACATAAGAACTCACAACTTAACCATTTATCAAATTATATTTATAAAAGTATAACTTGGTTACCTATTTCCACATAATATAATATTCACATCAAAATGAAGTGATTTAAATATCATAGACAGTTCAGGATGATTACCGGTATTATAATCCATATAAACAAAGTCTATACTGATTTCCGAGCAAACCTTTTATTGTTTGTATGTGTATTACCAAATGTGATTCAAAAATGACATACTGAGAAATTTAGTAAAACACATAACACTGTTTCTTTCACTTTGCAAGATAGAGGTCACTAAATGATGTTCTTTTCGAAACATATGACATACCCTTGAGTAAATGTGACAAATATCAAACTCGTTTTGTAGATACTAGTGGTTCTAGATCTGTACTTAGTACAACATAAGATCCCTTAGTATAGACAAACCAAGCTTGAAACCATTGGCAAAACTAAAGGGGTCAGGTCTGTACTTAGTACAATAGAGACACCAGTAATTTCACTAACAGCCATAATTCTTATTATTTGTCTTGACATATTTTCATAGATTCTTGATAACAGTGTATGGTCAGACTATCGTTCATCAATTAAGACTTATGTCATACGTCATATAGTAAATCACACGAGATAACACACAGAAGATTTATAGCTTATTATATGCTCAGAAATCAAAGCAGACATTGCTTACCAGTACATCATATAATGAAGCTATCTAGATCTAAAGTTTTTCAAGTAGATTATATCGTGTGGAGAGAGGAGTATACTAAAATAAAGATAAGTGAAGGCCTGGTTTTAAAGATGTAAAGTTCATGTAACAAATTTGAATCTACTAACACATCTAACTTAAGACTTTTACCTACATTTATTAAGCCAATTCCTCTAATTTACTATCATTTCCCAGTTGATAAAGACTTAACCTTTATCGGAGGCGATTCCCCAACGGTAACAAGCAAATGAATGCCATACGCCTAACCCCTTTTTTTTTTTTTTTTTTTTAAATTGACATAAACTAATAAATAAGACCAGCTAATTATTACAAAATAACTCTATGGAAGACTAATCCTCTGGATTTCTCATTCCATTTAGTTGCACCAATTTCTCGAATCGAGCTCTGTCGAACGCTTTGGTATATAAGTCTGCTAAATTATCCACAGATGGAACCTTAGCTAACTTTATCAGGTTCTTCTCAGCACAGTCTCTAATAAAGTGATGTCGAATATCAATATGTTTAGTTTTGCTGTGCTTGACCGGATTATTGGTTATTGAGATCGTTGATTCATTATCAATCATCATAGGAGTATTTGTTATACTCAACCCATAATCAAGCAATTGTTGTTGTATCCACAGAACTTGGGAACAACAGCTGCCAGCTGCAACATACTCAGCTTCACATGTAGAAATGGCTACTGAGGTTTGCTTCTTGCATTGCCAAGAGACCAGTCTACCTCCTAGGAATTGACATCCACCGGTTGTAGACTTTCTATTCTGATTGCATCCTCCGTAATCAGAATCAGTGTAAGCCACAAAATCTAAGTCTCCATAAGTCGGATACCAAAGTCTCAGCTTCGGTTTCCCTTTGAGGTAACGAAGAATCCGTTTTACTGCTTGCATGTGAGATTCTTTAGGAGTAGCTTGATATCTTGCGCAGACACATACTGCAAACATTATATCAGGCCTTGATGCTGTAAGATACATTAGTGATCCAATCATGACCATGTAAAGAGTAGGATCCACGTCTCTATCACTCGATGTATCTGGACCAATACCATGGGCTTCCGGAATAGGAGTATGAAAAATTCTTGATTCTTCCATCTTGAATCGTTCTAGAAGCTCATTAGTATACTTAGTCTGATGAATGAAATATCCATCTTTCTTTTGATCGACTTGCAATCCTAAGAAAAATGTCAATTCACCCATTGCTGACATCTCAAACTTGTTCTTCATAACCTTTTCAAATTCACTACACATCCTTTCGTCAGATGACCCAAAGATGATATCGTCAACATATACTTGAACAAGTAGAAAGTCTCTTCTTTTCCATTTCACAAAGAGTGTACTGTCAATTCTTCCTCTTGTGAATCCATTCTCAAGAAGATAAGTGGACAGTGTCTCATACCACGCTCTCGGAGCTTGATGTAATCCATATAGAGCCTTATCGAGACGATATACTCTATCTGGATACTTTGGATCAGTAAATCCCGGTGGTTGAGAAACATACACCGTTTCTTTGACTTTGCCATACAAGAAGGCACTTTTAACATCCAGCTGAAATACTTTTATTTTCTTTGAAGCTGCAAATGCTAAGAATAACCTAATTGCTTCAAGCCTAGCCACAGGCGCAAGCACTTCATTGTAATCAATCCCCTCTTGTTGATTAAAACCTTGGACAACTAGACGAGCTTTATTGCGAATTACGATTCCTCGATCGTCTTTCTCGCACTTAAATACCCATCTAGTTCCAATTGGATATTCTCCAACAGGTAGGTCAACCAACTCCCAAACTTGCAATTTTGTGAACTGAGACAGTTCTTCCTGCATTGCCTCGACCCACGAATTTTCCTTCAAAGCTATCTGAACATTCTTAGGTTCAATTTGTGAGATAAAGCATGAATATAGACATAGATTAGAAATCCCTGTCTCGTTCATTTCAGCATACAAGCTTGAATGAGTAGATGTACTAGCTTTAGATTGATTTCGAGTCAGAACAGGAGAATTTGGATCACCGATGATATTATCAATTGGATGAATCCTATTAATTCTTGTTGAAGTAACAGGTTCAACTGGAATATCATCCTGTAAGTTGGTACCAATTTCCTCCAAAGGTGGTATACCTTCATTAGTAGTTGATATCCTTAATTGTCTCAGAGGAGTAAGAACATCATCCATAATCCTTTGAGAAGCAATTTCAGGATCTTCACTCTCTAGAGGTATATCATCTTGAGGTAGTTGTGACTCGATAGGGGGGACAACATCAGTATCGACAATATTCCTAGCATCAGACGTTTGAGCACTCGATGTTGGAGAAGGAGTGGGATCCTCATCTCCCGACAATAAATGCTCAGGAATGTCTGAGTTACTGACATAGTCACTGATAGGGACTTTAAATGACTTGAAAAGATCTGAATAGTCAAACTGCCAATCCAATCCCTTATGTGAGTCATGTGTATAGCTCGTAACTTCGATGTTATAAACTATTTCAACACGTCCCGAATTTTTATTGAAGGCCCTTTTGTTTGGTGAGTTAGGCATGTAACCTAGGAAGTATCCTTCGTCAGCCTTCTCACCAAATTTAGGTTGGTGACTTGTTTTCAACAACGTACATGAAACTCCAAAGGGTTCAAACCCTTTTAAGTTCGGTTTCTTTTTGTTCAAAAGCTCATAACATGTCTTGTTCTGCTTTTTAACCGTAAGAACCCGATTGAGAACATGACATGCTGTATTCACTGCTTCTGCCCAAAATATGACCGGAAGCCTTGAATATGCAAGCATTGTTCTCGCTGCTTCAATTAGAGTTCTATTCTTCCTTTCAGCAACACCATTTTGTTGAGGTTCATATGGTGCACTGAATTGATGTTGAATGCCTTTGCTTAAGCAATATACATTCAATGTAGAATTCTTGAACTCGGTCCCATTGTCACTACGAATTCTCTTAACTCTTTTTCTATAGATGTTCTCTATTAGATCTAGAAACTCCATAAGAATGCCCGGAGTTTCATCCTTAGATCCCAAAAAGAATACCCAAGAGAATCTAGAGAAATCGTCTGTGACAACCAGACAGTACCATTTGCCACCTATGCTTCTCTTGCTTATTGGGCCAAAGAGATCCATATGTAGCAACTCAAAAGGCGAGGAAATAGAGTTCACATTTTTAGAGTTGTGTGGTTTCTTATGTTGTTTTCCTTTCAAGCAGGATATACACTTGTCTTCAAATGCAAAACTCTTCGGTGGTACACCCAGAACTAACCCATGTTTGGTTATATAGTTCAATTTTCGAAAGTTTAAGTGTGCCATTTTCCTATGCCATAGGAGAGAGTCTGATTCTGAAGCCTTGGATAACAGACAAGTACACACCATTGAAGTAATAGGAGCATTCATGTTGATAGCATAAATGTCCTTCTTCCTTGGAGCTTTCATCAGTATCCATTTATCGGGAATGATAAAACCCGGCTTCAGGATCAAGGCCTCTTTCTCAGTGAAGAGAACAGGATGACCTTTATCACAGACTTGGAAAACACTCACTAGGTTGTGCGTTAGTTCTTCAACATAATTCACATCCTCTAGAGTCAAAGTTCCATTAGAAACAGTTCCTTTCCCAGTAATTACTCCTCCTTTATCACCGGCGAAGTGCACTCCTTGTCTCAGTCCACCTCTGAAGTCTGTCAGTAGACTTCTGGTTCCTGTCATGTGCCTAGAGCATCCACTGTCTACATACCACCAATTATCATTGTTCCCAGTCTGCTCCTGCACATACAAGTTGTAAACAATCAGTTATCAAGAGGGACCCAAGCCATTACGGTCTTGGTTTGTCCCTTATCATCGACAAACTGTAGCTCTTTAAAGTAACCATCCTTCCCATTAGGAGCTTTGGTCACTTTTGAAGGAGCATCAGCTTGCTGATGATTAGTGGTCCTGGGTCTATAAGTTGATTGATTTCCAACCCTCCCCGAAATATAACCCTGGGATTTTTGCCCTTGGCTACGATTATCATAGGACCCTTGGTAAACTCCTTGTGTGCGAGATGTAGAACCAATCTCAAAATGACTTTGGTTCCATCTCGGAGTCATAAACCTCGACGGCACCTGATCCTTAGCAGAGATTTCATGCCGTTTAGGTTTTGGTGGCGAGACACTGTGAGACGCATCTCTTTTCAGAGCAGTCACAGGTTTAATACCAATACCAGGTCTGGTACCTAACCTGTCTGTGCTAGAGATATTTTTAGACTTATCACTGGCCTCGCGCTTAGGAGCAGCTTCATTCTTCTTATTGGGACAACAAGAAGAGACATGCCCTCGTTGATGACATTTGAAGCATGACATCTGCTTTCGTGACTTAGCAGTCTTAGCAGACTCCTTCTTTATCTGATCAAAAGACACTGAAGGTAACTCCTTATGTTTCTTAATGACTTCATTATTTCCATCAGTACTTCCAATCATCCCACTTGATACGAATTGTACTTTAGTGAGAGATTTGACTGTACTCTTGGTTAAAGATGAATCATTGACAGTCTCTTTTTGGATCTCAGATGCAATAGACTGTTGATTTTCCAAATCCTCAGTCTCAGGATTAACATCTGTCATTTCTAAGTCAACAGAAGTGGAAGCAGTGTAATTGGCATTAAAAGGCGGAGGGACATCTGAGTATCCTAGGCCAGTAACATCCTTTACACTACGTTGAGAGCCAATGATTCTATCTAAGGTCAAAGAAGAAGTTCTATAACCTTCAAATTTTCTATTCAGCTCTACCAGTTTCATATTTGACTCTGATAACTCCTTATCCCTAATAGCTATATTTCTATTAAGCTCATTAAGGTTTAGATATAACCCGTCTATTTTAATACATTGTTCATTTATAATGTCAGTCAGACTGGTCTTATCTAGAGCATCACTCTTAATCTTCTCGTTCAGTGCTAATTTATCTTCACCTAACCGACGAACATCAGACTTAGCTAAGTCTAATTCTGAGGTCAAGGTTTTGTTAGATTCTGCAAAGACACTAACCTGTGTTTGAAGATCAGTAACTAAATAGCACACATCAGTGAGAGTAAGGAGATCTAGACATACCTTTTTCTTTTCAGATTGAATATCAGCCATATATGCCACAAAATCATTGGGACTCATTTCTTCTGTCGAGTTGATGTAGAGAACATCTTCCTCAATCCCCTTAACTTCTGTGTGTGGCACATTAGCTTGAAGTTCTTCAGTAGTCGGCATGTAGGAAGTGGATTCAATTTGTTTCTCTTGATCGTCAATCTCAGCCATGAGAGCTTGCTCTGATGGTGTAGACCAATCATAAGATCCGTCTATTTGCTGAACCACTAAGACTTTGGAAGTTAGATTACTTCCCGAATCTTGTTTTGAAGTTCCAGCATCAACCTTTGGTCTTTGGCATTCCCTGGCAAAGTGTCCGTAACCTTGACAATTATAACACTTGACCTTGGACTTGTCAAAACCTGGTCGATTTCCAACCACTCTCTTAGCCGTACGCTTTAGGAAATTCTTTACTCTCCTTGACACCATAGCCAGTTGCCACTGGAGGTCCATTTCCTCTAAGTCATCAGGGTCAACCTGATCATAATCTTCATCAAATTGTGCTGGATCGTTTATCTTCCCTTGAATATAGTTTTCATAGGAAGCAACGAACGATGCCAACACAGAAAGTTGTTGTTCGGCTGATTTCACACTCATCGGCATCTTATGATGCCCTTGAGTGGATTTATCTGAGGTGGTGTTCCTGTTTCGTTTATCACCGCTATCCGAAGCAATGAAACAGAGATCCTCAGTCAATTTTTCTCCAATCTCATCAATTTCACCCGCAAACAAAGCCGTGGTCAAATTGGATGAGGAATTAGAGATACTAGTCTTTCCATGGTACAGACCAGGATTCTGTAGATGATCAGAATCCGTATCTCTCGTTTTCTTAGAGAAATCATAACCCCTTAGTTTATCAATTGCTTTCTCTAGGGTCATGGTTGCATATCTTTCATCATTATCTTTCAGCATGGTACCGTACATCTCCCATTTACAAGGTAAACCCTCAATAAACTTGTCGGTTTTCTCCTTGTCATTATAAAAGATAGCATGGTCGTCAAGCTCACTTAATAGATGATAGAAACGGGTGGTGTAAGCCTCAAGATCTTCTTCTCTAAAAGCCTTAAATACCATAAACTGCTTTTTTAGAAGATTACATTTACCAGCTTTCACCTGAGGGCTCCCCTCACATCTCTTTTCTAGAGCGTCCCACAGCTCTTTAGCTGTGTGAAAGGACTTCAACTGATGGTTGATCTCCTTAGGAAGGCTCATCTTAATTGAAGAATGTGCTTTATTATCGATGGTGAATTCTTTCTTCTGATGGTCATTCATTCGATCATAAGTCACAATCACTGTTGCGTTCCCTACCTCAGCTGTAGGTGCAACATATCCGTTTTTAATACACAACCAAATAGTGATGTCGTGGAATCTACAGTAACTTTCAAATCTATCTTTCCACCCATAATAGTCCTCAAGTCTAAGTAGTTTCGGTGGAACATTAGATTTTCCAACCTCGTGTTCCATCTCGATCATTCGGCTTAAATCAGACATTTTAAAGTGAAAGATTAAGTTATATTGCGAATTCAATAATCTCAACTCTCAACTAAACTCAGTTCGCAGGAAATGTCAGTTCGCAGAAGTCTCAGCTCGCAGGAACTCAGTTCGCAATGGAACTCGGTTCGCAGGAATCTCAACTCGCAGAGAATCTCAGCTCGCAGAAACTCAACTCGGTTCGCAGCTGATTCTCAACTCGCAAAGGAACTCAGTTCGCAGGGGAACTCGGTTCGCAGCTGATTCTCAACTCGCAAAGGAACTCAGTTCGCAGGGGAACTCGGTTCGCAGCTGATTCTCAACTCGCAGAAAACTCAGTTCGCAAAGAACTCGGTTCGCAGCTGATTCTCAACTCGCAGAAGCCCTAATCACAACTCGCAGATAACAGTAACCCTAATCTCAACTCGCAAAACGGCGCCTCGAAATCTGGGAACTGAACTTTTTGGTATTTTTACGAATAAATCCGTAGATTTCGTTCGAAAAACGACCCTAAAGGTTATATAACCAAAAACCTTGTAACCACAACGTTTCTAAGCCCGAAAGCTCTGATACCAATTGTAAGGTCGCTAGATCTTGGTTCGATAACGGATTATCTTTAAGTATTGAGGTGCGGAATCCCACAATACGTTAAGGTTTATTGCTTATATAACTTTGCAATTAATTAACAAGCTTCGTTTTGATATTAACTAGTGTTAAACAATCAAAACCGAGCCTATTCAATAAATGCTTTTATATCTGCACAGATTTCGAGGAGAGAATACTTAAAATATTTGGTGTGTGTAATTATGGCACGGATTTCTAGATCAGGTATAATGAGCAGCATTTAAAATATTTATATCTGGTTCAACTCGCAGGCCATGGGCCTTGCGAGTTGACTCAACTCGCAGCCCATGGGCCTGCGAGTCCAGATGGACTGCGAGCCCACATCTCAGCTCGCAGGTAGGTCCTGCGAACCGAGATAGCTGCGAGCCCAAAACTCAACTCGCAGGTAAGACCTGCGAGTCCAGTTTACAGCGAGCCCAGATCTCAACTCGCAGCTAAGAGCTGCGATTCCAGATTGGACTGCGAGTTGAGATCTCAACTCGCAAGTCTGTTGACCTGCGAGTTGACTTCTCAATTCGCGATTCAGACTTTAACTTAAAATCGATATTTGTCTAATAACATTTAACAAATAATAATAATAAGTTAATATCATATATTTACAAGTCTAAACCAATATATACAAGATTGATAATAAATACACTAGTCCTAACACAAGCTAGATCTATTGTCACAATAACATGTCCCAACAGGAATTCGTAACTTTTGGGATGTAATAGCATGTTTAGGATATTTACTTTTGTGCTGTAAACGCTTGTAAGACATTATGTAATGTATTAATTGTAGACCGTTGAACGGTGATGTTTTGTAATTTTCGATTATGAAATCATTGTACTGTTACATCTCGTGTTTCCGCTTTAGCGGGGTGTGACAGAGAATGGTATCAGAGCCGAAGGTTATGGAAACACCGGTTCTCCTTAGAGAAGCCTAGAAACCATAACCATTAAGTTAGTACCCCTTTAAGTATGACTTGTTCGGGTGTTGCATCATTCGAGTTTAATTTAACATAGCCTGATCAACTATGTACAATTAAAGGAGAAGCGATGCAAGATTGGAATTGGTTAAAGGAATAGGGTACGCTTTAGAACTCACTTAAGCTAGTACGATTTCTTTAAGCGTGTTGAGTACCTTCATATGCTAGGACTCGATATAACTCTAGGAGTTGAGTTCACTTCTAATAGTATTATACTGTCGCGTTTCTCATTCCACGCCACCGAATCGGCCAACTGTTCTGGTTACATCACTAGTCTACCGAGGACTAACCCTCCTAACACCGAACCCGAGGAAGAGGAGCCCTCGATGGAGAACGAATCCCCAAACGAAATGAGCAATGATACGTCACCTACGTCCGTTTTATCCTAGTCACCGCTATTAGGCTTACGCTCGAAAATCACCACACGTAAGACCGTCGCCATACTCACCCGATTATCATTAAGAGCGCTACGTCCACAACCGCGAAACCTCCGAGAGTCATTTCGGAAATCCCGAGATCACGAAACTTTGATATGACCTTCCGGATAGCACGTAGTACGAACGCCGTAACCACCGAACTTCAAATTAAACAGGCAAGAAGTGCCTATCAAAGATAGATTCTAGTAGAAGTTACGGAATCTGATAGAAAAGCAGACTCATCGCACGATCAACGCTTTGAAGACCGATTTTAGATACGAAGTAACTGGCGACACTTCAAGAGTATCATCCGACATCAGTGCTACCCCAACTAGTTTCCCTAAGGACCGCACTTAGGCATACGACCAGAAAGAGAGTTCCGATACTGAGGAGAGTGTCGATGGCACCGCCGCCTCAGGAAACTAGTGAGATACCATGGGAGGTCATAGAAACGTCAGTAAGGCCCACGTCTCGCCTATCTTGGAAAGAAGCGCAAAGAATCTAGCACATGACCTTAGAACTAATAACTGCCAAATGGGGATGGATCACCAGCATCACTTAATAAGTAGCCTAATTGAGAGGATAGAGCTGGGGATGTGAGAGAAAAGCACAGATCATTTTATTCTATGGTGAAATTGTTTAATAGAAAAGAGCTGGATCAGATGTGGAGAATTGCAAGAACTAAATATGCTGATCAAAAGGAATATGATGACAACAAGCAGCTTTATAACTACATCAAGCAGCTGTATGAACCTGACAGGATGATGGCACTATTCAATAAACCATTTTCACCAGTTATTTTATGGGTTTATTGTGAAACTTCAGGAGTTCATCATACAGCTCAGCAAGATGGAAGTTTGGGATTTTTCTTTGTTGGAAAAAGATATCCCTGGAATAAAAGTATTCTTGAAAGTATGTTGAGGATCAGAGTGCAAAATTGTAGAAAGATATATATTGGAGGTCTTGTTGAAGAAATAAAGTCTTATTTGAATAGTTAGAAACTTAGTACTGATTGAAGTACAGTATAAGTTTAGGGGGAGACTGTTGGGAATATTCAAGTTTAAACTGACTGTAATATTTATACTGAATATTATTTATACTGATCTTATGTTAATACTGATCAAGTTGTTTAAACTGACTCAATGTTTATACTGATAATTGAGTTTCTACTGAAGAACTGAGTTTCTACTGAAGACAATGTTTCTACTGATATGAAGTTTATACTGATAGATAGTTTGTACTGTTACACAGTTTCTACTGATTACGTATTTTTGGTAACAGATAAAACTTTACTAAATAGATAGATAGTTTCCTAGTTTAAAGGAAATCTTGTTAAGGACTCTATATTATATAAATAGAGATCCGATAGAGAACAGGTGAGAGTGAGCTTCAAGGTTATAACCCTAATACAGTTTTGTGTATTTGTATTATTATTTTTAATAATATTGGAGCTTTTTGATTATTCATCTTTATTGTTTGATCATTGAATTATTCTTATAATTATCAAGTACTATTCCGCAAGTTTCTTGATATTAAATCAAAACTATTAGTAAGGTTAGTTTGAATCGATCCTAACAGTAAAGTTCAAGAAATAGTGTTTGTCCGACAAGCTCCGGGGTTCAGTGTTCCAGACCATCCAGACCGAGTCTATAAATTAGACAAGGCTCTGTATGGCCTGCATCAAGCACCCAGAGCTTGGTATGAGACACTATCTACCTATCTCTTGGAAAATGGGTTCAAGAGATGACAGATAGATAGCACATTGTTCATCAAGTGGCAAAAGGAGGATTTTCTACTTGTACAAGTTTATGTCGATGATATTATCTTTGGATCATCTAATGAGAAAATTTGCAAAGACTTTGAGCAAGTCATGAAGCGGAGATTTGAGATGAGTGCAATGGGTGAATTGAACTTCTTCTTAGAATTACAAGTTGATCAAAAGAAGGATGGATTTTTCATTCATCAGACGAAGTATGTTCATGAAATGCTCATGCGTTTCAAAATGACAGACAGTTCCTTATATGGCACTCCGATTCAACTGAATCATAATCTCGGACCAGATACTGAGAACTCTGAAGATGTGGATCCGACTCAATAACGGGCCATTATCGGTTCTCTCATGTATCTAACTACTTCTAGACCAGACATAACATTTCAGTCTGTTTGTGTGCTCGCTTTCAATCTAATCCAAAAGAATCACACATGAAGGCAACAAAGAGAATTTTGCGTTACCTTAAGGGAAAACCTAATTTTGGGCTTTGGTATCCCTCCGGTGGCAATTTTGACTTTGTTGCCTACACTGACTCAGACTATGGAGGTTGTAACTTGAATAGGAAATCCACCTCGGGTGGTTGTCAGTTGCTAGGTGGTCGCATTGTCTCATGGCAATGTAAGAAGCAAACCTCGGTCGCAATCTCAACCTGTGAGGCTGAGTATGTAGCAGCCGGTAGTTGTTGTTCGCAAGTATTGTGGATACAACCACAGCTGCGTGACTATGGTTTGAACTTCACAAGTACCCCTATTATGATTGATAACCAATCTACAATGTCCATAACTAATAATCCTGTTAAGCATAGTAAAACGAAACACATTGACATTAGACATTGTTGGGACATGTTTTGTGACGACAGATCTAGCTTGTAATAAGACTGGTGTAATTATTATCAAGTTTGTACATTGGTTTAGATTTGTAAATATAAGATATTAGTTTGTTATTATTATTTGTTAAATATAATGATATTAGTCAAGTAACGAATACAAACTAAAGACTGAATTGCAAATTGAGAACTCAAGTCGCAAGGCAATAAGACTTGCGAGATGAGATCTCAATTCGCAGCCCATCTCAAGTCGCAAGCCTAAACCTGCGTGATGAGAATCTGGATTCGCAGACTCTCTTCTGCGAGCTGAGATCTGGGCTCGCAACCCATCTGGACTCGAAAGGCCTATGGGCTGCGAGTTGAGTCAACTCAAAGAGCCCATGGCCTGCGAGTTGAAATGGATATAAATAGAAATGCTTAGATCATTTCTTGGTATCCTTGCCTTACACATCTCGTTTTTTGTGCCCAGAAACTATTATTATATTAAAGGCTAGGTTTTGAAGGTTTAACAATAGTTAATATCAAAACAAAGCCCTTTAGTTAATAGATAAGTTATATAAACTTTAATCAAACGTATTGAGGGATTCCGCACCTCAATACTTTAAGATAATGTTGTTATCGAACCAAGATCTAGTGAGTTACAATTGGTATCAGAGCTTTCGGGCTAAGATATTGTGGTTTCAAGATTTTAGTTTATATAACTAGTGATTTTGGGTTGTTTTTAGTGCTCTAAGTACTCTTTACAACCAAAAATTAATCTCTGGACACTTTTAGATTTTCACAGCCGTTTTGCGAGTTGAGATTAGGGTTTCAGCTGTTATCTGCGAACTGAGTTCTTCTACGAACCGAGTTTCTCTGCGAACCGAGTTCCTCTGCGAACCGAGTTCATCTGCGAACTGAGTTCTTCTGCGAACCGAGTTCATCTGCGAACTGAGTTTCTCTACGAACTGAGTTCTTCTGCGAACTGAGTTCATTTGCGAACTGAAAGTAGTTGCGAACTGAGTTGTGTGGCGAGCTGAGATTAACTGAACTCGCAGTTTAATCTGAATTTCAGAGTTTTTACAATGTCTGACTTGAGTAGAATGATTGAGATGGACCATGAGATTGGAAAATCTAATGTTCCACCTAAATTGCTCTGACTTGAGGATTACTATGGATGGAATGACAGGTTTGAATCATACTGTAGATTCCAAGACTTGACAATCTGGCTATGTATCAAAAATGGATACGCTGCACCTACTGTTGTTGTTGAGAATGCTATTGTGGTTGTACCCTATCACAGGATGAATGATAACCAGAAAAAGGAGTTTACAATTGAAAATAAGGCTCATTCTTCAATTAAGATGAGTCTTCCTAAGGAAATCAATCATCAGTTGAAGTCTTTTCACACTGCTAAAGAGCTCTGGGAAGCTCTTGAGAAAAGGTGCGAGGGGAGTCCACAAGTAAAGGCAGGCAAGAAAAATCTTTTGAAAAAGCAGTTTACTGTGTTTAAAGCTTTTAGAGAAGAGGATCTTGAAGCCTATACCACTAGATACTACCACTTACTAAGTGAGCTAGATGACCATGAGATTTTCTATTCTGATGAGGAGAAAACCGACAAGTTTGTTGAAGGTTTACCTTCCAAATGGGAAATGTATGGAATTATGCTTAAAGACAATGATGAACGATATGCTAAAATGTCTCTGGAGCAAGCTATAGATAAGCTCAGAGGTTATGATTTCTCTAAGAAAATAAGAGATACAGATTATGATCAACTACAGAATCTAGGATTATATCATGGAAAGTCTGTTCTCTCGAATGTTTCATCTAGTTCGACCACTGCTCTATTTGTTGGTGAAACTGATGAACATGGTGAAATGGTAACCGAAGATTTATGCTTTATCGCTTCATCTGGAAGTCAAAGAAAAGGAAAAACTACTGAGAAGTCACCTCAAGAGCATCACAAGATGCCTATGAGTGTGAAATCTGCTGAACAGCAACTGTCTGTTCTTGCTTCTTTCGTTGCTTCCTATGAGAATTACATTCAGGGTAAGATCAATGATCCAGCTGCATTTGATGAGGATTATGATCAGATTGATCCTGATGACCTTGAAGAAATAGATCTTTAGTGGCAACTAGCAATGGTGTCAAGAAGAGTTAAGAATTTCTTGAAGCGTACTGGAAGACGGGTAGTAGGAAATCGACCAGGGTTTGACAAATCCAAGGTTAAGTGTTATAACTGTCAAGGTTATAGACACTTTGCTAGGGAATGTCAACGACCAAAGGTTGATAGTGGTAATGGAAGACAAGACTCGGGAAGTACTTTAACTTCCAAAGTCTTGGTGGTTCAATAAATGGACGGTTCCTATGATTGGTCTACTCAGTCTGAGCAAGCTCTTATGGTTGAAGTTGATGATCAAGAGAAACCTGCTGAATCTACATCCTATATGCCAACAACTGATGAATTTCAAGTTAAGGTGCCTGAGGTTGAAGTCAAAGAGAGTGATGAAGATGTGTTATACATCAACTCAACTGAAGAGATGAGTCCTGATGAGTTTGTCGCATATATGGCTGATGTTCAGATAAACAAGAAAAGAGAGCAGACTGTGAACAACGACAATTGGTGGTACGTTGACAGTGGTTGTTCTAGGCACATGACAGGAACTCGAAGTCTCCTGAAAGACTTTAAAGGAGGATTGAAACAAGGAGTGCACTTCGCTGGTGATAAAGAAGGAGTAATTACTGGGAAAGGAAAACTTTCGAATGGAACTTTGACTCCAGAGGATGTGAATTATGTTGAAGAACTAACGCACAACCTAGTGAGTGTTTCTCAAGTCTGTGATAAAGGTCACCCTGTACTCTTCAATGAGAAAGAGGCCTTAGTCCTGAAGCCGGGTTTTGTTATTCCCGAAAAATGGATACTGATGAGGGCTCCAAGGAAGGACATTTATGCTATCAACATGAGTGCTCCTATTACTTCAATGGAATCTACATGTCTCTTATCCACGACTTCATAGTCAGACTCACTCCTATGGCATAGGAAAATGGCACACCTAAACTTTCGAAAAATGAACTATATAACCAAAAATGGGTTAGTTCTAGGTGTACCACAAAAGAGTTTTGCATTTGAAGACAAGTGTGTACCTTGCATGAAAGGAAAGCAACATAAAAAATCACATAAATCTAAAATTGTAAATTCCATTTCCTCGCCTTTTGAGTTGCTACATATGGATCTCTTTGGCCCAATAAGCAAGAGAAGCATAGGTGGCAAACGGTACTGTTTGGTTGTCACAGACGATTTTTCTAGATTCTCTTGGGTGTTCTTTTTGGGATCTAAGGATGAAACTCCTGGTATTCTTTTGGAGTTCTTAGATCTAATTGACAATATCTATGGAACAAGAGTTAAGAAAATTCGTAGTGACAATGGAACAGAGTTCAAGAATTGAACGTTCAATATCTATTGCTTAAGCAAAGGGATACAACATCAATTCAGTGCACCTTATGAACCTCAACAGAATGGTGTTGCTGAAAGGAAAAACAGAACGTTGATTGAAGGAGCTAGAACAATGCTTGCAGATTCAAAGCTTCCGGTCATCTTTTGGGCAGAAGCTGTGAATACTGCATGTCATGTTCTCAATAGAGTTCTTACGGTTAAAAAGCAGAACAAGACTTGTTATGAGCTTTTAAACAATAAGAAATCGAACTTAAAAGGGTTTGAACCCTTTGGAGTTTCATGCGTGAAGACTAGCCATCAACCAAAATTTGGTGAGAAGGCTGACGAAGGATATTTCCTAGGTTATGTGCCTAACTCACCAAACAAACGTGTCTTCAACAAGTCTACGGGACGTGTGGAAATCGTTTATAACATTGAAGTTACGAGCTACACACATGACTTACATAAGGGATTAGATTGGCAATTTGATTATTCAGATCTCTTCAAGTCATTTAAAGTCCCTATCAGTGACTATGTCAGTAATTCAGAGATACTTGAGCATTTATTGTACTCCTTCTCCAACATCGAATGTTCAAACGTCTGGAATTAGGACTATGGTTGATTCTGATGAAGTTTCAACTATTGAGTCACAACAACCTCCTGTTGATAAATCTCAAGAGAATGTAGACTCTGAAATTGTTGAGGATGATATTCTTCCTCCTTTGAGACAATTAAGGACATCTACTACTAATGATGTTATACCACCATTGGAGGAAATCTATGTCTATATTCGTGCTTTATCTCACAAATTGAACCTAAGAATGTGCAAATAGCTTTGAAGGACAATTCGTGGGTCGAAACAATGCAGGAAGAACTGTCTCAGTTCTCTAAGCTACAAGTATGGGAATTGGTTGATTTACCTGCTGGTGAATATCCAATTGGAACTAGATGGGTATTTAAGTGCAAGAAAGACGATCGGGGAATCGTGACTCGCAATAAAGCTTGTCTAGTTGTTCAAGGTTTCAATCAACAAGAGGGGATTGACTACAATGAAGCGTTTGCACCTGTGGCAAGGCTTGAAGCAATTAGGTTATTCTTAGCATTTGCAGCTTCAAAGAAAATGAAAGTTTTTCAGCTGGATGTTAAGAGTGCCTTCTTGTATGGGAAAGTCAAAGAAACGGTGTATGTTTCTCAACCACCGGGATTTACTGATCCAAAGTATCCAGATAGAGTATATCGTCTTGATAAGGCTCTATATGGATTACATCAAGCTCCTAGAGCATGGTATGAAACACTATCTACTTATCTTCTTGAGAATGGTTTTACAAGAGGAAGAATAGATATTACACTCTTTGTCAAATGGAAAAAGAGAGACTTTCTACTTGTTCAAGTATATGTTGACGATATCATCTTTGGGTCATCTGACGAAAAGATGTGTAGTGAATTTGAACAAGTCATGAAGAATAAGTTTGAGATGTCCGCTATGGGAGGACTGACATTTTTCATACGATTGCAAGTTGATCAAAAGAAAGATGGGTATTTCATTCATCAAACTAAGTATACAAAGGAACTACTAAAACGATTCAAGATGGATGAAGCTAGAATTTATCATACTCCCATTCCGGAAGCTCATGGAGTTGGTCCTAATACATCGAGTGATAAAGACGTGGATCCTACTCTTTATAGGGCCATGATTGGATCACTAATGTATCTTACTGCATCGAGGCCTGATATAATGTTTGCAGTATGTGTCTGCGCAAGATACCAAGCTACTCCCAAAGAGTCTCATATGCAAGTCGTTAAATGAATCCTACGTTACCTCAAAGGGAAGCCTAAGCTGGGACTTTGGTATCCAACTGATGGAGACTTAGATTTTGTGGCTTACACTGATTCTGATTATGGAGGATGCAATCAGAATAGAAAGTCTACAACTGGTGGATGTCAATTCTTAGGAGGAAGAGTAGTGTCTTGGCAGTGCAAGAAGCAAACCTCAGTCGCTATTTCTACTTGTGAAGCTGAGTATGTTGCTGCTAGCAGCTGTTGTTCCCAAGTTTTGTGGATACAACAACAACTGCGAGATTATGGGTTAAATTTGACCAATACTCCAATGATGATTGATAACGAATCCACCATGTCAATTACCAACAACCCTGTAAAGCACAGCAAGACGAAGCACATTGATATTCGTCATCATTTTATCAGAGATTGTGCTGAGAAGAACCTGATAAAGTTAGCTAAGGTTCCATCTGTGGATAACTTAGCAGACTTATACACCAAAGCATTCGACAAAGCTCGATTTGAGAAATTAGTGCAATTGAATGGAATGAGAAATCCAGAGTGATTAGTCTTCCGTAGGGTTCTTATATCTTAGTTAGTAGTTTCTTTTATTTAAAAAAAAACAAAAAAAAGGGGGGAGTAGGCGTATGGCATTCATTTGCTTGTTACCTAAGGGGAATCGCCTCCGATAAAAGGGTTAAGTGTTTATCTGCTGGGAAATGATAGTACATTAGAAGAATCAGCTTAATAATAATAAGTAAAACTCCTAAATTAGATGTGTTAGTAGGTTCCATTTAGTTACATTAACTTTACATCTTTACAACCAGGACTTTACTTATCTTTATTTAAGTATACACCCTTCTCCACATGTTATGATTTACTTCGAAAACTTAAGATCTAGACAGCTTCATTATATGATATACTGGTAGGCAAATTCTGCTATGATTTCTGAGCATATAATAAGCAATAAATCTTCTGTGTGTTGTCTAGTGTGATCTGCTATATGACGTATACATAAGTCTTAATTGGTTAATGATAGTCTAACCATACACTGTTATCAAGAATCTATGAATATATGTCAAGACAAATAATAAGAATTATGGCTATTAGTAAAACTACTGGTGACTTTATTGTACTAAGTACAGACCTGACTCCTTTAGTTTTGCCAATGGTTTCAAACTTGTTTTGTCTATACTAAGGGATCTTATGTTGTACTAAGTACAGATCTAGAATCACTAGTATCTACAAAACAGGTTTGATGTTTGTCACATTTTAAATTCACTCAAGGGTATGTTATATGCTTCGAAAAGAACATCATTTAGTAACCTCTACCTTGAATGTGAAAGATACAGTGTTATGTGTTCTACTTGAATTCTCAGTATGGCGTATTTGGATCACATTAGGTAATATGCATACCAACAATAACGGTTTGCTAGGAAATCATTGTAGACTCTGTTTATGTGGATCATAATATCGGTAATCATCTTGAACTGTTTATGATAATTAAACGCTTCATTTTGATGAATCATGTTATATTTTGTGGAGCAAGGTAATCAAGTTATACTTTCATAAATATAAGTTGATAAATGGTTGAGTTGTAAGTTTTGTGTAACTTATTGTGAATTTCATGAGGTATGCATACTACAATCTTCTTAGACTTTTTAATCAACAATTGGCTCCGCTTTTCTTTCTAATATGATCCCACTGCAGATAAATTTTTAACACCTTCTCATAGGTTATATTTTCTTTTATTTTCGTTTATTTGTTTCATTAATAAAAAGGTACTTGATGCCAATGTTTATCTTTAATATTTATCACTCTTATCTTATATTTCTATTCTTATTTTTATTATTTTATTTTTATTTTTATAATGTTGTCGTTCATGTTGACTAAAGGTTACAAAACAAGTGAAAAATACTATTGTTTTAGACTTGTTTAGTGTGTAGGCTCAAAATTATTCTAAGTTCAAAAATTTTTGTTTTTGGTCAACCCTGCGAACTGAGAATTTGACCTGCGAGTTGACTCAATCTTGCGAGTTGAGTTGACCTAATATAAATAAGACATACCTGCGAGCCCACTTAACATCCTTTGCGAGTTGACTACTGCGAAACGAATCGAGAAATTGATCTCGCAATTCTCTTCGAAATTTTTACTTTGCAAACGACACATTCACCTCACTTCTTATAATCATCTTTGCTTTGTGATCATTTTGAGGTATAAATCAAGCGATTTCACCGTGTAATTAACTCAGACTTGACATTTTTATAAAATGAGGGTTTTGTTTTAACACTTACACAAATCACTTCGAAATATTGCTCAAACTAACAAGAAACCTTAGGGTTTATGTTAATCGGAGTAAATAGTACAAAATGGCATAACTTGATGGTCTTAAACCTTGCTAAAATTTATTTTTGATTATGACATAATATTTACAGTTCATCTTGCAAACTGAGATCCAACTCAATTCGCAAACCCGGTCTTGCGAGTTGACTTGCGAGTTGACTTGTTGACCTGCGAGTTGAACTCTGCGAGTTGACTTGTTGACCTGCGAGTTGAACTCTGCGAATTGACTTGTTGACCTGCGAGTTGACCACTTAATTTTAATTTACGAACTCTAGATTAATTACCTGATTAAGAGTTATAAGTTAAAATGTTCTATGGTTAGTCGTGTCGACTTAAATGTGAACACGTAAAACCATACACTCTTTATATAAGATTTACGAATTCTCGTAATAAGTTATATATATTTTTACAAACATGAGACGTTTTTATAACAAGTTAAGCAAACGGTTAGACCTATTGACTATATATATAATTAACGACTATAATTGTTGATTAAGTTTCATAACTTAATAGTTCAATTACGAGTCGTAGATTATATAAGTTTATCAATATATGTTAAACTAATTGTCTGACATTTGTATGATTTTGATATTATAGATATAACTAGACAGTTTGCTGCTCATCACAACGTGTTAGTGGACTTGGATGTCACTGCACGAGGTGCCTCTCGTGTCGCTCGGATTCTCTCATTTTTGGCACGGTCGAGGATTCAATATGCTATAACCAAGTCGCCTGTGCTGTCACAGGGTTTATTATCCCAATTCTGGGCTAATATTGAGTATGATACAGTTGTAAATCCTCCGGTCATTCGAACGAGGATTAATGATCGCCCTGTCGTCTTCTCTCCCACTGATCTTTGTAACATCTTACAGTTGGGCACTGTCGAGCAAGAAGATGGACCCACTGTGTTTCCATCGGATTTTATAGAGGGAGCTCTGACACGAATGGGATACGTCGGTCCCATGAGAGGACGTCAGTTCCTCAAAGCTCTGGTGTTCGGAGAATGGAGATTCATATGGCACGTCTTGGTCACTATTTTTGGTCCCAAGAAGGGAGGATATGATGAGCTGAGCCCTTCCCTATTATCAGCAGTACTGTCACTAGTTTACAACAAACCATACAGTTTTTCAGATGATATTTTCGGGGAACTTTTTCGACAGATCTTGGGGGGTGTTAGATCACAGTTTATGATCTATCCGAGATTCTGTATGCTGATCATTCAGGCTAATCTCCCTGATTTGCTGGTTATTCAACCAGATATTCATGTGGATACTATTGGGCTTCGAGGTTATAATGCAATGTTCATGCATACCTCGCGACGTTTTGAGATGCAGCCCAAGTTGACTGAATTATTTGGTTTTCTGATCGATCCTCAATATGTAGCGCCACCGAATCACGGTTGGCTTGATGTTGATGTGGCTGCAACTGTACCTGAGCCACAGGAGCTGATTGAGGAGGTTTTGGATCAGGTAAACCATCATGGGCCTCAGGTGGATCCTGAAGTTGCTGCACAACTGGTGCAAGATGTTTTGGTACAACATGATGATGCCGCTGATCCGATCTTGAGAGATGCAGATCAATATTCGGCTGAGGGACCAAGTACTTCTGAGCCGACTCCACTTGCTGAGCCATCTGGTGACGCTGGTCCATCGGGAAGAGATGGAGAAGCTGCTTCTGCTTCTTATTCTGACTCTGATGATGATGAGACTCGACCATCTGGGTCTGTCTCCGGGGTTCCAGCCGGCATGATTCGTCAAGGGTCAAAGTTGATTATGGACCCGGCACTGAAATTAAAAAGAAAAGCCGCTGATTAGGATCCTGACTTCATTCTTGTTGAAGAAGATGAAGATGAAGATGAAGAGGAGGAGTCGCTTGTCCCTCGCCCTCGCAAGCTGTCTAAGCAAAAAGTTTCAACCTCTGCAGCTCCTACTCAATCAAGTTCTACGCCCTCTGAGGCTGAAATGATTGCTGCTTTGGTTCGCCCGTCTTCGCATCCAACCACCAAGTCCAGTAGGGTTGCCGCTCGCCTTTTGACGGATGTAGCTACTGAGATAGCTAAGAAAATGCAACCACCTGCTCCCACGCCTCCACAGTCACTACTGCTGCTCCATTCTCCACGCCTACGACTGAGTCTGAACGCATTATCAACTTAGAGTCTAGGGTTCGAGAATTGGAGGCTCTCACCAACGCCTTGGCAACTCAAACTCTATCCTTGTCTAAAAATGTGACTGAACAGAATAAAGCTTACTCATTGCTGATCAAGACCAACTCTATGTTGTTAGATGATGTAGCTGATAAGCAACGACAGCACGACAGACTTGAACGTCTTGTTATGAGCATATTTCAGGACAAGCCATCTCAAGGGGAGTTATTGGCTTATCAGGAGTCCTGCAGACAAGATGAACTGGCAAAGAAAAGCCGACATGATGAAGATAATAATCCCTCGGCGCAGAAAGATAGTGAGCTGGCTGGTCCCTCAACAACAAGTCAGCAAGCTAACATTCAGGGGGAGTCAGGCGTTGGTGGTGAAGCTGATAAAGAAACAACTGGTGCTGGTGAAGCTGCTGAAGAAGGTGAAGCAAGTTGAAACAACACTTTATATTGTAATATAATTGTGTAATTAAGATTTTTGAACTTGAATGTGTAATACATTAATGTTTAAATTTTATAATTTATGAATGTTTGTATATTATAAGACTTTTGTAATCTTAGATTGACTATGATCAATAAAGGATTTATAAGATCATATAATATATGATGTTTGTATATTATTAGACTTTTGAAATTTTAGATTGATTATGATAATCGATGAAAGATTTATAAGTATATATAATGTATTTTAAACACACAAAGGGATTAATAAGAAAATTCTTAGATTGATTCAGGGAAATCAATGAAAGGATTTATGATATTAATATACTTGTGTATGTATTTCTTTAGGTCTGGAAATGTTGAACTTATCCGATTCTGAAGGCAATATGCCAGATGAAATAGATGAGGACATTGATTTTGATCTAGAGGAGGGAGAATTTGTACCTCCTGAAGATTGGACCTCCACTTCTGATGTTGGGCTTGACGAAGGTGTAGATCCCGATGCCAATATTGATGAACATATCGTGAGCCCATCCAAAACCAAAGTTGTTATTCAGGTCGAAGATGGAGAAAGAGTTGTTGATTTAGATGAAAATCTTGATGAATCAACTAGTTCTGAATCTGAAGATGAGCTTCCTGAAAGACTCAGAAACAATCCAATGTTTAGACCTTTGAAAAGGAAAAAGCAAAAGATTGGGATGTCTGAGGTCGATATTACTGGAAAGAAAGTACCAAGAAAAGGAATCATCAGTTGGTACTACGACGCTGATCTGAAGCTTTTTGCTATAAAAAGATATGATGGAGTTCAATACTTTGAAAAGAAACTTGCAGTCTTCAGTTCTTTGCCTCGGTTTGAAATTCGCGACTTGGCTAGATTAGAGTTGAATAACCCCAGTAATGATCCTTTTGGAAGATATGTAGAAAGGATTATCAAGACTGAGGGTCGGTCAATGAAGTTTCAAAGAATTAAGCCAAGAGTCGGAAAAACTATCAAACTTAACGAAAGAAGCGAAAGAACAGGAAGGCGTCGAAGAATGAAAACCTATCCAGCTGTCAAATATGTGCAGCAAATACCACTGAAGACAATGCCATAAAATGTATTGGGAAATCTTAAGAATTGGCACGTGGATTCAAAAACTGGTGAAGCTGTTATGGTTGAAGCTGATGATGAGGTTGAAGGAGGAGAAAGAGAAATTTTGAAAGTCTACGACCATCGACACCTGATGAATCTGTCGAACAGGATCTTGACGACTGAAGCATGGGGTGATCGTGCACGAGATTATCAAATGATGGTAAAGACTTGTGTTAGACTGAAGATACATATGGGAAGCAAAATTTACAAGTAAAGACCAAAGACAAAGATGAAGATAACGACGCTAGAGCTATTGTCAAGAGGGAGTCTGTTGGGACATGTTTTGTGACAACAGATCTAGCTTGTAATAGGACTGGTGTAATTATTATCAAGTTTGTACATTGGTTTAGATTTCTAAATATAAGATATTAGTTTGTTATTATTATTTGTTAAATATAATGATATTAGTCAAGTAACGAATACAAACTAAAGACTGAATTGCAAATTGAGAACTCAAGTCGCAAGTCAATAAGACTTGCGAGATGAGATCTCAATTCGTAGCCCATCTCAAGTCGCAGGCCTAAACCTGCGAGATGAGAATCTGGATTCGCAGACTCTCTTCTGCGAGCTGAGATCTGGGCTCGCAACCCATCTGGACTCGCAAGGCCTATGGGCTGCGAGTTGAGTCAACTCAAAGAGCCCATGGCCTGCGAGTTGAAATGGATATAAATAGAAATGCTTAGATCATTTCTTGGTATCCGTGCCTTACATCACTCTTAGCAATTATTACACACACATCTCGTTTTCTGTGCCCGGAAACTATTATTATATTAAAGGCTAGGTTTTAAAGGTTTAACAATAGTTAATATCAAAACAAAGCCCTTTAATTAATAGATAAGTTATATAAACTTTTATCAAACGTATTGAGGGATTCCGCATCTCAATACTTTAAGATAACGTTGTTATCGAACCAAGATCTAGTGACTTACAGACATCATTTTATTCGTGACTGTGCTGAAAAACATCTTATTAAATTAGTTAAGGTGATAACTGATGACAATCTTGCCGACCTTCATACCAAGGCATTTGATAGGTCTCGGTTTGAGCTTTTAATCCAACTAAATGGGATGAGAAATCCTGAGTAAATTGTTCCCACGAAAGAACTTAGAGCATTTTTTATTTCTTAGTTTATTTTACTTTTTGTCTTTGCAAAAATAATAAAATATAGAGGGTCACTATATTTATTGCTTAGAAATGATGAAATCATTACCCATGCCTAGAACATTTTATATGTGCGGCTTTTAGATGCAGGACATACACAATAAATGTACCTAAAATACAACGTATTTGATAGCTTCACATGATGATGTATTGGTAGGCATTAGGCATTATGGTTTTCAAGTACTACATCTATAATAAATAATACGATCTTTTCTGTGAAATCTTTAATTTGATGTACGACTTAAGTCTTAATTCTTAGGAGATAGATCGTACATGAATGCTTGATATTGGATATAAAATAAAAATAAATCATCTGGGGGGTTCACTGACTGTTTCTTCTGCTACATCTAGAAATATGCTGACCTAGATTCAGTCAGTGTTTCCTTACACTGGAACAAACTTGACCGCGAACCAACAATAACGTGTCCAAGGTCTCTAGTCAAACTATGTCGCTCTGTTGTACGAAAGTACAAACCTGTCACCTCTAGTTTGATTTTAGATTTGTTTGCTTCTAACCTTAGTCTTGTCTGATAGTTGAAACATGTACTTATGTACACTGCTGTTAAAGCAAAATGACTTGACTTTAAAGATGACAATAAACATGAAAAATATCCAATACATGCTATTCTTGACTGTCTAGATCTTAAGGGTATATCCAATGTAAGATACATAGGAAATCGTGAACAATAATCTAATATGTACTTGAGAATTCTAAATGCCGAATGTTTAAGTGGACAACAATACCGATAATCGTTGTGATCTATAATTTACAACAATAATAATCAAAGAAATAAATAAAAATTCCTAATTGTGTATTGTTCTCGTCTTGGCTAATTAGATCTTTGTATCAGTGACTCTCACAAAAAGAATGTACGTTTCAAATATGAATAATTTCATATTCGCATTTTACAGTTTATGTGTTTAAATAAATGAATGAATAAAATTTGTTCGTTTTTGGGAATTATTTACATTTTGTTTAGTTAATTGCTCAAACTTTGATCCATTTATTGTCTAAGTATTTAGGTTAGCCCATAACGTTTTAAAATTGAAAAATCTAAACACTTTAGGTTGAAAAATCTAAGTTCGTACAAACTTAGATGGTAGGCTCGAAGACTAAGTTTGTACGAACTTAGAGTTGGGGTATAAAAGGGGTCAAAATGGTCAAACCCTCTCATTTCCACACATTCGAACCCTAACTTCGTACGAACATATCTGAGTTCTTCGAACCTACGTAAGAACCTAGTTGCGGTTTTCATTTTTCAAATTAAAAATCATTTTGGGACTGTGTTATTGATTTCCAAACCGTTAAACATCATCAATATCATATTCCTGATCTTTGTAAGTGATTTATTCATAATTTGGACTGTTAAACATGTATACATTCGGATTAAAGTTGGGTTTTATGAAAAACAAACTTAAAAATCAAAATGTGTTGCATACATGGTTAAGGTTGCTTATGTTAAAACGCATCTAGGCGCACCATAATCCTAAGCTTGATTGCCTTTTTATGTGAAAATTTTTTGAACTCTTCTTCTGAGTTCATCTGTTCGAACCTACAAGTTCGTACGAATCTAGCCAATGTAAGTTCGTACGAACTTAAGTTTGACTTGGTCAAACAGTAAGTTCGTACGAACCTACAAGGGCAGTAAGTTCTTACGAACATAATTTGGTTCAAATTTTTTTGAAATTTTAAATAATAATGACTTTAGGCTTGTTTTAATTGTAGAATCTTGCATGCAGGACTCTAAATTACCTATGTCTAATCTCTAACATTATTATTCTTTATTTTTGGTGTGTTTATGTTTGCTTTTGCAGAAATGGCTGATCAAGTGCGTGATTTCTTCAACAAGCATAATGTGGCAGTTACCTTTGATCTGGCCAATCCGGCCACATAATCGTTTAGAGGCATGTTGGACTTTCTCATGCTCTCACTCATTCGCCGACCATGAGTTTTCCATATCTCAGCCAATTCTGGGCAACGGCGGTTCATGATTGTGAGCCTCAGCCACCGGTGATACGGGCTACCGTAAATGGTGTCGATATCGAATTTTCTGCTAAGTTTCTGAGGGAGGTCTTGCAGTTGGGGACTGAAGAACAGGAAGACGGCCCAACTACCTTTCCTCTTGAGATGCGTGCTGGCGCATTTCAACGCATGGGTTATGTGGGAGACGTTACTCACACCCAATACACCTAGAGTCTAGTGTACGGCCAATGGCGCTATCTAATGCACATTCTGCTAGTGTCATTCGGGCCGAAGAAGGCAGGGTTCGACACTATGAACCACAAGCTGTAGTATGGGATGATTTCCCTTGTTTACAACAAACCCTACTTCTTCTCTCAGTACTTTTTCGATGAGATGGTTCAGCAAATCAAGGGGAGTGTGAAGGAGCATTTTATTCTATACCCTCGGTTTGTCATGATGGTGATCAATGCTTTGCTTCCAAATCTTCCAGTTATCAACCCGGTTATTCATCTGATGCCGGTAGATAAGAAAATTTTCGGCCATTGCCTCAGTCACAACAAAAGGAGAGCTGTTGCTGATAGGCCTCAGGTTGTGCCATTATTTAGGGCAATTATCAATGCTGACTATCAGGCACCACCAAATGATGGTTGGTTGGATGTGCCCCAGCCCCAAGCAGATGCTGAGGTTCCACTTCAAGAACCAGGTCTGTCCCTAGTGGCAGATCATGTGGCAGTTGTTGCTGAGCAACCGCAGGAAGTTGTTGCCGACATTCTGCATCAAGTAGAGCACCCTGTTGAGGGAGAACGTATTGATGCTGCTATGGCTGAAGAGTTGGTCAGAGATAATCTGCAGGGCAGTGCTGGCCCAAGTGTTGCGGCCACTGGATCTCAACACCAGTCAGTGGAGGAGGAACTCAGAGATGTTGATAAGTATTTCTCTGAAAGAGTTGATGCTGCCGAGCAAAGTAAAGCTGATGAGGATGCAGCTCATGATTATGAGGCCACTAAGACTAATGCGGAAGATGATGATAATGATGATGATGATGGGGATGATGATGGTGATTCGGATCAACCTATGATCATTTCCAGGGATCTAAGGGGGTGTTGCGTGACCCCAAAGCTGCCCGGGAAAAGGAGAAGGGAAAGAGAAAGGTCCAGGAGGACGATGACTATGTGCCCGTGGACTCCGATGTCGAATCTGAACCAGACCGGTTCCGGCTGCAAGCACGTAAGCGCCCGCGTTCCTCTGTATTGTTATTGGAGAGGGTGGTCAAGCTCCACAAATCATATCTCATTCACCACCACCCGTCGCTCCACCGACTGTATAATCACCACCGGTTACATCCACAACCACACCACCCACACCTCCATCGATTACACCTACTCCTGTCCCTCCTATGACTCAACCCACCCAATTTGTTCCCAACCCGGCTGCTCTTCTCTCAGATCCGGACAAGTTTACCTATCTTGAGGGCCGAATCACTAGCTTGATGGATATGGTGACCGCTTTGACTGCCGTTGTTACAAGCCAGGAAGTTCGAGTCACAAATCTGACAGCTATTAATGAGCGCTTCGAGAAGAACCTTGAAAAGGTAGAAGATCAAGTGCGGCTAAATGAGGTCACTATCTTCCAAATGAAGCGCCAGTCGCTCAGGGGGATAAGACAACAGGATGCAAGGAAGATGAGCTGAGACTCAAAGCTGATAATGACCGTGACGATGATCCAAGTGCACCCAAAGAAGGTGAGCTGCCTGGCTCTTCATCTAGAATGCAAGGTGCAATAATAGCTCAGGGGGAGTCTGGTCAAGGTTCTAGTGTGAGCGGATCTGGACAAGGTGCAACAAAGCCTCAAGAAGAAATTGAACCATCTGGAGGGTGGAACAAAGACTCCAGTGAGGCACCAGCAGAAGGGTCAGATTGGAGCAAGAAAATCGAAGAAAAAACGGAAATAAAATAAAAAGGTGGTTTGGGTGCAGAATCAGGGTCTGGTGTTGGTGCAGCGGCAGAAGGTGGTGGCAGCCAGATCTCAGAATGGGGTGCAAAGAAGAATGAAAACGAAGCTGAGAAGACTGGCAGTGGATCTGAGCAAACTCCAGTAAATCTAGCTGAGACTGAAACTATTGAAGCGTTGCTTGGTTTGGACGACTCGGATAGGTAGGGATCTGAGTTAGAGGAAGGAGAGATTTTGGATAAGGAGGTTGCAGACTGGAAATCTAATGATGAAATTATTCCAGATGATGATGCTGATATTGATGAATTCATAGTGTCAAAGCAACCAGTAACTGAAGTATTTGTTGAGGATGAAGCTGTGGAGAAAGTGATCAACTTGGAGCAGGACTTAGCTCCTGAAGTTGAATCAAATTCTGAAGAAGTTGAACCAACTCGAGATGAGTTCAAGAAATTATGGTTCAAGAAGGCTGAAAAGGAACTGGAAATAAAATATAAAGGTGATATCAGGGTCAGAGGATCGGGCAAGCTGAAGCGAGGCATCATAAGTTGGTTTTATGAAAGCGATATGAAGCTATTCATTCTAAAAAGATATGATGGGATTCAGTACTTGAAGAACAATCTGAAGACCTTTAGCTTGTTGCCAAAGATTGAACTGAAGGAGCTAGCTTGGTTAGACTTGGTAAATATTGGAAATGATCCTTACGTTCGTGCTTTAGAAAGAATATTAAAGCGTGAAGGAAGATCAAATAACTTTGAAAGTTTAAAGCCAAAGCCGGGTAAAAGAGTTCCAGACCTGACCAAGATTGATCCTATCTCTAACAAGCCGTGGATGAAGATGGTCTATAGACCAGTCAAATGCTTGAAGAGGGTTCCGTTGAAAAGAATGCCACAGAACATTCTTGGAAAGCTAAAGTGGTGGCACGTTGACAGCAAGACAACTGAAACAGTCATGGAGGATGCTGATGAGAAGGAGCTGTTGAGAGTGTATGACAGTTTGCATCTGGTAAACTTGTCGAAAGATGACATGATGAAGCTTCATGCAAACAAAATCTTATACCGAGACAGTTGGAGGCATGAGGGAAGAAAATATCAGAGGGTCGTCAAGGTGTGCATTCAAAAAGGCTTATGGGCTGAAGGTCGACAGAGTTAAACGAGAATCAAGATTCGACAGAGCCAGAAGACTAAAGATAGATAGAGCTATTGTCAAGGGGGAGTCTGTTGGTGCACGTTTTGTGACAACAGCTCTTATTTTGTAATAGTTAGTTTTGTAATTAGTTTTATAGTTAATTTGTAGTTTGTTTAATTAACTTAGCCTTTTTGTAAGTTGTATTGTAAGTTCGTACGAACCTAGGACCAGCTAAGTTCGTACGAACTTGCTGGGTATAAATACCAACTTGTAATGTTTTATTTGTAAGGTTTTTGGAAACTGATATATTCGAATATACTGTGATATTCTCGAATATCTACGAACCTACACTATAAACACTTGCAATTACTTGTTTTATTGTTGTTTCTTGTGTATTATACCATTCCGCAAACTAATACACATTGTAATCCCATTTGGATCCGTTCAAAGGGACCTTCATGTTGTTATAGGATCAGAATAGTATACAAAAAATTGGTCCTAACAAAGATTTTTGTATAAGGACACTTTTCTTGATCCTCATACTAGTATTAATGCAACGTATGATTTCGTTGTTTTAGATTTTTAAGGACGTTTATGTGTGTCTCAAAACATGATAATAGGCAACTATGTATCATAATTTAAAACACCAAAAAACGTCATATTAAGTATTTTGTTAGGACGCTACTTGTGTCGTATTAGACATTTTATGGGACCTATAAAAAGTGTCACATAATGTATATTAGGACGCCTAATACTTATTACAACGCCTTTACATGAGACGCTTAAATTATGGTCCTATTAGATAAAAGGTCCCATAAAGTAACATTTTGGAACACTAACCGGTGTCCTATAAGAACATTTTTGTTGTAGTGCGGTAAATTTTGTACACCCTAAATCATGCATTAGTATACTAATTCCCTCATAATCAAAATGAATTTCATTTAAACTGAAATAAGTCTAGCATACGCCCACGTTGCACATTTTGGGTGCACACTACTTTTATGCATGATGCATTACGTTTACGTAATTTTTGAGAATTGCACAATATAAATCGGGTGATTTCTGTTAAACACGAACGTTGGTGATAACTTTTCCTCGAACGACGTGAAACTATTGAATATAATTAGTAGTTAACTACTTATATTATTATGCTACTTAAACTAAACACCTAAACTAATCACTAAGTAGCTTAAACATGTCAAATTATTTCAAGCTAGCAAGCTAACATGTCAAATTAATCCAAGCTAGCAAGCTAACATGTTAAATTAATTCCAAGCAACCAAGCTAGTAGCTCAAAAAAGTCAATATGGCATAATTCTTTTCCTTCCATCCTTATCGTTCCTACTTAAACTATTTAGCTCAAAGTATGAAATTAAATCAAACAAGCAAGCTAACATGTCAAGAAAGTCAAAGATATCACACTTTTTCTTACCCTCTCTTTTGTTCCTACAGTTTTCCTCTTCCCCAGATCACCTCCCCAAATCAAAAAAGTTAAGAAAGTCAAAAATTAAGTTTAAGAAGTTAGGTTTCCAACCCAAGTGATCTCATGTAATTTGGACAAGTTTTGATACCTCAAATCGAATTTATAAGAACATGTGTCAAATCTGTCTTCAGGAGACATAATTTGATCCTACTTTGAGAGACTATAACTTTTTATCCACAGATCCAAAAGAGATAAATCTTTTCCCTAAAGGTCTCATTTTGTCTTAGCTTTAAAAGTAGTATGGTTACGTTTTGTGAAGATGAGTCTAACTCAGTAACCAAATGATTTTCTTAACAACTGTCTAGAAAAATAGCTGTTGTACCTTGTGTACTAATAAATAGTTTTGAACCCCTTATAGTTATATAAAAATTATGAATCTTACCTTTATTTAAATCTAACACATGTAGGAATATGTGGTAAAAATTTCATAAAAAATAAGTTCGTTTGACCAATTGTAATGTCGCTAGATCTTGGTTCGATAACGGATTATCTTTAAGTATTGAGGTGCGGAATCCCTCAATACGTTAGGTTTAAGCTTATATAACTTTACTATCAATTAAAGGACTTCGTTTTGATTATTAACTAAGTTAATCACTCAAAACCGAGCCTTTAATACTATAATAAATATATCTGCACGAAAAACGAGGAGAGTAATTAAATATTTGGTGTGTGTGAAAAGAGCACGGATTTCTAGATCCCCCCTTTAATAATGAGCAGCATTAAAATATTTATATCTGGTTCAACTCGCAGGCCATGGGCCTTGCGAGTTGACTCAACTCGCAGCCCATGGGCCTGCGAGTCCAGATGGACTGCGAGCCCACATCTCAGCTCGCAGGTAGGTCCTGCGAACCGAGATAGCTGCGAGCCCAAACTCAACTCTCAGGTAAGACCTGCGAGTCCAGTTTACAGCGAGCCCAGATCTCAACTCGCAGCTGAGAGCTGCGAGTCCAGATTGGACTGCGAGTTGAGATCTCAACTCGCAAGTCTGTTGACCTGCGAGTTGACTTCTCAATTCGCGATTCAGACTTTAACTTAAAATCGATATTTGTCTAATAACATTTAACAAATAATAATAACAAGTTAATATCATATATTTACAAGTCTAAACCAATTTATACAAGATTGATAATAAATACACTAGTCCTATTACAAGCTAGATCTATTGTCACAATAACATGTCCCAACAGACTCCCCCTTGACAATAGCTCTAGTGTCGTTATCTTCAACTTTGTCTTTGGTCTTTACTTGTAAATACTACTGCCCATATGAATCTTCATTCTAATACAAGTCTTCACCATTAATTAATAATCTCTTGCAAGATCACCCCATGCTTCTGTCGTTAGGATCCTGTTTTCGTTTAACTTCAACAGGTCCTTCTTCGACAGATTTATCAGGTGTCGATGGTCAAAGACTGTCATAATTACTCTTTCTCCTCCTTCAACTTCATCATCAGCTTCAACCATGACAGCTTCACCAGTCTCTGAGTCCACGTGCCAGTTCAGAAGATTTCCCAGAATATTCTGTGGCATTGTCTTCAGTGGTATCTGCTGTATGCACTTGACAGCTGGATAAGTTTTCTTCCTTAATCTTCGGCCAGTTCTCTGACTTCGTTCTTTTAATTTGATCGTCTTTCCGACTCTTGGCTTAATCTTCTCAAACTTCATTGATCTACCCTCAGTCCGAATGATTCTCTCAACATACGTTGAGTAGGGATCATTACTGGGATTTATCAGTTCTAAGCGTGCCAAGTCTCGAATTTCAAATCGAGGAAGCGAACTGAATACTTTAAGCTTCTTATCGAAATATTGAACTCCGTCAAATCTTTTGATAGCGAAAAGTTTCAAGTCAGAATCAAAATACCAGCCGATGATCCCCTTCCTTGGAGCTTTCTTTCCAGTTATATCTACTTCAGACATCCCAACCTTTTGCTTTCTCCTTTTCAGAGGTCTGAACATGGGATTATTTCTGAGTTTTTCTGGAAGGTCATCTTCTGATTCAGAACTGGTTGAGTCATCTAGACTTTCATCTAACTCAACAACCCTTTCTCCATCTTCTTCCTGGATGACCACTTTAGTTGTAGATGGGCTTACAATGTGTTCAACAACATCAGCGTCAAGATCTACACATTCGTCTGTCCCATCATTAACAATGAAAGTCCAATCTTCAGGAGGTACAAACTCTCCTTCTTCAAGGTCAAAGTCAATGTCCTCATCTAATTCATCTGGCATGTCGCCTTCAGAATCTGATAAGTTCAACATTTCATGACCTATAGAAATACATACACAAATAGATTAATATCATAAGTTCTTTCATTGATTTCCCTGAATCAATCTAAGATTTTTCTTATTAATCTCTTTGTGTATTTAAAATATATTATATATATATACTTATTCAAATCTTTCATCGATTATGATAATCGATCTAAAATTTGAATAAGTCTTATAATATGCGAACATCATATATTATATGATCCTATAACTCTTTTATCGATCATAGTCAATCTAGACTTACAAAAGGCTTATAATATACGAACATTCATAATTATAACATTTTAAACATTCAAGTTTAAACATCTTAATTACAGAATTATATTACAAAATAATTCAAAGTTACAATGTATTAATAATTACAATCAGTCTATATTAATACAAGTGTCACCTTCTTCAGCTCCACCCTTCGCAGTACCAGCACCAGCTCCACTACCCCTTGCTTCAGCCGACTCCCCCTGAAATGTAGTCTGCTGACCAGTCGTTGAAGGACCAGCCAGCTCACTTTCCTTTTCAGCTGAGGGATCATCGTCTTCATCATTCTTCTTTTTCTTCGCAAGCTCATCTTCTTTACAAGACTCTTGGAAGGCCTTAATCTCCCCCTGAGATGGCACGTCCTTCAGAAAGGTGTGAGCAAGGCGATTAAGTCTATCAATTTGCCTCTGCTTGTCAGCAACATCATCTATCAGATTGTTATTCGTCTTGATGAGCAGTGAATAGGCATCATTCTGATTAGTCATGTTATCAGACATAGACAGCATTTGAGAAATCAAGAATTTGACGGTTTCTTCCAACTCTCGAACTCTGGACTCTAAGCTATTAATACGATCAGAATCAGTCGCAGAGGAGGTGGATGGAGCAGCAGTAGTGGTGGTTGGTGGCGTGGGAGCGGGCGGTTGCATTTTCTTCGCTATCTCGGTAGCAACATCGGTTAATAGACGCGCCGCAACCCTGCTAGATTTGGTGGTTGGGTGCGAAGACGGGCAAACCAAAGCAGAAATCATTTCAGCCTCTGAGGGCGTAGAACTTGATTGTAGATGAGCTGCAGAGGTTGAAGCTGTTTGTCTGAGCAGCTTGCGAGGTCGAGTAATAAGTACTTCCTCCTCTTCTTCTTCATCCTCATCTTCTTCGACAAGAACAAAATCAGGATCCTGATCAACGGCTTTCCTCTTTAATTTCAGCGCCGGATCCATAATCAGTCTTGATCCTTTTCGAATCATCCCTTCTGGAATCCCAGAGACAAACCCAGGAGGTCCAGAGTCATCATCATCATCATCAGAATCAGATTCAGAAGCCGGAGCAGCTTCTTCATCTCTTCCTGATGGTCCAGCAGCATCAGGTGCCTCTGTGGATGGTTCTTCAAACCTTGGTGCCTTAGCAACATACTGATCCACATCCTGCATGATGGGATCATTGGCATCATCGTTCTCAGCCAGTACTTGCTGCACCACTTCAGCTGCAATGTCAACATCAACTTGTTGCTCTTGCTGATTTGCTTGAATAAGAACCTCCTCAATCAGTTCTTGTGGCTCAGGAGCACCCTCGGGCACATCAACATCTAGCCAACCATGATTTGGTGGCGTCACATAATCGGGATGGATCAAGAACCCAAACAGCTCTGTCGGCTGTGGTTGCATCTCAAACCTTCTTGAGGTGTGCATAAACATGGCATTGTAAGCCCTCAGCCCGATGGTATCAACTTTTAAATCGGCTTGAAAGTCTGGCAAGTCAGGAATCGAAGCCCGAATGATAAGCATACAAAATCTGGGATATAGCATAAACTGAGACCTGACACCTCCCAAGATTTGTCTAACAAATTCTCCAAAAACATAGTCTGAAAAACTGTATGGTTTATTGTAAACCAGTGACAGTGCAGCCGATAATAGAGAAGAGCTAAGCTCATCATATCCTCCTTTCTTTGGCCCAAAGATCGTGACCAAGACATGGAGTAAAAATCTCCATTCTCCGAACACGAGGGCTTTCAGAAACTGACGGCCTCTCTTGGGTCCAACATACCCCATACGTCCTAAAGCTCCCTCGATAAAGTCCAACGGAAACTCAGTTGGTCCATCTTCCTGCTCCACAGTTCCCAACTGTAAAATGTTCCTAAGATCTGAAGCAGAAAAGATAACCGGACGATCATTTATCCTTGTCTGGATGACCGGAGGATTCACCGATGTATCATATACAATATTTGCCCAGAACTGGGTTAGTATATCTCGTGATAGGGCCGGTGACTCGGTGATAGCATATCGAATCCTCGATCGTGCAAGATAAGAAAGAACCCGAGTCAATCTAGATGCACCACGGGCATCTACGTCTAAATCGACCAGAACATTATGATGTCCAACGAATTGTCGAGCCATATATGTAATATCAAAGATCACACAAATGTTAGACAATTAGTTTAACAAATATTGAGAGACTTATATAATCTACGAACTACAATTGAACTATTAAGTTAAGAAACTTAATTAACAATTATAGTCGTTCATTATATATAAATTCAATAAATCTAATGTTCGAATGTTCGTTTAAAGGTAATACAGCTTATTACTCAAAGTCGTAAGCCTTATAACCATTTAAAGTGTACAATTTTACGTGTTTTCACTTAAGTCTACACGTCTAATTGTTAACTAATTTATAACTCTTAATTAATAAAAATCTAGAGTTCGTAAATTAAATTAAATTACAAATTAAAAGGAATTTCAACTCGCAAGCAGTTCAACTCGCAGAGTCAACATAAGTCAACTCGCAGAGTTCAACTCGCAGGTCAACATAAGTCAACTCGCAAGTTCAACTCGCAGGTCAACATAAGTCAACTCGCAAGTTCAACTCGCAGGTCAACATAAGTCAACTCGCAAGTTCAACTCGCAGGTCAACCAAAGTCAACAAGCAAGTTCAACTCGCAGGTCAACATAAGTCAACTCGCAAGTTCAACTCGCAGGTTGGACTCGCAAGTCAACTCGCAAGTTGGACTCGCAAGTCAACTCGCAAGTTTGGATTCGCAAGAGCTGGCTGCGAGTTGAGTCTGGATCTCAACTCGCAGCATGAACTGCCATGATGACATCATAAAAATTTTCAATTTAGGTGAGTTATTGGGCAATCAGATCATGCCATGATGTTCATAATACTCTAAATAACATAAACCCTAAGGTTTCTTGTTAATCTAAGCATTATATTAGAGACATTTGTAATTTGAAAACCGAAACCCTCATTTTTAATAAAATGTCGATTTATAGGTTAATTACTTGATGGAATTAGATGATGTATACCTCAAAATGTTCACAATCCAAAAATGTATAAAAGCTATGAGGTCAAAGATTCGATCCTCTAACAAAAATTTCAAGAAAAATGGAAAGTGGATTCGGTTCGCAGTGTGTGTGGGTTCGCAAGTGAGTTTGGATTCGCAAGTGTGTGTAAAACTGAACTCGCAGTCCCCTTTTACACCCTTTGAACTCGGCTCGCAGAGTTGAGTTCAACCCGCAACACTGTTCTGGATTCGCAAGTTTTGTCTAAAAATTACATTTTAATTACAAAACGTCATTTTTTAAGTCCAAGTCGCGTACAAGTCTAAAATCTGAGGATCTTTCACTTGTTTTTCTTATGGAATAGCGAACAAGTCTAAAACAAAATATTTTTCACTTATCTTGCGTGGAAAAAGCGCACAAGTCTAAAATAAAATATTTTTCACGTATCTTGCTTGGAAAAAGCGCACAAGTCTAAAATCTGAGGATCTTTCACTTGTGTTGCAATAATACGAACAATAGAAACATAAGAAAAATAATAATAATAATAATAATAATAATAAAAATAATAAAAAGAAGAAATAAGATAAAATGAAATAAATAAACGTACAATGATTCATAATAAACATTGGTATCAAGTACCCTTGTATTAATGAAACACTTTGACTAAAATAAAATTACAATAAAATAAAGTAAATTAAATTCTAATCGAGGGCATTAAGAAATTTATCGACAGTGGGATCATATCAGAAGGAAACAACTGAACCAAATTATGAGTAAAAAGTCTAAGAAGATTGTTAGTATGCATACCTTATGAAATTCACAATAAGTTACATAAGAACTCACAACTTAACCATTTATCAACTTACATTTATAAGAGTATAACTTGGTTACCTATTTCCACAAAATATAATATTCACATCAAAATGAAGTGATTTAAATATCATAGACAGTTCAAGATGATTACCGGTATTATAATCCATATAAACAAAGTCTACACTGATTTCCAAGCAAACCTTTTATTGTTTGTATGTGCATTACCTAATGTGATTCAAAAAATGACATACTGAGAAATCAAAAATAACACATAACACCGTATCTTTCTCTTTTAAGGTAGAGGTCACTAAATAATGTTCTTTGCGAAGCATATGACATACCCTAGAGTAAATGTGACAAATATCAAACTCGTTTTGTAGATACTAGTGGTTCTAGTTATGTACTTAGTACAACAGAAGATCCCTTAGTATAGACAAACCAAGCTTGAAACTATTGGCAAAACTAAAGGAGTCAGGTCTGTACTTAGTACAATAAAGACACCAGTAATTTCACTAACAACCATAATTCTTATTATTTGTCTTGACATATTTTCATAGATTCTTGATAACAGTGTATGGTCAGACTATCTTTCATCAATTAAGACTTATGTCATACGTCATATAGTAAATCACACGAGATAACACACAGAAGATTTATAGCTTATTATATGCTCAGAAATCAAAGCAGAAATTGCCTACCAGTACATCATATACTGAAGCTGTCTAGATCTAAAGTTTTTCACGCAGATTATATCGTGTGGAGAGAGGAGTATACTAAAATAAAGATAAGTGAAGGCCTGGTTTTAAAGATGTAAAGTTCATGTAACAAATTTGAATCTACTAACACATCTAACTTAAGACTTTTACCTACATTTATTAAGCCAATTCCTGTAATTTACTATCATTTCCCAGTTGATAAAGACTTAACCTTTATCGGAGGCGATTCCCCAACGGTAACAAGCAAATGAATGCCATACGCCTAACCCCCTTTTCCTTTTTTTAAAAAATAAGCATAAACTAATAATATATAAACTACTAATTATTACAAATCAACTCTATGGAAGACTAATCCTCTGGATTTCTCATTCCATTTAGTTGCACCAATTTCTCGAATCGAGCTCTGTCGAACGCTTTGGTGTATAAGTCTGCTAAATTATCCACAGATGGAACCTTAGCTAACTTTATCAGGTTCTTCTCAGCACAGTCTCTAATAAAGTGATGTCGAATATCAATATGTTTAGTTTTACTGTGCTTGACCGGATTATTGGTTATTGAGATCGTTGATTCATTATCAATCATCATAGGAGTATTTGTTATGCTCAACCCATAATCAAGCAATTGTTGTTGTATCCACAGAACTTGGGAACAACAGCTGCCAGCTGCAACATACTCAGCTTCACATGTAGAAATGGCTACTGATGTTTGCTTCTTGCATTGCCAAGAGACCAGTCTACCTCCTAGGAATTGACATCCACCGGTTGTAGATTTTCTATTCTGATTGCACCCTCCATAATCAGAATCAGTGTAAGCCACAAAATCTAAGTCTCCATCAGTCGGATACCAAAGTCCCAGCTTCGGTTTCCCTTTGAGGTAACGAAGAATTCGTTTTACTGCTTGCATGTGAGATTCTTTAGGAGTAGCTTGATATCTTGCGCAGACACATACTGCAAACATTATATCAGGCCTTGATGCTGTAAGATACATTAGTGATCCAATCATGGCCCTGTAAAGAGTAGGATCCACGTCTCTATCACTCGATGTATCTGGACCAATACCATGGGCTTCCGGAATAGGAGTATGAAAAATTCTTGATTCTTCCATCTTGAATCGTTCTAGAAGCTCATTAGTATACTTAGTCTGATGAATGAAATATCCATCTTTCTTTTGATCGACTTGCAATCCTAAGAAAAATGTCAATTCACCCATTGCTGACATCTCAAACTTGTTCTTCATAACCTTTTCAAATTCACTACACATCCTTTCGTCAGATGACCCAAAGATGATATCGTCAACATATACTTGAACAAGTAGAAAGTCTCTTCTTTTCCATTTCACAAAGAGTGTACTGTCAATTCTTCCTCTTGTGAATCCATTCTCAAGAAGATAAGTGGATAGTGTCTCATACCACGCTGTCGGAGCTTGATGTAATCCATATAGAGCCTTATCGAGACGATATACTCTATCTGGATACTTTGGATCAGTAAATCCCGGTGGTTGAGAAACATACACCGTTTCTTTGACTTTGCCATACAAGAAGGCACTTTTAACATCCAGCTGAAATACTTTTATTTTCTTTGAGGCTGCAAATGCTAAGAATAACCTAATTGCTTCAAGCCTAGCCACAGGCGCAAACACTTCATTGTAATCAATCCCCTCTTGTTGATTGAAACCTTGGACAACTAGACGAGCTTTATTGCGAATCACGATTCCTCGATCGTCTTTCTTGCACTTAAATACCCATCTAGTTCCAATTGGATATTCTCCAACAGGTAAGTCAACCAACTCCCAAACTTGCAATTTTGTGAACTGAGACAGTTCTTCCTGCATTGCCTCGACCCACGAATTTTCCTTCAAAGCTATCTGAACATTCTTAGGTTCAATTTGTGAGATAAAGCATGAATATAAACATAGATTAGAAATCCCTGTCTCGTTCATTTCAGCATACAAGCTTGAATGAGTGGATGTACTAGCTTTAGATTGATTCCGAGTCAGAACAGGAGAATTTGGATCACCAATGATATTATTTATTGGATGAATACTATTAATTCTAGTTGAAGTAACAGGTTCAACTGGAATATCATCCTGTAAGTTGGCACCAATTTCCTCCAAGGGTGGTATACCTTCATTAGTAGTTGATATCCTTAATTGTCTCAGAGGAGTAAGAACATCATCCATAATCCTTTGAGAAGCAATTTCAAGATCTTCACTCTCTTAAGGTATATCATCTTGAAGTTGTTGTGACTCGATAGGGGGTACCATATCAGTATCGACAATATTCCTAGCATCAGACGTTTGAGCACTCGTTGTTGGAGAAGGAGTGGGATCCTCATCTCCCGACAATAAATGCTCAGGAATGTCTGAGTTACTGACATAGTCACTGATAGGAACTTTAAATGACTTGAAAAGATCTGAATAGTCAAACTGCCAATCCAATCCCTTATGTGAGTCATGTGTATAGCTCGTAACTTCGATGTTATAAACTATTTCAACACGTCCCGAATTTTTATTGAAGACCCTTTTGTTTGGTGAGTTAGGCATGTAACCTAGGAAGTATCCTTCGTCAGCCTTCTCACCAAATTTAGGTTGATGACTTGTTTTCAACAACGTACATGAAACTCCAAAGGGTTCAAACCCTTTTAAGTTCGGTTTCTTCTTGTTCAAAAGCTCATAACATGTCTTGTTTTGCTTTTTAACCGTAAGAACCCGATTGAGAACATGACATGCTGTATTCACTGCTTCTGCCCAAAATATGACTGGAAGCCTTGAATCTGCAAGCATTGTTCTCGCTGCTTCAATTAGAGTTCTATTCTTCCTTTCAGCAACACCATTTTGTTGAGGTTCATATGGTGCACTGGATTGATGTTGAATGCCTTTTCTTAAGCAATATAAATTCAATGTAGAATTCTTGAACTCTGTCCCATTGTCACTACGAATTCTCTTAACTCTTTTTCTATAGATGTTCTCTATTAGATCTAGAAACTCCATAAGAATGCCCGGAGTTTCATCCTTAGATCCCAAAAAGAATACTCAAGAGAATCTAGAGAAATCATCTGTGACAAACAGACTGTACCATTTTCCACCTATGCTTCTCTTGCTTATTGGGCCAAAGAGATCCATATGTAGCAACTCAAAAGGCGCGGAAATAGAGTTCACATTTTTAGACTTGTGTGGTTTCTTATGCTGTTTTCCTTTCAAGCAGGATATACACTTGTCTTCAAATGCAAAACTCTTCGGTGGTACACCCAGTACTAACCCATGTTTGGTTATATAGTTCATCTTTCGAAAGTTTAAGTGTGCCATTTTCCTATGCCATAGGAGAGAGTCTGATTCTGAAGCCTTGGATAACAGACAAGTAGACACCATTGAAGTAATAGGAGCATTCATGTTGATAGCATAAATGTCCTTCTTCCTTGGAGCTTTCATCAGTATCCATTTTTCGGGAATGATAAAACCCGGCTTCAGGATCAAGGCCTCTTTCTCAGTGAAGAGAACAGGATGACCTTTATCACAGACTTGGGAAACACTCACTAGGTTGTGCGTTAGTTCTTCAACATAATTCACATCCTCTAGAGTCAAAGTTCCATTAGAAACAGTTCCTTTCCCAGTAATTACTCCTCCTTTATCACCAGCGAAGTGCACTCCTTGTCTCAGTCCACCTCTGAAGTCTGTCAGTAGACTTCTGGTTCCTGTCATGTGCCTAGAGCATCCACTGTCAACATACCACCAGTTGTCGTAGTTCCCAGTCTGCTCCTGCACATGTAATTTGTACACAATTATTTATCAAGAGGGACCCAAGCCATTACGGTCTTGGTTTGTCCCTTATCATCGACAAACTGTAGCTCTTTAAAATAACCATTTTTCCCATTGGGAGCTTTGGTCACTTTTGAAGACGCATCAGCTTGTTGATGATTAGTGGTCCTGGGTCTATAAGTTGATTGATTTCCAACCCTCCCCGAAATATAACCCTGGGATTTTTTGCCCTTGGCTACGATTATCATAGGACCCTTGGTAAACTCCTTGTGTGCGAGATGTAGAACCAATCTCAAAATGACTTTGGTTCCTTCTCGGAGTCATAAATCTCGACGGCACTTGATCCTTAGCAAAGTTTTCATGCCGTTTAGGTTTTGGTGGCGAGATACTGTGAGACGCATCTCTTTTTAGAGCAGTCACAGGTTTAATACCAATACCAGGTCTGGTACCTAACCTGTCTGTGCTAGAGATATTTTTAGACTTATCACTGGCCTCGCGCTTAGGAGCAGCTTCATTCTTCTTATTGGGACAACAAGAAGAGACATGTCCTCGTTGATGACATTTGAAGCATGACATCTGCTTTCGTGACTTAGCAGTCTTAGCAGACTCCTTCTTTGTCTGATCAAAAGACACTGAAGGTAACTCCTTATGTTTCTTAATGAACTCATTATTTCCATCAGTACTTCCAATCATCCCACTTGATACGAATTGTACTTTAGTGAGAGATTTGACTGTACTCTTGGTTAAAGATGAATCATTGACAGTCTCTTTTTGGATCTCAGATGCAATAGACTGTTGATTTTCCAAATCCTCAGTCTCAGGATTAACATCTGTCATTTCTAAGTCAACAGAAGTGGAAGCAGTGTAATTGGCATTAAAGGGCGGAGGAACATCTGAGTATCCTAGGCCAGTAACATCCTTTACACTACGTTAAGAGCCAATGATTCTATCTAAGGTCAAAGAAGAAGTTCTATAACCTTCAAATTTTATATTCAGCTCTACCAGTTTCATATTTGACTCTGATAACTCCTTATCCCTAATAGCTATATTTCTATTAAGCTCATTAAGGTTTAGATATAACCCGTCTATTTTAATACATTGTTCATTTATAAGGTCAGTCAGACTGGTCTTATCTAGAGCATCACTCTTAATCTTCTCGTTCAGTGCTAATTTATCTTCACCTAACCGACGAACATCAGACTTAGCTAAGTCTAATTCTGAGGTCAAGGTTTTGTTAGATTCTGCAAAGACACTAACCTGTGTTTGAAGATCAGTAACTAAATAGCACACATCAGTGAGAGTAAGGAGATCTAGACATACCTTTTTCTTTTCGGATTGAATATCAGCCATATATGCCACAAAATCATTGGGACTCAATTCTTCTGTCGAGTTGATGTAGAGAACATCTTCCTCAATCCCCTTAACTTCTGTGTGTGGCACATTAGCTTGAAGTTCTTCAGTAGTCGGCATGTAGGAAGTGGATTCAATTTGTTTCTCTTGATCGTCAATCTCAGCCATGAGAGCTTCCTCTGATGGTGTAGACCAATCATAAGATCCGTCTATTTGCTGAACCACTAAGACTTTGGAAGTTAGATTACTTCCCGAATCTTGTTTTGAAGTTCCAGCATCAACCTTTGGTCTTTAGCATTCCCTGGCAAAGTGTCCGTAACCTTGACAATTATAACACTTGACCTTGGACTTGTCAAAACCTGGTCGATTTCCAACCACTCTCTTACCCGTACGCTTTAGGAAATTCTTTACTCTCCTTGACACCATAGCCAGTTGCCATTGGAGGTCCATTTCCTCTAAGTCATCAGGGTCAACCTGATCATAATCTTCATCAAATTGTGCTGGATCGTTTATCTTCCCTTGAATATAGTTTTCATAGGAAGCAACGAACGATGCCAACACAGAAAGTTGTTGTTCGGCTGATTTCACACTCATCGGCATCTTATGATGCCCTTGAGTGGATTTATCTGAGGTGGTGTTCCTATTTCGTTTATCACCGCTATCCGAAGCAATGAAACAGAGATCCTCAGTCAATTTTTCTCCAATCTCATCAATTTCACCCGCAAACAAAGCCGTGGTCAAATTGGATGAGGAATTAGAGATACTAGTCTTTCCATGGTACAGACCAGGATTCTGTAGATGATCAGAATCCGTATCTCTCGTTCTCTTAGAGAAATCATAACCCCTTAGTTTATCAATCGCTTTCTCTAGGGTCATGGTTGCATATCTTTCATCATTATCTTTCAGCATGATACTGTACATCTCCCATTTACAAGGTAAACCCTCAATAAACTTGTCGGTTTTCTCCTTGTCATTATAGAAGATAGCATGGTCGTCAAGCTCACTTAATAGATGATAGAAACGGGTGGTGTAAGCCTCAAGATCTTCTTCTCTAAAAGCCTTAAATACCATAAACTGCTTTTTTAGAAGATTACATTTACCAGCTTTCACCTGAGGGCTCCCCTCACATCTCTTTTCTAGAGCGTCCCACAGCTCTTTAGCTGTGTGAAAGGACTTCAACTGATGGTTGATCTCCTTAGGAAGACTCATCTTAATTGAAGAATGTGCTTTATTATCGATGGTGAATTCTTTCTTCTGATTGTCATTCATTCGATCATAAGTCACAATCACTGTTGCGTTCCCTACTTCAGCTGTAGGTGCAACATATCCGTTTTTAATACACAACCAAATAGTGATGTCGTGGAATCTACAGTAACTTTCAAATCTGTCTTTCCACCCATAATAGTCCTCAAGTCTAAGTAGCTTCGGTGGAACATTAGATTTTCCAACCTCGTGTTCCATCTCGATCATTCGGCTTAAATCAGACATTTTAAAGTGAAAAATTAAGTTATATTGCGAATTCAATAATCTCAACTCGCAACTAAACTCAGTTCGCAGGAAATGTCAGCTCGCAGAGAATCTCAGCTCGCAGAAACTCAACTCGGTTCGCAGCTGATTCTCAACTCGGTTCGCAGAGAATCTCAGTTCGCAAGTCAATCTCAACTCGCAGAGAATCTCAGCTCGCAGGAACTCAGTTCGCAATGGAACTCGGTTCGGAGGAATCTCAACTCGCAGAAACCCTAATCTCAACTCGCAGATAACAGTAACCCTAATCTCAACTCGCAGAACGGCGCCTCGAAATCTGGGAACTGAAACTTTTTGGTATTTTACGAATAAATCCGTAGATTTCGTTCGAAAAACGACCCTACAGATGTTATATAACCAAAAACCTTGTAACCACAATGTTTCTAAGCCCGAAAGCTTTGATACCAATTGTAATGTCGCTAGATCTTGGTTCAATAACGGATTATCTTTAAGTATTGAGGTGCGGAATCCCTCAATACGTTAGGTTTAAGCTTATATAACTTTACTATCAATTAAAGGACTTCGTTTTGATTATTAACTAAATTAATCACTCAAAACCGAGCCTTTAATACTATAATAAATATATCTGCACGAAAAATGAGGAGAGTAATTAAATATTTGGTGTGTGTGAAAAGAGCACGGATTTCTAGATCCCCCCTTTAATAATGAGCAGCATTAAAATATTTATATCTGGTTCAACTCGCAGGCCATGGGCCTTGCGAGTTGACTCAACTCGCAGCCCATGGGCCTGCGAGTCCAGATGGACTGCGAGCCCACATCTCAGCTCGCAGGTAGGTCCTGCGAACCGAGATAGCTGCGAGCCCAAACTCAACTCTCAGGTAAGACCTGCGAGTCCAGTTTACAGCGAGCCCAGATCTCAACTCGCAGCTGAGAGCTGCGAGTCCAGATTGGACTGCGAGTTGAGATCTCAACTCGCAAGTCTGTTGACCTGCGAGTTGACTTCTCAATTCGCGATTCAGACTTTAACTTAAAATTGATATTTGTCTAATAACATTTAACAAATAATAATAACAAGTTAATATCATATATTTACAAGTCTAAACCAATTTATACAAGATTGATAATAAATACACTAGTCCTATTACAAGCTAGATCTATTGTCACAATAACATGTCCCAACACCAGTCAAATTGATACCACAAGAAGGGTAAAATAAATGGGCAGAATCTGTTTAAAATGTAAACAGAATTAACTTTGGTCAATTAGTACTAACTTTGGTCAAACAGCACTAACTTTGGTCTAATAGTACTAACTTTGGTCAAACAACACTAACTTTACTCTAACAGCCCTAACTTTGGTCAGACAGTACTAACTCTGGTCAAACAGCATTAACAGTACTAACGACACTAACAACACTAACAGTACTAACGACACTAACAACACTAACAGTACTAACAACACTTACAACACTAACTTTGGACTAACAACACTAACGACACTAACTTTGACCTAACAACACTAATAATGAAAACAACATTAACGAAAACAATACTAAACTCTGTAAACCCAACAATTTCCAATCTTGAACAAATAGAGAAATGTATTTAAATGACACGTTTTGAACAAATGATAATGAAGATTTCTAATCGGTTTAATAATCGCGTTTTCACTAACGATATATATTTTAGGTTTAAAAACCTTAAATGTACACTGTAATAACAAAGTAATTATGTTTTCGAGAAACATACAAGTATGCATACAAAACTATCACCAACGGGTCGTACACCTTTCGAAAATGAAATACTCTTTCAACCTACTAATTGAGTGAACAACTAGCATAGATATGCGGGTAGCCACCTACTATTACGAGCATAAATGTGCGGGTAGCCATCTACTTTTACAAACCTAGATACGCGGTTAGCTATCTATGTTGGTACATGATATGTGACAATAACTTCATATTTGTAATAGTTAGTTTGTAATTTGTTTATGTTGTTTAATTTAATTGAATATTTTGTTAACTATGTTTGTAGGTTCGTACGAACGTAGAGTAGGTACGAACTTACAAAGTTCGTACGAACTTGGTTGTCTATAAATATAAGTTTGAAAATATTCATTTGTACGATTTTGAGAACTAAGTTTCAGCAAACTAAGTTCGAATACATTGTAATACTCTGCCTAGTTCGAATACATTCGAAGTAACATTGTTAAAAGCTGAAAACATATTTGTTACACTCGTTTTATTGTCGTTTAGTGTATTAAAGGATTTCGCACTATAATACACGTTGTAATCCCGTTTGTTACACATTTGTTCAAAGGGAATGATGTCGGACCGTTCTCCTGAATTTCCATTCCCAGTTGCAAAACTTGCCTTAGAAACGCAGCAGTGAATTCTATATTCACACCATTCACTGTAGCGCGATTCACTGGTGGCTGTAGTTGGCAATTATGAACCGTCGTCGCCCATAACTGACTGAGGTATTCAAACCTCAAGGTCGGCGAGTGTGTGAAAGATAGATTTATTATATATCCGCGTTTCATCATGATGATCATCAACGCGTTGATTCTGAATCTCCCGACAGTGGATCCAGTGGTGCATCTGACTACTATTCATAAGAAGATTTTTGGACACTGCCACGGTCACAACAGCCGTTAAGCTGTTGCTGATAGGCCTCAAGCTATTCTCTTTTCGGGGCGGTATTAGATGCTGCTTATCAGGCACCACCGAATGATGGATGGTGGGATGTGCCACCGCCCCAGGCAGCCACTATAGTTTCAGTTGCAGCACCTGCACCCGCGCCTGCCCAAGTACCACCTCCTGTGGCTGCTGCTATGTTCACTACCTGAACTTGATGCTCTGTTCAGAGACATTGATACATATATTGCCAAATTTGAAGAAGCGTTTCCGTCTCCTGGTGATGCTGCGAAAAGCCAGGAACAAGACTCAAAAGAGACCGAGATGGACTCGGATGATGAGGACCGTCCCACTTTAGGGTTCCATGGGTCACAGGCTGTTTTACTTAACCCCGGGGCGGCCTCGGAAAAGGAAAAGGGAAAAAGGAAGGTTCAGGAGGATGCTGATTATGTCCTGAATGATGATGATTGATGACACTCCATCTCTTGTACCAAGGCCGCGCAAACGAAGCCGGTCTACAGGAGTTGTCATTGGAGAACTGTTTTAACCCCTATTCTCTACACCTCCACCCACAGTACAACCACTAACCATTTAAGAACCACCCACAACTACAGCACCAACCGAACCAACAGCACCAACTGTCACACCAACATAACCACCTTTTACTTCCACTTCTACACTGCCACCAGCTACCACTCCACCTCCACCTCAATCTACCCCGTCTGTCTCAAACTTGGCTGCTCTTTTTCTGATCCGAATAAATTTACCTATCTTGAGGGTCGGATCATGAGCTTAGCTGATATGGTTGCATCCCTGATTGTTGTCGTTACGAGTCAGGAGATCCGGGTTAAGAATTTAACGGATCTAAATCAACAATTAGAGGAGCGTAATGCGAAATTAACTAAGATTGTTCATGATAATGAGATCCTCCAAAATCGGTTGAAGCGCAAGGTAGCTCAGGGGGAGATGAGGAGCTGTAGAGAAGATGAGTTGAGAATAAAAAGAGATGATGACAGAGGCGATGATCCCAATGCACCAAAAGAAGGTGAGCTTCCTAGCTCTTCAACTGGAAGACTAGTGCCACAGGCTCAGGGGGAGTCGAGTCAGAAGCAAGGTGGGAGTGGGACTGAGAAAAACTCCAGTGAATCTGAACGAGACCGATACTATCGAGGCGTTGCTTGGATTTGAAAATTATGATAGCGATGGGTCAGAGTTAGAGGAATGAGAGATCTTGTGTAAAGAGGTTGCTGATTGGAAATCCGATGATGAGATCATACCTGACACTGATGCAGATGTTGATGAACATATCGTGATTAAACAACCGATTACTGAGATGGTGTTTGAAGATGGAATTGGTGGTGAAAATGTAATCAATATAGAGGAGGACTTAGCTCTTGATATTGAGTCAGAAGATGAACCAATAGAGCCATCTAGGGCTGAATTGAAAGAATTATGGTTCAAGAAGATTGAGAAGGAACCGGAGCTGAAAATGAAAAAATCTATCAAAGTCAAGGGGTCAGGAGACCTGAAGCGAGGCATCATAAGCTAGTTTTATGACAGTGTTCTGAAGCTGTTCATATTAAAGAAATATGATGGGATTCAATACTTAAAGAATAAGTTGAAGACTTTCAGCACACTACCCAAGATTGAGCTTAAAGAACTAGTTTGGCTAGATTTGACAAACATTGGTGAAGATCGCTACGCTAGTTGTAATAGTTAGTTTGTAATTTGTTTAATGTAACTGAATATTTTGTTTAAGTATATTTGTAGGCTCATACGAACTTAGAGTAGGTACGAACTTACAAGTTCGTACGAACTTACAAGTTCGTAGGAACTTAGGAGCAGCTAAGTTCGTACAAACTTGGCTGTATATAAATATAGGTTCGAAATATTCATTTTGCACACTTTTTATTGGAATATAATTTCGAATACTTTGTGAAACTCAGCTTAGTTCGAATACATTCGAAGTTACATCTATAAAAGCTTATAAACACTTTCGTTACACCCGTTTAATTGTTATTTAGGTGTATTAAAGGATTCCGCACTCTAATACACATAACAATCCCGTTTGGATCCGTTCAAGGGGACTTTCAACTGGTATCAGAACGAAACAAGTTCATTGTTGGGTTCTGGATTGAAAAATGCAAAGTAAACAAGTGTGCAAGTGTTTTTTACTTTTGGCTTCCATTTGTGTTAGTGCTTCGTATTGTGCAAGAGTTTTTTGAATTTATCGGTTGAACTGTTCACAAAATAGATTCGTACGAACTCATAAAGCATCGTACGAACCTACTAAAAATAGCCATTCGAACTTACAGTTGTAAGTTCGTACGAACTTGAAGCCTAAGTTCGAACAGTTTGAATTTTTGGCAGTCAAGTTCGTTTGACCAGTTCGTTTGACCATTCGAACTTAGGTAGTCTTCGAACTTATTTCTAAGTTCGAATTAATCTAAGTTTGTACGAACTTGTCTTGTTGACTTTTGTTGACTTTTCACAAAAATGTCTAGTTTAAATAAAATGATAGAAATGGATCACGAGGTGGGGAAATCCGCCTCTCCACCGAAACTCCTTAAAGGAGAAGAGTACTTTTGGGAGAAGGATCGTTTTGAATCATTCGCTAAGTATAATGATGTCAGAATGTGGATCTGCATCAGCGACGGATATGAGGCACCTACCTATGAATTTGAAGGAAAACAAAGGGTGTATACATATTCGACGATGAAGGAGGAGGACCGAAAAATGTATGAGGCAGAGAACAAAGCGTTATCTGCTCTCACTAGGTGTCTACTTCAAGAAATCAAGCACACCTTCAAAAGGTTCAACCTATCTAGAGAGCTATGGTTAGCTCTGGAGAAGAGGTTTGAAGGTAATGAGCATATCAAAGAAAGCCGAGCTGATTTGTTTACTAAACAGTTCTATGTTTTTAAACATCTGAAGACCGAAGCATTAGAGGATATTATCACTCGATACTATCACCTGATGACTGAGTTAGAAAACAATGGGCTTAGTTTTTCTAACACTGTGAAGAACAATAAACTTCTGGAGGCATTACCTCCTAAATGAGACATATATACTCTGATGATCAAAGAAAGCAGAGAATATAAGACCCTAACACTTGAAGAAGTTATTGGGAAACTGCGTGTTTACGACTTAAACATGCAACGGAAGGAGACGGGATCTAATCAGGTTCAAGATCCTAGTGTTTACCACAGTAAACGGTCTGATTCCATTGCTTCGACAAGTAATGGTGTTACTGCTTTCTACACAGGTAAAGCTGAGACAGACTCGGCTATCAGAAATTCTGGTAGCAATGTCTGTTACACTGCTTCTTCAGAAGACTCTGGCAAAGATCGGAAACCTCAAACTGGTACATCCAGCGGTTTCAAGTCAAAGGCAAGATCACAGATCCTGAAGAGGAAGTTGCATTACTTGCATCTTTCATTGCTTCACGAGAAAACTTCATCAAAGGCAAGATCACAGATCCTGAATTGATAAATGAGGATTATGATCAACTAGATCCTGATGATTTGTAAGAAATCGACTTGCAATGGCAAATGGCCATGGTTGCGAGAAGGGCTCAACGATTTATTAGTCGTACAGGAAGGAAGTTTGTGAGTAGCAAACAGGGGTTTGATAAAACCAAAGTAAAATGCTATAACTGCGATGGTTTTGGGCATTTTGCTAGGGAATGTCAACGACCAAAAAGAGACCAAACCCCGAGTCAGAATGGGATTAGACACTTCAACCAAGGTTCCTCTGGGAACAACCATAACTCCAGAAGTAATCAGACTTCCAGGGCACTAGTAGTTTAGTCACAGGAAGGAGCATATGATTGGAGCTCTAAGTCTGATGAACCGCAAGCGTTCATGGCCTTCATCGAAGAAGAAAAGGAGGATATCAATGCTGAATCTGATTCAAGAAAGGACACAGAAACAGAAATGGAGATTGAAGGACCTGCTGCTGAAACAAGAATCAAGCAACTAAAGTCAACTGAGGATATGAACTCACAAGACTTCATATCATACATGGCAAATCTGGATGCCGATAAGCAAAAGGTATTACTCAATCTTGATTTACTTGTTAAGGCATGTGTTATGTGTAAAATTTTTTAGGAGCAAGCTGAGAAGTTGATAGAATCATCTGACATGATAACATCTCAGCTTAAGTCTTTAAAAGAAGAAAACTGTAAGTCCGTGTCTATTCGGATCGATAACGAGGTTATCTAACGTATTAAGGTGCGGAATCCCTCAATACTTAGTTATAGGATCTATAACGAATTGTTTCACAATTATAGTGAATCGGGTATCTAATTTGCTTCGTATTGATTATTAATCTCAGTTAAACGATCAATACCTAGCCTTTAGAAGGTTTAAATGCTCTGGAAAACTCAGGAAGTTCGTATGTGTATGTTGGCAAAAGTTAACTAGGTTTGAAACCTAATTTGTATTTATAACCGTCTCAGTTCGCGGGTCATGGGCTTCTGCGAACTGACTCGGTTCGCAGCACAAGTTTGACCTGCGAACTGACTCGGTTCGCGGTCAACCTTGGTCAACATTTTTCAGCTTTTTGATTTTTCACTCTAAAATGTTTTCCAACCACAGTTTTTCATTTACAATTCAAAACCAATGTACAAACTCGATTACGATTAATACAAGACCTATTACAAACTAGAAAGACTAATTTCAAGCTAGATCTGTTGTCACAAAACATGTCTCAACAGACTCCCCCTTGACAATAGCTCTAGCTGTCTTAGTGTCTTGGTCTTCAAGTTTGTCTTTGATAATCACTTGTAAATTTTACTTCCAGCATATATCTTCAGCTTGATGCATGTCTTAACCATTGACTGATAGTCTCGAGCAACATCCTCCCATCCTTCAATTGCAGTGATCCAATTCTTGTGTAACATTAATAGGTCATCCCTTGATAAGTTCATCAGATGTCGTCGATCATAAATCTTTAAGATCTCGCTCTCTTCATATTCTACTTCATCATCATGTACAAACATGAGAGCTTCTCCAGTCACAGAATCAACAGACCATCTTTTCAGCTTACCTAAGATATCTTGAGGCATAGGCTTTAGTGGTATCTGTTGTATGCATTTCACAGCTGGATATACTTTCATTCTTCGACGTCTTCCAGTTCTATCGCTTCTTTCATTAAGTTTGATAGTTTTACCAACTCTTGGCTTTATTCTCTGAAATTTCATAGAACGACCCTCAGTCTTGATAATCTTTTCTACATACCGTCCAAAAGAATCATTGCTGGGGTTAATCATTTCTAATCTAGCCAAGTCCCGGATTTCAAAACGTGGCAATGAACTGAAGACTGCTAGCTTTTTCTCAAAATATTGAACTCCGTCAAATCTTTTAATCGCAAAAAGCTTTAAGTCAGCGTCGTAATACCATCCTATTATACCTCTTTTAGGTATACGTTTTCCAGTGATATCTACTTCTTTAATCCATGTCTTTTCCCTTTTTCTTTTCAAAGGTCTAAACATCGGATTATTCTTCAATTTTTCAGGAAGATCATCATCGGATTCATAATTAGTTGATTCACTTAGATTTTCATCTAAGTCTATCACTCTTTCTCCATCCTCATCCTGAAAGATAACGTTTGTCTTTGAGGGGCTTACTATGTGTTCATCGATGTCAGCATCAAGATCTACACCTTCGTCTAGCCCAGACTCCGAGACAGAAGACCAATCTTCAGGAGGTACAAACTCTCCATCCTCTAGATCATAATCAATGTCTTCGTCTATCTCATCAAGTATATCATTATTAGAATCGGATAGATCGAGCACTTCCAAACCTATATTAGGTCATACACAAATAATCATTAATATCCTAAATCCTTTCATCGATTTCCCAGAATCAATCTAAGGATCTCCATATTAATCAATAACAATTAATATCATAAATTCTCTTATTGATTTCCCTGAATCAATCTAAGAATTTTCTTATTAATTTCTTTGTGTATTTCGAATACATTATATGAACTTATAAATCTTTTATTGATCTTAATATTAAATTATAATCAATCTAAGATTCCAAAAGTCTTATAATATCAGAACATTAATTAAATTTAAACATTAATGTATTGTGATCAATAATGATCACCAAACATTCAAGCTTACCTGTAAGTAATTATATTGCATGATTAACTTATCAATCTGACGATTCTCAAGTCTAAAAAGCAGAGATTATAGTAAAAGTTTGACCGCCGATATTAAATCGGGACACGCCACACGACTACTGTAAGTCGGTAGACTTTCGATCAACACCTCTCATAATCTTGATTACCGAATATTACTTAAAACATATTTAACTTGTAAAAATAAATCGCAAGTCTAATATATTACAAAATATTCTTAAGTTGTAAGTTACAAAGTTTTAAATAAATTACAATCAGTCTAAATTAATGCAAACTTCACCTTCATTTGCACCACCATCTTTGGCACTTGTACCAGCACCACTTCCACTCGCCCCAGCAGACTCCCCCTGAATTATAGGAAGCTCACCAGTCGTTGACGGACCAGTCGGCTCTCTATCATCTTGTGAGTTGGGATCATCATCTGTGTCCTTTTGCCTTTTCCTTAGCTCTTCATCATCCTTACAGGCCTCATGACGCCTTTTCCTTATCAGCTCATCTTCGTTTCTGGCAACTTGATATGCCATAATCTCCCCCTGAGACGGCTGTCCCGTCAACAAACAGTTGACCATGCGTTCCAAAAGGTCAATCTGTCGTTGTTGATCAGCAGATTCACTTAATAGAAGCGCATGTGATCTCAACAAGTGAGTCGTTGAAGCACTTTGAGTACTAAGGAGAGCTGCAAGTTTGAGATTCTGAAATTCCAAAGCTTTAACCCGCAGTTCCAAAGTAGTGACACGGTCAGAAGCCCGAAGAGGAACGGCAGTTGCTGATTCAGTTGCAGTATCAGATGAGGGAAGATGTTTACCAATGAGAGCAGCAACATCAGCCAATAACAACCGTGCTGTGATAAGGCTGGCCTTAGTAGATTGAAGAATCAAGGGCTTAGAAGTAGTAGGTGTTGGCACAGGAGAAAGTGGTAATGTAGGCTGTGCAGGTGATGAAGGTGTAGCCCTAACCGCTGGACGAGATAAATCGCCAATTGTCAATTGAGCGGTTGTAGACCGAATGCGTTTGCGGCGGCTGGTTTGTAGTGGCAAAGCATCATCACTATCATAATCGTCATCCACTAACTTGTAATCAGGATCTCGATCATCAACTTTTCGTTTGCCCTTTAACGCAGGATCCATGATTAGTCTTGAACCTTGACGAACCATCCCCGCTGGAATTCCCGTCAAAAAGGAAGTAGGAGGATCATCATCACTATCCTCATCCTCAGACTCAGAAGCAGTGGCACCATCCTTGCCAAAAGCAGTAGACGGTCCAGCATCTTGATCAGCTGAAACCCGTTCACCCTCAGGTTGAACAACCTCTGGGTCGACGGTTTCGATAGCCTGAAAATTTTCCACCTCAAGTAAGAGTGGATCAGTGGCATCATCGTTCTGAATAAGAACCTCATGTAATACTTTAGCAGCAACATCAGGTTGAGCTGCTTGGTTCAACACATCTTCAATAAGGTCGTGCGGGCCGGGCTATGGAGCAACAACCGCCGGCTGAGCTGGAACTTGTGCTGGAGGGGGTGGTTGATGTTACAGTGGAGCATCGGCATCCAACCATCCATTGTTGGCGGGAGCTATATACTGCGCATCAATAAGATGGCCAAAAAGATCCGTAGCTTCCGGCTTGATCTGATCCGGACGTCGAGAAGAGTTAAGAAAACACGCGTTGTATGTTCGAAGTCCGATCCTATCCACATGCAAATCTGACGGAATATTCAGCAATCCAGGAATGCGCTGAAGTATAATGATCATGCAAAAACGTGGATAGAGCATAAACTTGGAGCGAACAGCTCCAGTGATCTGCCCAATGAAAGAGCTAAAAATGTATGAGGAAAAATTGTATGGTTTATTATAAACCAGTGACAATAAACCAGATAACAGCTCGGGGCTCAATTCATCGTATCCGCCCTTCTTGTTCCCGAAGATTGTCACAATAATATGGAACAGGAACCTCCATTGGCCAAGAACAAAGGCCTTGATAAATTGGCGTCCACGCTTAGGGCCAGAATAACCCATGCGCCCAAGTGCACCCTCAATGAAGTCCGAGGAGTACACAGAAGGGCCAGCTTCCTGCTCGGCTGTACCCAGATGTAGAATCTGTCTCAGATCGTCAGCAGAGAAGATAACTGGAATGTCATTAACCCTAGTATGAATGACTGGAGGGTTTGCAGCAGCATTGAATTCAATATTATCCCAAAACTGAGTCAGAATGGATCGGGACAATGGTGGTGATTCCGTAACGGCATATCGAATCCTCGATCGTGCCAGATACGTAAGGATCTCAGTAAAGCGCTCAGCACCGAGCTCATAGACGTCCAAATTCACCAAAATATTTTGAGTAGCAGTAAAGGATCGAGCAGCCATATCTGTAATCATAAGAGTTACACAAATGGTAAATACTCCATCAAAATAAAATGACGTAACGAACAGTAATTAATTCTAAACATTGATGTATTGGGAACAGAGATTGTCACCAAACATCCAAGTTTACTATTAATTACTAATGTAATTTACTGAACTTAATTGAACGATTGAGTATTCAAGACTCAAATTTTCAATTATATTCCCTAAATTATATATATAGTTCGCAAGTCATAACATATAAATATGGTTCACTTATAAACCTAAGTTCGTAAGTCAGAACCTATAGATATGGTTCACTTATAAACCTAAATTCGTAAGTCAGAACCGGTAGATATGATTCACTTATAAACCTAAATTCGTAAGTCAGAACCGGTATTCGATAATAATACATGTATTACTTATAAGCATAAGCTCGTAAGTCGAAACAGATATCCAGGTTTTACTTATAAGCATAAACTCGTAAGTCAAAACATATATCGAATAAGTACCAAAACTAGACTTATAAATTATTTGTAATCATAAAGATCTCAAATCGAAAATAAGTCGAATCATAATAAAGTTGGTCAAAAACTTCAACTAGCTTCGCAGAAATTCAAACAAGTCAAATAAATTGGGTTCGCATCGTAGGTCAAAGGAAGTCAACCCTTTGGGTTCGCTTCGCAGTCAACGGAAGTCAACCCTTTGGGTTCGCTTCGCAGTCAACGAAGTCAACCCAAGCAACTCGCTTCGCAAAGGGGGCTGCGAACTGAGATTTATACTCAGTTCGCAGGAGCGTATTCTGCTCACTTCGCAAAGTATGGCTGCGAACTGAGATTGGATCTCAGTTCGCAGGAGCGGGCTGACGAACCAAATTTTGAAAAACAAAAATCCAAACCGCAAGAATGAAATTAATCTACATAAACGTGTGTAATATAGTTCCTTTCAGCAATAACTAAGAATGTTAAGCTTTAGTTCTCATTAATCAAAAAGAGATCTATGAAAACCGCAACCAAACATATTAAAGCACAAAAACAATGATAAATCATGAAATACACACTTTATAGGATTGAAGCTTACCTCAAAAGATGCGTAATTGAAAGATGTAGAGAGTGAACGGACTGAAAATCTGATCCTAGCAATGTATATTTTGAAAAATCAAGAGAAATCTCGCTTCGTTTCGTGGAAATTCGGATCGCAGTGAGTGGGTTCGCAAGGGATTTTTGAAAAGTGAGAAGTTAGACCCGTTGACTTGACTCTTATATAATAAACTCACTTCGCAGGATTCTGGGTTCGCAAGTGGGATCGCAGATCTGGATTCGCAGGTGGGATCGCAGATCTGGGTTCGCAAGTGGGTTCGCAGATCTGGATTCGCATGTGGGATCGCAGATCTGGGTTCGCATGTGAGGTTTGGTTTCACAATTTTGACTTTTTGAGTTTATAATATTCTTAACTCTAATTGCAAATTGCCAATTGAATTTTAATATATTCCAAGTCAATAATGATAATCTATAAATCGTAATTGAACGATTAAGTTTGTACAACTTAATTATCAATTATAATCATTAATGACATAGATACAGTTAATAATTATAACTGTGTTCGTTAATTTGTAACATAAAGTCTCAAATTAAAAGATATATATAACTTATTACCGAAAGTCATAAGTCGTATATTTTGCATATGCCTTTACGTATTCACAGTGAAGTCCATACGTCTAAGCATGTTAGCTTATAACTGATTATTAAAATAGTAATCAACAGTTCTTAAGCTGTAAATAAGACCAATTGCAATTTTGTCACATTGAAACAACACGGAATACTAAAGTATAGATGAATTGAATTCCAAAGGATTAAAAACAATAAAGAAACAAACAAACAAAAGTAAAGGTATCAAGTACCATTTTATTAACGTAACAATGAAAATAATCTATTACAAATGCTGGACATTAGTAGTTGAAGCTGCTCAGGGATCATATTAGAGAGAATACGCAGTACTTTAAGATTTAAAAAGTCTTGGAAAATTGTTAGTATACATACCACATGAAAGTCACGAGTAGTAACACATAAGTACAACTTAACCATTTGTCAACTTATATTTATAAAAGTATAACTTGTTTACCTATCTAAGCAACATATATCACGTTTATTAATCATACATTTACAGTAATTGAGAACAAATGATTCATCAATCATGAAAATGTTCAAATATCACAGACAGTTCAAGACGATTACCGATATTATGATCCACATAAACAAAATCTACAATGATTTCATAGCAAGCCTTTATTGTTGGTATGTACATTACCTAATGTGATCCAAAATATGACATACTGAGAACGCAAGTAAAACACATAACACGTTATCTTTCAGATTCAAGGTAGAGGTTACTAAATGATGTTCCTTTCGAAGCATATAACATACCCTTGAGTTATTTTAATATCTGACAAACATCAAAGCTATTTTTGTAGATACTAGTGGTTCTAGATCTGTACGTAGTACAACATAAGATCCCTTAGTATGAACAAGATAAGTTTGAAACCATTGGCAAAACTAAAGGAGTCAGGTCTGTACTTAGTACAACAAAGTCACCAGTAGTTTTGCTAATAGCCATAATTCTTACTATTTGTCTTGACATATATTCAAAAATCCTTGATAGTGCATGGTTAGACTATCATTCAACAATGAAGACTTATGTCATACATCATATATTAGATCACACTAGATAGCATACAGAAGCATTATTACTTATTATATGCGCAGAAATCATAGCAGAATTTGCCTATCAGTACATCATATGATGAAGCTGTCTAGATTCAAAATTGTTTAAGCAAATGATAACATGTGGAGAGAGGTGTATACTAAAATAAAGATAAGTAAACGCCTGGTTTTAAAGATGTAGATTTAATGTACTATCTAGAATCTACTAACACATCTATCCAAAGACTTATACTTATTGTTATTAAGCATATTCCTCTAATGTACTATCATTTCCCAGCAGATAAAACCATAACGTTTTCTAAAAGAAAGAAATACAGAAAAATAAAAGAAACTACTAAGTAGAACATACTCCTTTGGAAGACAAATTATTCTGGATTCCTCATTCCGTTTAGTTGAAGCAATGTCTCAAAACGCGTCCTGTCGAAAGCTTTGGTATACAAGTCTGCCAAGTTATCAGTTGAGGGAACTTTGACTAACTGTATAAGCTTTTTCTCTGCACAGTCTCTGATAAAATGATGACGTATGTCAATGTGTTTCGTCTTGCTGTGCTTTACAGGATTATTGGTAATTGACATGGTGGATTCGTTGTCAATCATCATTGGAGTATTGGTTAAATTTAACCCATAGTCTCGCAGTTGCTGTTGTATCCACAGAACCTGGGAACAACAGCTGCCAGCAGCAACATACTCAACTTCACATGTAGAAATGGCGACTGAGGTTTGCTTCTTGCACTGCCAAGAAACCAGTCTACCCCCTAGGAATTGACATCCACCAGTTGTAGACTTTCTGTTCTGATTGCATCCTCCATAATCAGAATCAGTGTAAGCCACAAAGTCTAAGTCTCCATCAGTCGGATACCAAAGTCCCAGCTTCGGCTTCCCTTTGAGGTAACGAAGAATTCGCTTAACAGCTTGCATATGAGACTCTTTAGGATTGGCTTGATATCGTGCGCAGACACATACTGCAAACATTATATCCGGCCGCGATGCAGTAAGATACATTAGTGATCCAATCATGGCCCTATAAAGAGTAGGGTCCACATCTCTATCACTCGATGTATCAGGACCAAGTCCGTGAGCTTCTGGTATAGGAGTGTGATAAGTTCGAACTTCATCCATCTTGAATCTTTCTAACAGCTCATTAGTATATTTATTTTGATGAATGAAATACCCATCTTTCTTTTGATCGACTTGCAATCCTAAGAAAAACGTCCGTTCTCCCATAGCAGACATCTCAAACTTGTGTTTCATGACTTGTTCAAATTCATTACATATTTTTTCGTCAGATGACCCAAAGATGATGTCGTCAACATAAACTTGAACAAGTAGAAAGTCTCTCTTTTTCCATTTGACAAAGAGTGTACTGTCAATTCTTCCTCTTGTAAAACCATTCTCAAGAAAATAATTAGACAGTGTTTCATACCACGCCCTCGGAGCTTGATGTAATCCATATAGAGCCTTATCAAGACGATATACTCTATCTGGATACTTAGGATCAGTAAAGCCCGGTGGTTGAGAAACATACACCGTTTCCTTGACTTTGCCATACAAAAAGGCACTCTTAACATCCAGCTGGAAAACTTTCATTTTCTTAGAAGCTGCAACTGCCAAGAATAACCTTATTGCTTCTAGCCTAGCCACAGGTGCAAACACCTCATTGTAGTCAATCCCTTCTTGTTGATTGAACCCTTGAACAACTAGACGAGCTTTATTGCGAGTGACGATTCCCCGATCGTCTTTCTTGCACTTAAAGACCCATCTAGTTCCAATTAGATATTCTCCAACTGGTAGGTCAACCAACTCCCAAACTTGCAGTTTTGAGAACTGAGACAACTCTTCCTGCATTGCCTCAACCCACGAATTATCCTTTAATGCCATTTGAACATTTTTAGGTTCAATTTGTGAGATAAAGCACGAGTAGGAACATCGATTGATAATCACAGTCTCCATAATTGCAACAAAAAGGCTCGAGTACTCAGAAGTACTAGCCCTGGTTTGAACTGATGCAGTTGGATCACCAATGATATTTTCAGTTGGGTGATCTTTGTGAATTCTTGTGGTTATTATCGGCTCAATCACCATATTATCATAAAGATTGGTGCCAATTTCTTCCAAAGGTGGCATATCCTCATCAGTACTATACATCTCATCAGAAGTTATCGTATCGGTAACTACTGGTGACGTGTCAGTCTCTTGAGTATTATCCACCGGAGGTTGTTCTGTGGCACTTGATGTTGTATGATTTGGATCCACAAAAGCAGTCGATGTTGGAATGGAGCCAATATCTCCGTCACCCGACAATAACTGTTCAGTAAGTACAGGATCAACCGTGTAATCACACAATGGGACATTAAATGACTTAAAAAGATCAGAATAGTCAAACTGCCAATTTAATCCCTTATGTGAGTCATGTGTGTAGCTCGTAACTTCAACGTTATAAACTATTTCCACACGTCCCGTAGCTTTATTAAAAACTCGTTTATGTGGTGAGTTAGGCACATAACCTAGGAAATATCCTTCGTCAGCCTTCTCACCAAATTTTGGTTGAGAACTAGTTTTCAATAAAGTACATGAGACACCAAAGGGTTCAAACCCTTTCAAATTCGGTTTCTTATTGTTCAAAAGCTCATAACAAGTCTTGTTCTGCTTTTTAACGGTAAGAACCCGGTTTAGAACATGACATGTAGTATTCACCGCTTCTGCCAAAAAAATGACCGGAAGCCTTGAATCTGCAAGCATTATTCTTGCTGCTTCAATGAGAGTTCTATTTTTCCTTTCAGCAACACCATTTTGTTGAGGTTCATATGGTGCACTGAATTGATGTTGTATGCCTTTGCTTGAGCAATATACATTCAACATAGAATTTTTGAACTCAGTTCCATTGTCACTACGAATACTCTTCACTCTCGTGTTGTAGACATTCTCTATTAAGTCTAAGAACTCCATAAGAATTCCTGGAGTTTCATCCTTAGACCCCAAAAAGAATACCCACGAGAATCGAGAGTAGTCATCTGTGACAACTAAGCAATACCACTTGCCACCTATGCTTCTTTTGCTTATTGGGCCAAAAAGATCCATATGTAGCAATTCAAATGGCATGGAAATGGAGTTTTTAGTTTTAGACCTGTGTGGTTTCTTATGTTGCTTTCCTTTTAAGCAAGAAACACACTTGTCTTCAAACTCGAAACGCGTAGAAGGTATGTTGGGACATGTTATTGTGACAATAGATCTAGCTTGTAATAGGACTAGTGTATTTATTATCAAACTTGTATAAATTGGTTTAGACTTGTAAATAGATGATATTAACTTGTTATTATTATTTGTTAAATGTTATTAGACAAATATCGATTTTAAGTTAAAGTCTGAATCGCGAATTGAGAAGTCAACTCGCAGGTCAACAGACTTGCGAGTTGAGATCTCAACTCGCAGTCCAATCTGGACTCGCAGCTCTCAGCTGCGAGTTGAGATCTGGGCTCGCTGTAAACTAGACTCGCAGGTCTTACCTGCGAGTTGAATTTTGGGCTCGCAATAAATCTGGACTCGCAGGCCAATGGGCTGCGAGTTGAGTCAACTCGCAAGGCCCATGGCCTGCGAGTTGAACCAGATATAAATATTTTAAATACTGCTCATTATTAGACACCTAGAAATCCGTGCGAAATACACACACACCAAATATTTTAATTACTCTCCTCGAAATCTGTGCAGATATAAAAGCATTTATTGAATAGGCTCGGTTTTGATTGTTTAACACTAGTTAATATCAAAACGAAGCTTGTTAATTAATTGCAAAGTTATATAAGCAATAAACCTTAAGTATTGAGGGATTCCGTACCTCAATACCTAAAAGATAATTCGTTATCGCTAACCAAGATCTAGAGACTTACAAGGTACACCCAGAATTAACCCATTCTGGGTTTATAATTCATTTTTCGAAAATTCAGGTGTGCCATTTTCCGATGCCAAAGTATAGAATCTGCTTCTGAAGCCTTGGATAATAGGCATGTCGACTCCATTGAAGATGCAGGAATACCCATGTTAATAGCATAGATATCCCTCTTCCTTGGAGCCGTCATTAGAATCCATTTTTCTGGAATAACCAGACCTGGCTTCAGGACTAAGGCCTCTGTATCATTAAATAATACCGGATGACCTTTATCACAGATTTGGGAAACACTCATTAGATTGTGAACTAGTTGTTCAACATAGTTCACATTCTCAAGAGTCAAAGTTCCATTAGAAACTTTTCCTTTCCCAGTGATGATTCCACCTTTCTCCCCAGCGAAATTAACTCGCTGCTTCAGTACTCCTTTGAAGTCCATCAGTAGACTTCTATCTCCTGTCATGTGTCTTGAACATCCACTGTCTACGTACCACCATCTATCTCCGTTCACAGTTTGTTCCTACACATGACAGTTATACACAATTAGTCGTCAAGAGGGACCTAAGCCATAACAGACTTGGATCGTCCCTCATCATCAACAAACTTAACTTCTTTAAAGTAACCCTTTTTCCCATCTGGGGCCTGAATTACTTTCGAAGGAGTTCGAGTTTGTTGAGGAACGGTGGTCTTGGGTCTATGAGGTGAATGAGAAACAGGCCTCTCTGACACATTACCTTGGGATTGATGTCCTTGATTACGATTATAACTATAATTATATTTAATCCCATGTGTACGTGAGGTAGAACCACTCTCATAATGACTATGGTTCCGAGAAGTAGAACCAATCTCAAAATGACTCTGGTTGTGATGAGGTGTCTTAAACCTTGACGGTGTTTGGTCTCGAGAATGATTGAAAGTATTATCATTTACCGTTTAGGTTTAGGTGGAGAAACACTGTGTGTTCCTAACCTTTTCAAAATGTTCACAAGTTTAGATATGGATTGTTTGTCCAACCCAGGTTTAGAACTCGACCTGTCTACATCCATCTTAGAAGTACCCGGTGACATGTCACTGTCAACTGGTCTATGTTTTGCTTCTGACTTCTTATTGGGACAACAAGAAGCCACATGTCCTCGTTCATGACATTTGAAACACGACATTATCTTCTTAGACTTAACTTCTTTTGCCTTTTCTAAGTTAGTAATTTTCTGAGTTACTGAAGTTTTACTTTCCTGTCCTTTAATATCCTCAACATCTAATTTAGTTTTGCATTCGTTAGATGTTAGATCTTTAATAACAGGCTTCTCTAACTCAGATATCTCTGACTTATTTATTGGAGTTTTCTCAGAGTTAACAGGCACATCTATCATTTCTAAGTCTTCATGAGCCTTAGTGTAATTAGAATTAAAAGGAGGAGGTACATCATGGCAACCTAGTCCAGATCTATCATTTACACTCCGTTGAGAACTAATTATATGATCTAAAGTCAAGGAAGATGTCCTATAACTTTCAATCTTATGATTCAACTCAACTAGTTTCATTTTGGACTCAGATAGCTCTAGCTCTTTATTAGCTACATCTTTGTTCAAGTCTCTTAAGTTTAGATAAAGACCGTCTATTTTAATAGCTTGTTCATTAATAGTATCTCTAAGAGCGATCTTATCTGCCATATTAGACTTAATCTTTTCCTTTAGAGCTAATTTATCCTCACTTAGCCTACGTACATCACTTTTTACTTGTTCTAATTCAGATGTAACAGTCCTATGTGATTCAGCATAAACATTTACTTGGGACTGTAAACTAGCAACAAGTTGACATACATCAGTAAGAGTGAAAATATCAAGACATACCCGTTTTTTATCGGTTTGGAGATCAGCCATATGCGCCACAAAATCTTCAGGACATAGATCTTCAGTAGATCCCAAGTCCAGCACATCATCATCAACTATTAACATTTTAGTAACTTGTGTTTCCACCTGATACTCTTCAGTAGTTGGCATGTAAGACGTGGATTCAATCATGTTATCTTGATTTTCAATATCAGCCATGAGTGCTTCTTCAGATAGAGCACTCCAGTCATATGAACCATCAAGTTGTTGAACCACCAAAGCTTTTGATGCTAGAGAGGTGTCTTGTCTTACAGGATTTGCAGTCTGCTCATTCTTGGGTCTCTGGCATTCCCTAGCGAAGTGTCCAAAATTTTGACAATTATAACACTTCACTTTGGACTTATCAAAGCCCGGTCTATTACCTACCACTCTCCTTCCAGTTTTCTTTAGGAAATTTTTTACTCTCCTTGACACCATTGCTAGTTGCCACTGGAGATCCATTTCCTCTAAGTCCTCTGGATCAATTTGATCATAATCTTCATCAAATTGAGCGGGGTCGTTGATCTTCCCTTGGATATAGTTTTCGTAAGAAGCAACAAACGAAGCAAGTACAAACAGTTGTTGTTCTGCAGATTTCACACTCATCGGCATTTTATGTTGCCCTTGAGGTGACTTCTCAACAGTAGTCTTACTTCGTTTCTCACTTCCATCCGAGGCAATGAAGCACAGATCCTCAGTTAGAATTTCACCTCTGTCATCTATTCCACCAACCAGTAGTGCAGAAGTTGATGTAGACGAAGAATTCGAGAGACTTGATTTTCCATGGTATAGCCCAGGATCCTGTACCTGATCAGAATCCGTGTCCCTCGTCTTTTTGGTAAAATCATACCCTTGGAGCTTGTCGATAGCCTGCTCTAGGGTCATCTTAGAGTATCTTTCTTCATTATCCTTAATCATCACTCCGTACATTTCCAATTAGGAGGCAAACCCTCAAGGAACTTGTCGGTTTTCTCCCTATCAGTACAGAAAATCTCATGGTCATCCAATTCACTAAGGAGATGGTAATACCTAGTGACATAAGCATCTAAGTCTTTTCCTTTCAAGGTTTTAAAGACGGTAAATTGTTTCTTCAACAGACTCCTTTTACCTTCTTTCACCTGTGGACTACCCTCGCATCTTTTCTCAAGAGCAACCCAGAGCTCTCTAGCAGTGTGAAAAGATTTGAGTTGATGATTAATTTTCCTTGGAAGACTCATCTTGATCGACGAATGAGCTTTGTTCTCAGATTCATATTCCTTCTTTTGCTCATCGTTCATCCGGCTATAAGGAATAGCCACAGTCACATTCTCAACGACTTGGGTAGGAGCAGTGTATCCATTTTTTATGCATTCCCAAATTACCAAATCATGGAATCTACAATAGGATTCAAACCTATCTTTCCATCCATAGTAATTTTCTAGTCTGAGCAATTTAGGTGGAACATTCGATTTTCCAATCTCAATCATTCTACTTAGGTCTGACATCTTTGCAAATCACAAAACTTTCAAAAATCACGAAAACAGAAACTCAGTTCCCAGGGTGAGAACTCAGTTCGCAGGCCACTCGGTTCGCAGAACCAGAACTCAGTTCGCAGGCCACTCGGTTCGCAGAACCAGATCTCAATTCGCAGGCCACTCGGTTCGCAGAACCAGATCTCAGTTCGCAAACTCAGTTCGCAAAATGGAATCCCAATTCAGTTCGCAAACTCGGTTCGCAGAACCCTAATCTCACTTCGCAGAAACGGCTGTAACCCCCAAAAACGAAAATTTTAGGTTCTTGAACGTCTAAACCCTAAGATTTCGAACGTAAACAAACCCAAAAACTTTCAGAGACTGATTTTGGTCACAAATACGCACTAATTGTACGCAAAAACAACCCTAAATCAATCGTTATTCACCCTAACCAATTGTTAATACCCCAAATAACCTCGAACCTACGTGTATCTGGCCGTAGGCTCTGATACCAATTGTAAGTCCGTGTCTATTCGGATCGATAACGAGGTTATCTAACGTATTAAGGTGCGGAATCCCTCAATACTTAGTTATAGGATCTATAACGAATTGTTTCACAATTATAGTGAATCGGGTATCTAATTTGCTTCGTATTGATTATTAATCTCAGTTAAACGATCAATACCTAGCCTTTAGAAGGTTTAAATGCTCTGGAAAACTCAGGAAGTTCGTATGTGTATGTTGGCAAAAGTTAACTAGGTTTGAAACCTAATTTGTATTTATAACCGTCTCAGTTCGTGGGTCATGGGCTTCTGCGAACTGACTCGGTTCGCAGCCCATTTAGGCCCAGCGAACTGACTCGGTTCGCAGCACAAGTTTGACCTGCGAACTGACTCGGTTCGCGGTCAACCTTGGTCAACATTTTTCAGCTTTTTGATTTTTCACTCTAAAATGTTTTCCAACCACAGTTTTTCATTTACAATTTAAAACCAATGTACAAACTCGATTACGATTAATACAAGACCTATTACAAACTAGAAAGACTAATTTCAAGCTAGATCTGTTGTCACAAAACATGTCTCAACAAAAACACTGTCCTGAAAATAAGAAACTCATAATTTATAAATAAAACAAAATCTGAGAAAGCAGACTTAAAGTTTTTAAAAGATAAGGTTAATGAGTAGAGTCAAATTTTTCATTTAGCTCACGAACATGTTTTGGGATTAACCAAACAGTCTGCTGAGAAAGAAAAAGAGTTAGCTGATGCTAAAGTTAGGATTGCTGACCTTAATAGAAAATTAAAATTAAGAAAATTTTCAATCGAGACTTTAGACAATATGCTAAGTGTACGGAAACAGCCAGGAGCTCATAGGGGGATGGGTTATACTAAAAGCCCTCCACCCTTTAATCGTAATTATACCTTTATGTCGGATGATGTTGAGATGTCTACTGTCAATGATTCTATCATCCAACCAGCAGCCACTGGTCTGATACAGTTTGTTACACCAATGGGAGCTGAGTCAGTTGTTGAACCAGAATCAACAATGCCTGACACTTCCAAGACACTCATGCCTGTAAAGAAAGTAACTTTTGAGAAACAGAGTGTGATGGAAGATGATTGTGTTAAGGAGGAGTTAACTAAAACAATTAAATTTGTTTCACCTAAATCTGATAATGAAATTGTAAATGTTAAAACTGATAAGGGTAAACTAGTTGAAACTCCCTCCTCTCCAAGTTTGGCTAGTTTGGACATTCTGACGGATCAAAAGGCCCCCAAAAAGGCGTTAGTGAAACGTTCTTGCTTCGTGTGCCATCAAAAGGGACACGTTGCAAGTATCTGTCCAACTAAGGGCAAAAATGGTAAATCACAGGTGAAGAAAGAACAATCACCTGTGAAAGCTAGTTCAGCTCAGGATAAGAAAATTCCTACTCCTGAGATGACTGGCATAAATCAAAGAATGGCTAACATTTTCACTAAAGAAGTCAATATCAATGAAAATGTAAATGTGGGCAATTCTAGGAGAAATGGGTTGGGATTTAAAAGAACTTCAAGTTCTGAGAGGTCACAACCTCTTCCAAAATCTATGAAGTTCACGACCCATGATGGTTCAAGGAGCACTACTCCTGTTTCAGGAAGCTCTCATGGACAATCATCGAGGTTTAAGACCCCACAGCGTTATCAAACACCCAACAATCGTTTCTCTAAGCAAAATAGTAATAATAGGAATTATAATAATTCAAATTATAACTATCCGTCTAGGGTTAGATCTACTTCAAACCTAGGCCTGTTAATCCGAGACTTTTTCAAAAGTCTCCTGAGCGAAAACCTAGTGGTAGCTCCTTCCATTCCTCGATAAGTGCAACTCCCAGAGCATCCACGTCTCTTGACAAGAAAGATGGATACTTGAAAGAGTTTACATTTGTCGAAAATGGCCGACCCAAGACCGTAGTGGCTTGGGTCCCCCTTTCTTACTAACTATTTTTAATTTATGTGCAGGAGTTAACCAGACGAGCTATTAACTAGTGGTATGTTGATAACGGTTGCTCAAGGAACATGAGGGGGGAAAGGCAACATCTTGTAGATTTCGTGCACAAGAAAGGAGGATATGTTAATTTTGCTGGAGCAAAAGGAGGACAGATCATGGGTTTAGGTAATGTTACCAATGGGAAAATTATGTTAGAGCAAGTCAATTATGTTGAGGAGCTGAAACATAATCTCATAAGTGTATCTCGGATCTATGATAAAGGACATCCCGTTCATTTCACAGATAGAGAAGCTTTAATCCTGAAACCAAGATTTGTCATACCAGAAGAATGGATGGTCATGAGGGCTCCAAGGAAGAATGACACTTATGTTATGGACATGAGTGTCGCTAAATTTTCACAGGAGTCAACATGTCTATTATCCAAAGCATCTGAGAGTGAATCTCAGCTATGACATAGGAAGATGGCTCACTTGCACTTCAGACAGATGAACTTCATAGTCAAACATGGACTAGTGCAAGGTGTACCATTGCAGAGGTTTGGACTAGATGATCGATATGTGCCGTGTCAGAAAAACAGCACAAGAAGCCTCACAAAACCAAAACTCAAAATTCCATTGCCTCAACGTTTGAACTCCTTCACATGGATTTGTTCGGTCCTGTGAATGCACGGAGTATAAGTGGTAAACATTAATGCCTAGTTATAACTGATGACTACTCGTGATTTACTTAGGTATTCTTCTTGGGTTCGAAGGATGAGACTGCTGAAATGCTAATGACATTCTTTACCTAAGTTGAACATCAATATGGTCGAGGAGTCAAGAAGATAAGAAGCGACAATGGCCTAGAGTTCAAAAACTCGGTGATGAACGTTTAGTGCACCCTATGAGCCACAACAAAATGGAGTCGCTGAGAGAAAGAACAGAACTATAATTGAAGCAGCAAGGACAATGCTGGCTGATTCAAAGCTTCCTGTCATCTTCTGGGGGGAAGCAGTGAATACAGCTTGTCATGTGCTCAATAGGGTTTTAACCTTCAAAAGACATAACAAAACGTATTATGAGCTTCTGAATGGTAGAAAATCAAACCTTACTGGTCTTGAACCCTTTGGTGTTCATTATACCTTATTAAAGACAAAGAATCAACCAAAATTTGGTGAAAAGGCTGACGAAGGATTCTTCCTAGGTTATGAAGCCGGTTCTCCAAACAAAAGAGTCTTTAATAAGACATTTGGTCGAGTTGAGATTGTGTATAACATACTAGTCACATCTTATACTCCAGCAGTACAAACAGGACTAGAGTGGTTATTTGTGAAGGTCCCTTTGAACGGATCCAAATGGGATAACAATGTGTATTAGTTTGCGGAATGGTATAATACACAAGAAACAACAATAAAACAAGTAATTGCAAGTGTTTATAGTGTAGGTTCGTAGATATTCGAGAATATCACAGTATATTCGAATATATCAGTTTCCAAAAACCTTACAAATAAAACATTACAAGTTGGTATTTATACCCAGCAAGTTCGTACGAACTTAGCTGGTCCTAGGTTCGTACGAACTTACATGTTCGTACGAACTTACATGTTCGTACGAACTTACAATACAACTTACAAAAAGGCTAAGTTAATTAAACAAACTACAAATTAACTATAAAACTAATTACAAAACTAACTATTACAAAATAAGAGTTGTTGTCACAAAACGTGCACCAACAGACTCCCCCTTGACAATAGCTATATCTGTCTTCAGTCTTCTGGCTTTATCGAATCTTGATTCTCGTTTAACTCTGTCGACTTTCAGCCCATAAGCCTTTTTGAATGCACACCTTGACGACCCTCTGATATTTTCTTCCCTCATGCCTCCAACTGTCTCGGTATAAGATTTTTTTTGCATGAAGCTTCATCAGGTCATCTTTCGACAAGTTTACCAAATGCAAACTATCATACACTCTCAACAGCTCGTTCTCATCAGCATCCTCCATGACTACTTCAGTTGTCTTGCTGTCAACGTACCACCACTTTAGCTTTCCAAGAATGTTCTGTGGCATTCTTTTCAACGGAACCCTCTTCAAGCATTTGACTGGTCTATAGACCATCTTCATCCACGGCTTGTTAGAGATAGGATCAATCCTGGTCAGGTCTGGAACTCTTTTACCCGGCTTTGGCTTTAAACTTTCAAAGTTATTTGATCTTCCTTCACGCTTTAATATTCTTTCTAAAGCACGAACGTAAGGATCATTTCCAATATTTACCAAGTCTAACCAAGCTAGCTCCTTTAGTTCAATCTTTGGCAACGAGCTAAAGGTCTTCAGATTGTTCTTCAAGTACTGAATCCCATCATATCTTTTTAGAATGAATAGCTTCAGATCGCTGTCATAAAACCAACTTATGATGCCTCGCTTCAGCTTGCCCGATCCTCTGACCCTGATATCACCTTTATATTTTATTTCCACCCTCCAGATGGTTCAATTTCTTCTTGAGGCTTTGTTGCACCTTGTCCTGATACGCACTTGATCAGCCATTTCTGCAAAAGCAAACATAAACACACCAAAAATAAAGAATAATAATGTTAGAGATTAGACATAGGTAATTTAGAGTCCTGTATGCAAGATTCTACAATTAAAACAAGCCTAAAGTCATTATTATTTAAAATTTCAAAAAAATTTGAACCAAATTATGTTTGTACGAACTTACTGCCCTTGTAGGTTCGTACGAACTTACTGTTTGACCAAGTCAAACTTAGGTTCGTATGAACTTACATTGGCTAGATTCGTACGAACCTATAGGTTCGTACGAACTTGTAGGTTCGAACGGATGAACTCAGAAAAAGAGTTCAAAAAATTTTCTCATAAAAAGGCAATCAAGCTTAGGATTATGGTGCGCCTAGATGCGTTTTAACATAAGCAACCTTAACCATGTATGCAACACATTTTGATTTTTAAGTTTGTTTTTCATAAAACCCAACTTTAATCTGAATGTATACATGTTTAACAGTCCAAATTATGAATAAATCACTTACAAAGATCAGGAATATGATATTGATGATGTTTAACGGTTTGGAAATCAATAACGCAGTCCCAAAATGATTTTTAATTTTAAAAATGAAAACCGCAGCTAGGTTCGTACGTAGGTTCGAAGAACTCAGATATGTTCGTACGAAGTTAGGGTTCTAATGTGTGGAAATGAGAGGGTTTGACCATTTTGACCCCTTTTAGAGCCCTGGAAAATGATCATAAGCTGATCCGAATCACCATCATCATCCCATCATCATCATCATTATCATCATCTTCAGCATCAGTCTTAGTGGCCTCAGAATCATGAGCTGCATCCTCATCAGCTTTACTTTGCTCGGCAGCATCAACTCTTTCAGAGAAATACTTATCAACATCCCTGAGTTCCTCCTCAACAAACTGGTGTTGAGATCCAGTGGCCACAACACTTGGGCCAGCACTTCCCTGCAGAACATTTCTGACCAATTCTTCAGCTATAACAACATCAACTTGTTCTCCCTCAACAGGGTGCTCTAGTTGGTGCAGAATATCCTCAACAACCTCCTGTTGTTGCTCATCACCAACTTCCATATGATCTGCCACGAGGGCCGGACCTGGTTCTTGAAGTGGAACCTCTGCTTCTACCTGGGGCTAGGGCACATCCAACCAACCATCATTTGGTGGTGCCTGATAGTTAGCATTGATAATCGCCCCAAATAACGGCACAGCCTGAGGCCTATCAGCAACCGCTCTCCTCTTGTTGTAGCTGAGGCAATGCCCGAAAATTTTCTTATCCACGGACATCAGATGAACAACCGGGTCGATAACTGGAAGATTTGGAAGCAGAGCATTGATTACCATAATGACAAACCGAGGATATAGAATGAAATGCTCCTTCACACTCCCCTTGATCTGCTGAACCATCTCATCGAAAAAGTACTGAGAGAAGCAGTAGGGTTTGTTGTAAACAAGGGAAATCATCCCAGACTGCAATTTGTGGTTCATTGTATCGAACCCTGCCTTCTTCGGCCCGAAGGATACCAGCAAAATGTGCATGAGATATCGCCATTGGCCGTACACCAAACTCTTCGTGTATTGGGTGTGGGTAACGTCTCCGACATAACCCATGCATTGAAACGCGCAAGCGCGCATCTCAAGAGGAAAGGTAGTGGGACCGTCTTCCTGTTCTTCAGTCCCCAACTGCAATACCTCCCTCAGAAACTCAGCAGAAAATTCGATATCGACACCATTCACGGTAGCCGTATCACTGGTGGCTGAGGCTCACAATCATGAACCGCCGTTGCCCAAAATTGGCTGAGATATGGAAAACTCAAAGTCGGCGAATGTGTGAGAGCATGAAACACACGTGAGCGCATGAGAAAGTCCAACATGCCTCTAAACGATTCTGTGGCCGGATTAGCAAGATCAAACGTAACCGCCACATTATGTTTGTTGAAGAACTCGCGCACAAGATCAGCCATTTATGCAAAAACAAACACAAACACACCAAAAAATAAAGAATAATAATGTTAGTTAAAAGACATAATTAATTTAGAACCCTGTAAGCAAGATTCTACGATTAAAACAAGTCTTTTAAAAAAAATCAAAATTCAAACCACTGTAGGTTCGTACGAACATATAAGTTCGTACGAACTTACTGCCCTTGTAGGTTCGTACGAACTTACTATTTGACCAAGTCAAACTTAAGTTCGTACGAACTTACATTGGCTAGGTTCGTACGAACCTATATGCGTATGGCATATTGTAAGTTCGAACGCAAGAACTGAAAAGGCATTTTCAAAATTTGTCTCTAAAATGCAATCAGGAACTTGTAACAGGTGCCCCTATATGCGTATGGCATATTGCAACTATAACACGTAATTTTGAAACACAAACACGTTCCAGATTTTGATTTTTAAGTTATTTTTATAAAACCCAAATAATTTCTAATTTGTTTATGATAACAGGTCCAAATCGTGTAAAAGACACTTACAAAGATTCAGATAATGTTTGTGATGAAGATAATCGGTTTGGAATTGTTAAACAACGTCCAGATTATGAGTTTAAACTGAAAATGTGTAAGCCGAGGCTAGGTTCGTACGTAGGTTCGAATGCTCTGGGTATGTTCGTACGAATATGAGGTTCGAATGGTTGAGAATGAGAAGTTTGACTCAGCTTGATCCTTATATACCCTAAGTCTAAGTTCGTACGAACTTAGACTTCGAACATACCCTCTAAGTTCGTGCGAACTTAGAATTTTGAAACCAAAAAGTCTAACATTTTCAACTTTAAATCATTTTGCAATAACCTAAATACTTAGACGACTTAATTGATCAAAGTTTGAGCAATTTAAACAAACAAAATATAAATTATTTCGAAAAACGAAGAATTGTTATTCATTTATTTATTTAAACAATGTAAAATAACATAAAATGTAAAATGCGAATATGAAATTATTCATATTTTGAAACGTACAATCTTTTTGAGAGAGTCACTGATACAAAGATCGATTTAGCCATGATGCGAACAATACACAATTTAGGAATTTTCAATTATTCCTTGGATTATTATTGTTGTAAATGATAGATCACAGCGATTATCGGTATTGTTGTCCACTTAAACATTCGACATTCAGAATTCTCAAGTACATATTAGATTATTGTTTACGATTTCCTGTGTATCTTATATTTGATATACTGTTAAGATCTAGACATTCAAGAATAGCATGAACTGGATATTTTTCATTTTTATGTCATCTTTAAAGTCAAGTCATTTTGCTTTAACAGCACTGTACATACATACATATTTAAAATCAAACTAGAGGTGACAGGTCTGTACTTTCGTACAACAGAGCGACATAGTTTGAGTAGAGACCTTGAAAACGGTATTATTGTTTCGCGGTCAAGTTTGTTCCGGTGTAAGGAAACACTGACTGAATCTAGGTCAACATATTTCTAGATGTAGCAGAAGAAACAGTCAGTGAACCCCCCAGATGATTTATTTATATTTTATATCCAGTATCAAGCATTCATGTACGATCTATCTCCTAAGAATTAAGACTTAAGTCGTACATCAAATTAAAGATGTAGATCCCTTAGGATGGATCTTTTAATCAAATCGAATGGTGGAGACAAACACAAACACAAAGAATATAAAGCTTAGGACAATGAAGTGCAAATCAATAATAATACTTTATATTTCTTTCTCAATAAAATAAGCAGCCAAAAACAGAGAATAAGTGTGTGTGAAAATCCCCAAAAAGTCTCTTTCTAAAACCCTAACATTTGGGTATTTATACTAAACAAACTGGTCGGATTATGCGACACAAGCCTTGTGTCGCATAGACCACTATTGCGACATAATCTCTGTGTCGCAGCTACAACTAATGCGACACAAGCCGTGTGTCGCATAATACAGAAAATGTAATTCTAACTAACTCAATTACATTAACAAACACATTACAGACTTGACCAACTGACAGACACACTAAGATGCATCAACAAACTCCCCCATGTCTTCACCTTGGTCTTCAAAATCTTCATTTATACCCAGCCTGCTGGAAATACACCGCCAGCGTGTATTCCATGTGTCACACACACGTTGACAATCCGTTGAAATTGAAATGCAATCTTTTTATTCACAGCATTTCTCTCATTAAAGCGAATAGGATTATCAAACAGCTTTGTCAAATCTTTCTCTGAGAAGTTTATCAAGCTCATTGGATTAAATACTCTAAATTGAGTTTTCTTCAAGTTATACAGTGAGCTCTTCTCTGGTTGCTCTGTCTCAGGCACAAATATCAACACTGCCTCACCGGTATGAGCATCCAGTTCCCAGTAATGAAATCTTCTTAGAAAGTCCAGGGGAACTGTTTCCAGAGGAATCTTCTTTAAACAATCAGCCGGAAGATAACGCATTTTGATCAAAGGCTGATTGGTTACTGGATCAAACCGTTTCTTATAGATAATTCTGGTTCCCAGCGTCGGTTTGATAAACTTGTACCTTTTGGTACGAATCTCCCTTTGTAGAGTAGTCAGAATGAAGTTGGCACGATCATCATTTGACGGGTTAATCAAAGAGAGCTGATAAGACGATTAACTTCTCCTTTTGGCAGTGTGCTCAGCTTGGTGAATGATACTTTGAAATATTGGATACCATCTAACCTCTTGATCATAAACAACCCTTTCGATATCTTCCAACTCTTGATTAATCCAGTATACGCTCCACTGACTTTGTACGATTTGCAGGTAACCGGCACTTGGTTTCCATCTTTTCCGTGCGGCCACCATTTAGCAAGTCTCTCAGCTCTAGTTTCAATAACTTCAGATTCAGGAGCAGGAGCCTCAGATGTTTCTTCATCTTGAGTCTCAGATGCATTTTCAGTTTCATCTTCAGAGGAATCTGATTCAATTATCGGAGCATCATCATAGAACTCATATTCAATCCTTCCTCTTCCATATCAACATCATCATCAGTTTCCTCAAGATTTTCATTTTCATTATCAGAATTGACTTCATTTATCATGCGTTGTATAAATGAGAGGTCTGCACAAGAATAATCGACAGCCAATGGTCTCGGCTGGCCTGGTGTGTGATGCACAGGAAAGTACTCTAAAGTTGGCATTTCATTACTATGTTCAATATGTACATCTTCATTTATAGACTCAGACCCCGGTCCACTTGGTTCTATTGATGGACCAGCGGGAACAGACTCCCCCGGACCAAGTGACCGGGTCTCAAAATCCCTAAACTTAACCTCTAAGTCAGTAATCCGGGAGGTTTGACTCTCAATCAGTGCAGCTTGAGACTGAATGATAGAAACTTGATCGTCCACAGTCTTCTGCATTGCCTCAATCCGTTCCAAAAGTTGCTTGAGAATATCCGGATGAGGTTGCACTGGAGTCTGCAACTCTGAAGGCCCTGCAGTGGAAGAGGTGCGAGGTCG